>CM073762.1:57937921-58220421 GCA_037127475.1 Arma custos | reverse complement strand
TATCTACTCTCAAATTTGTTTTGTTTTGATAATTCAGAATATGGTATGAACGTGTTTTTTAAAAAAATATATTGCTTTTCTATCATGTTCCTGTTATCAAGAAAAGTTTAAGAAGTTAGAGTTCGGAATAGAGACTCAACCAATTCACTTATTTTCTTGGTGAAAACGGAATTCCGCTATTTACGAAAGCAAATTAAATATTTCGTAATAGTAATTCTAATGGTTTATAACATATAAATTTTCTTCTTCTTCCATATTACAATATTAAAGAAATTCGTAACCTTTTAGACCACATGATGTCTTAGTGTTGTTTTTCTTAATATGATAATGGTAATTTGTCGTTATCAATTATGAAAGTCCACAATTTACGATATTTAAAAAAATGATTGACTTCTCTACCCCACATATATTATTACTGCATATAAGATTAAATTTAATTAAAATATTGTCAATTGCAGAATTATATTCCATGTTCAACTGTGGACGGACTATTTTGATTCTGGTGAGCCCATAACCACCAGAGGAGCCCATGAGTTTCAAAAAGGGAAAAATCTCGAAATAGCTCAATATTCTGTCTCAAAATAATATATTTTTCATAAAGTATTAAATAGAAGAACATTGATACAGCCCCTATATTTTTAATGATTAAAGTAGTTTTTATAGATGTTCATTTATTTAAACAATTAAACTTTATTAATAGTAAGTAACTAACCAGTCCACTCCAATACCTATAACCATTATTATTAGAACAGAACAAATATTCATGCCTTATATGCTATTTTAATTTACTTTACTACCGTCTCACTTTCTTATATAGTAGAATTCCTTACTGCAGAAGGTAACAAGTGAATTGGTTGAAAATTTAATCCCACCCTTATCTGATTAAACTTTTCTTTCAAAAGAATGGTAGAAAAAATATAAATAAAAGTTGCCTGTACTTTATGAAAATAACTTATCCTGAATTATCAACATTATCATGATTGGACCAAACAGAAAAAAATTAAACAATATGAAATAACTTCAAAAGCAGGGGTATTTCGAACGCAATTGTGCTTAACCTCTTTTATGCCAGCATTTTTTTAATCAATTACACAGAGGGGTATTGTCTGGATTACAATAAAAAGATTTAGAGTTTGAAACATCCAAAATAAAAGAGAAGGATAGATCTGCTGCTCAAGTTCCTAAGCACTCATAAGATTACAAATGCGGAACTTTGAGGCCTCCATCAAAACGCTAGTTTTATATTACTTATGAATATTTAAAAGAACTTCAATAATTCGTATCCCTTATGATTCATGAATAACTATCAAAAAGTGGTCATTAATTTATTTTCAAAACAAAAGGAGAAATGTTTTTAGTTAATCAACTGTGTTCTTTTTGACAGCTATATGTAAAGTAGGTTAAGTTCAAATGCTTCTGTAAAACTTGACTTATATACTATGGTGGCACTAATATTCAAGAAATAATATTATAGTCATTATTTATTTCATATATGAAAACAAGAGTAAGTCACAGCAAGTCAGATTCTTGTATTTATGTCACTTGTAAAACTTTACAAAAGACATAGAGACAAGAAACTGTCCGTTTTCCGACTACTTTAACATTAAATTGACTAACACTCTAGACTTCCATTTTAAAAAAAATATCCATTTCTTTCATTGAGAAAAAAGCAATATTTAATTAAACGGAATCAGCCTTTTTGGCTATATCCTTCGTTAAATTCTCAATTCAACTTGTAATGCTCATCGCAAAGCAATGAATTCCTATCCTCCAGTATTCTTTAACAATATCCAACTGATTCCAGTAGAACAGATCTCATACTTAGGACTAGATCTTGACAAACGTTTACTTGGATAGCTCATACTGGACTGAAACGAAAAGAAATTGCTCACTGTTTCAAGCTACATCATCACTTACTAGACAAACGCTTAAAGCTTCTATACATCCTACACTTCCACTCTGATCTCTTATTTTCTAGCATTGCTTAACGATGATGTTCATTCTTCTCCAGCGTTATACTATAACATGAAATTCATCGAAAAATGTATGACAATAAATTAAGATAACTTAGTAGCTCATTGGTAGAGCGCTGAGTTGCTATGCTGAGGATCTCGTGTTCAAGTTTGGCTGACGGATAAACTATTGAATAAGTTATCAGCAATATATGGACCCTTTGGAATCTGCAGACGTTCCAGTGTCTCACTCAACTTCTACTGACCAAGTACCCTCAAATAAGGGAAAACCATGAATTTGACCTTCGCCATGGAAACAGAACAGTGGATAGCATGTAAAGCGCCCCAACGCCCTTCATGAGTTGTACAGGTACAGCAAGGTTTTTTTTTCGATTTCTAACATTTTTAATTCACGTATTTGTGAAAAAAGTAACTAAAAGTTCCTTGAACCATTCTCTAATATTACTCATATTCTCTGGAGGAGTTCTCATAATAAAATTCGTCTGAGCTTTGTAATTACTATCAGAAAACTTTTGTGCAGTAGTTCCTCTGGGATAGCCGACAATAGGCTGTAGATAGTGACTAATATATTTTGTAAACGGCAGGCGGATAGAGTAAGAACCATAAAGTAGATATAGCAGCCGCGGAAGCGCTTTATCAAGGCATCTTCCAGCTGGCTGGTTCCCCTGTCTTAAGCCCAGTACTCGTCTTGACGTTCTCTCTAGAATCCTCTTCTTCTCAGGTGTATATCTAACCTTAGCCTTTACTAATTTTGTAAAACACAGCGGTACTGACATTTAGATTATGTAATGAATATTGTAATATTATAATTTGACTATACATATTTTATAATAGTTAATATAAGAGAAAATCATCTCTTCAATTTTTATTGTTTTATCTTATTTTTAAATATTCTTAAAATACCTAGCTTGAATGGAGATCGTAAAAGTAGCCTTGTAACACAAAAAATAATAAAACTTCCCTTTCTCGTAATTCAAAATAAAAATTATGATACGGAAACCTGCTAAACAGTGGAAACACTATTCATTCCCATAAAGGCTCTTATTGGAACTTTAGAGATTAAAGAATGGATAATTTTCCGCGAGAATGAAGTGGACTATCGCAAGTTCGTAGCCCGGCAGGTGGCTCCAGGATTTTTTAAAAGGATTTAAAAAATCCTTGGTTATGCCGTCGTTAAGGGAAGTTCAGGAGCCTGTCCGATGTCAGGTACTCGTTAAAAATCCCTATCATAATTAAACCTGGATAAGCAAAATTTAGAACTCCCACCGTAGCATCATCCGATTAGCCATAGAACATAAAGTGACGAGAGACGCTGGGTGGAGTAAAGTTGCGGAACAGGCATTAATGATTAATCCGCAGTAGACCACAGTCGGGGAAAACTACAAACAAAAAAAGAAATTATGGAATTGTGAAACCCCAAATAACAAAGCCTTCAGTCTCTAAATCAAAACAGTTTTTTATTGGACGTAAAGGAGTTACATTGCTATATTTGATTTATGAGTTTGTTTGGATGTGAGATGCGGTGATTTTGATACTCTTTGTTGTGAATCTTTATTTTTGTGTATGCCCCGACGACGCCTTGAATGTTATTTATTGGGTTCAGTATACATATCGTAGTGGCTGTACCCTTTCTAAAACAACGGTTGAACAGGGAGGTGACTTGTCCGGTATGACGCTCAACCATTAGGTTTTCCCCCAATTTTGGGGTATTCGCTTTAGAAGGGCTGGGTGAGCTCCAGGAGGGTCTTTATATCTCATCGGTCTATCTGTGGCTATTAAAAGATTAAATAATTCATCTGCCACAGCCCGGTCTGAACCCAGGCCATTTGGCAAAGCATCACAACGCTCTACACACTGAGTTACCCTGCTCCCATTTTAGAAATTTAAAGGTTTGTTTTCTGTAATTTTCCGATTTCCCCCTAACACATCAGTAAAATCATTACTGTTATAATATCTCTTCTTTATAAGTCTACTGACATACTAACACTTTACAGTTACTGTGTAGTGCTGATACTCAGTAAGAGCTAATATATCTGAATATAAATCACAGTAATGGAGCCCTAAGTCCTTCTATAAGGACATTACTCTAATCTGATGCTAACCGATCTGAGTTATGTTCTACGGCAATGTGTTTCAACCCCAGGCTGACTGATACAGTCAATGTAGCTTGTAAGTCAGATCTCAAAACATATGAATGCGGATATCAACATGCAAACATTTTATCTGTAAACATGTGTTGGAAAGAGTTATTTCTAAGAGATAATATCTAATTGATTCTCTTTCCGTTTTTGCTAAAGTAAAATAATACTTTATCTGATGAAAGGAATTTTATCTAATGATCAGTATTTGTGCGTTCATGTCGTCGATAAGAATGTAAACAAAAAACAACATTACTTTATTCTTCTTCCGGGATGGACCGTGTCATGTCGGTGCTATTAACCAAGCTTTCGCTCATCGTTCTATGAGCTTCGTCAGGGCCAGTCAGTTAATCAGGGAAGCTCACAGCACGATGAGCGAAAGCTTGGTTTATAGCACCGACATGACACGGTCCATCCCGGAAGAAGAATACAAGAAGAATATCAACGATCATGGAAGCCTAAGTGACAATTGATTTAATCGATCAATAGTGATTGTTTTAAGACTGGCAATAGATAAAATTCATACATGCCTTATATATATAAGTTAAGATGAGACATATACCAGTATAGACACTAATCCTGAACAGTGAATGTCAACATTGTAAATACTATAAATAGAGGATTGTAACTTGAATAAATCAGTGTTTAACTAGACTTCATGCGTGTTATTATTCTCCCAACTTCTCTTTTTTTTTATGTTTTATGTGCCGAAGCTCTGAAGTGGTGCCGAAACCCGGGAATTCGTTAACAGTTCCTAGTGAAGATTTTTTTTTTTACGTAAAAACAGTTCGTAAATTTTTTTTTCTATTTTCCTTTTTTCGAATTGTTCTTGTTTTATTTTTTTTTTTTGGGGGGTGTTTCGTATGTCAACAAGTGCCAGCATGAATGAACACGGTCAAAGTATTCTCAGGCCGGCCACGTTAACTTTAGACCAACCACAGCCGGAACAAGAGAACCCTGAGTTCCCGCCGTACCCATCGACGACTCTAGCCATGGCGCGGGCGGACTTAGCCGCACAAGAAGCAAATCGAATAGCGCTAGAGACAAATGAGCTGAAAAAATGAAATCGAGGAAGGCTAACGCGCAGGACATTAGGAGAGAGATCTCTGATCTAAAGAAATTCAACGGAGATGTGGGTGAGCTCAACCACTTCATCAAAGGGGGAGACGGCATCATGTGCAGTATACAGTAACAGGAAGCGGCTGATATTTTGGAGGAAACAGACGCGAGAAGATTGCGAGTGGCACTAGCACGTCGGGTCAGGAGGAGTGTCCTAAATTTGATCCAAGCCGATGAGGATACTCCATGGACGGTGATTAAGGAGAGGTTGAAAAAAGCCTACGGAGGAGGGCGATGGGCCCCAGAAGAGGACATGTTACAGATGTTTAGAGAGATGAAGAGGACTGGGCAGTCGAATGGCCAATACGCAGCAGGACTTCTCGCAAAACTAAATATAATAAATGAAAAATTGCGTGAAGTGATGGAAACCAGCGGTGGAGGCCTGGATGTTGTTCATGACAACAGTTCTCAAAGTACAACTGGCACGGGATACCGGAAAGAAGGACGGTCTACCCAGGGATAAGACATTCGTAGAATAAGCTCAAGATATGGTAGATGCGAGTGTCCGGGACGAGGAGGAAAAAGAAGCGTTCGAACCAGGGTGGAGTAAAGTGTCCTATCGCAGAAACGAAGTAGGTAGAAGTCGAGCAAGAATAGAACCGGAGAGAAGAAGAGAGGGAGATTTCGGTAGGAAGAAGCCGTTGATCAGAGAGAAGCGGCAGTTCAGTGACAGGAAGAACCCGAGAAGAGACGACAGGAGGTGCCACGAATGTGGTAAGACCGGGCACCTGATGGCTCAGTGCCCACTCACGCGCTGCTTCGAATGTCATAGCGAGGGGCACATGGCTCGGCAATGCCCGTACATAAGAAGGAGAGATCACGATCGAGGAGAACCGATGGAAATAAACGCTCAGCGAATATGGAGGAGGAGTAGAGTTCCATCTGTTTCATCGAGATCTTCTGGGACTTCGGGATCCGAGACGGAGGGAGCGAACCTGGTGGCAGAAGAAGCAGTGAAGCCGGTAGCAGAGGGGCCCCTGGAGGAAGGCGCAAACAGCGGAGTGCAGGGAGGAGACCCGAGGAGGTAAGCAGGGAATGAGGATGGTGTAAATGGAGGGACAACCTTTTATGTGTTAATACTATTGGGAAAAAGTGTGAGCGGTTGCCTATAATTGAGTTTTGTAAGGGGTGGAAATGCTTAGTGGATACGGGGAGTTCCTGTAGTTTAGTGAGTAAGGAGAGTTTAAGTATAATATTTAAAAGAAATCGTATACCGGAATTCAGGAAGTGCCTGTGTAAGTTGGTCACTTTGAGTGATCCCTGTACCGTCGAGGGCGAAATCGAGTTGACACTGGGTAAATGGGGACAGGAAGGTGAAGTGGCGACATTACACGTGGTAGCGGACATGCCGAGGGAGTATGGGGGAATTCTGGGTTGTGACCTACTCCGAAAACTGGGTGTAAAATTGCGGAATTCAGGGGGTGCATGGGGTATAAAAATCGGGAAAAAGGTGTATAAATCGATCGAGGATGGGAAGAGGGGTGCGGGGTGTGTGGGAGCTATCACACAGGACAGGGAATGGCGGACAAGGATAGTAGACGAATATGCGGACATTTTTTTTCGCGAAGGGGAACCGTTAAGCGTGACGGGGGAAACTCTTCACGAAATTAACCTGAAGTCCGAGAAAGTTACCTACGTTAAGGAACGAAGATACCCGCAGGCCTTGCGAAACCACATCCGGGACGAACTGGAGTAGCTGAAGCGTCAGGGGATCATCGTCGATAGTAAGTCACCGTTTAATAGCCCCTTATGGGAAGTGAAAAAGAAGTCCATCGAGGGTGAGACTCAGGACCGCTATAGGGTGGTGATCGATTACAGGCAGTTGAACGAAAACACGCTAGACGAGAGGTACCCCATCCCGAGATTGGACGATATCTTAGACAGGTTAGGCGGGGCGGTGATTTTTGCCACATTAGACCTGAAATCCGGGTACCATCAAATACGTATGCACCCCAGAGACCAGAGCAAGACAGCTTTTACATTCGAAAGGGGGCATTACGAATTTACGCGCATGCCCTTTGGCCTGAAGAACGCGCCCATTACATTCCAAAAACTAATGGACGAGTTTCTGCGTGGTCTAGATGAGAATATGTGCCATGTGTAAATGGACGATCTTCTCGTTTTTAGTAAGTCTGAGGCACAGCATATTGAGGACTTGAGACGGGTCTTTCAGCGGATTAGGCAGTTTGGGCTGAAGCTTTCCAGGGAAAAGTCTATCTTAGGACAGAAAAGGATCAATTTCCTGGGTCACACTATATCGGAGGAAGGGGTGCGTCCGGACGGAAAGAAAGTTGAGGCGATTGCCAAGATGGCAGTTCCCAGTGACGTGAAAGGAATTAGGCGACTGTTAGGAGCCCTTAACTATTATCGCCGTTTCGTCCCAGAGATGGCTGAAAATCTCGTTGCGCTGAACGAGCTCCTACGAAAAGGGCGTACGATTCGGGTTACTCCGGAAATGGAAGCGAAAGTTAGGAAGTGCATGGAGCAGCTGCAAACCCAACCGGTTCTCGCGTTCCCTGACTTCAATAAACCGTTCTCCATTACGACGGATGCTAGTGAGTATGCGTTGGGGAGCGTACTATCTCAGGAGAGTGAGCAAGGGGATCGACCGATTGCATATGCGAGTAGGAGGCTCACGGACGCGGAGTCTCGGTATAGTGCTCTAGAGCGCGAACTACTAGGCATCGTTTGGGCAGTGCAACACTTCCGGCCCTACGTGTTCGGGAAACGGTTTAAGGTCCATACAGACCATCGTCCCCTTCTGTGGGTGGGAAATCTAAAAGAGTCATCGGCGAGAGTCACGCGGTGGAAAGAGATCCTCAGCCAATATAACATGGAGATGGTCTATAAGCCGGGAAAGGATAACGTGGTGGCGGACTGGTTATCCCGCGCTCTTCAAGTCAACGCAATAGAGCCAGAGGTGGGCGAATCATCGGGAGATCTGCAACGATTTATCCGGGAATGGACACCAGAGGGAGAAGGAGACCTTGGGACGGACCATCGGGACAATGCAGATTCTCCCGACCAGGACGAGTCTGGAGAGGAACGGTCGACGGAGATGGAAGAGCTGGACGAGCCAGTCAATGATAAAACCAGACAGATAATCTGGAAAACTAGGACGACAGGGCTTCTGAAAATGGAATTCTCCAAGTACACGAAGCACAGTATCGTTACTATCTGGTCCCAGCCGGGACTCAAGGAGGAACAGATATGCGGGGTCTTAAAAGATGCTTCCAAAGTTGGTGCGACCCACTACATCTACGTCGGGAACGGGACGGTATGGGAGAAGATTCGCGGTCTATGGAGACAGGAGAAGATCGGCATAGATAGAATGTTTATCCGCTGTCGCCTGATGGTAGAGACCCTACGGGATGCTGAGCTACAGAAGGAGGTGACGTTGGCGTACCATCAAGGCAAAACGAACCATCGAGGGATCAACGAGACCGTTGCAGCCCTAAAACGGAGGTACTATTGGATAGGGATGCAGAGGACGGTGGAAGAGATTGTGCGGGAATGCGTCATCTGCCATACTGTGAAGTATGATCGTCACCCTCCGACGGGATTACAAACCGAGACGTCTACCTCCTCGGCACCGGCGACGGACCTCCAGGTAGACACCTTCACGTGGAGAGGTTTTAAATGGGTGACGATAGTGGACGTCTTCAGTAAGACAGCTATGGCCCACCCGGTGATGGAGAAGTCTGCGGCGGCAGTCAGCGATGCCCTTCGAATCTGGTTCCAGTTCTACAGGGTACCAGACAGAATTTCCTCGGACGGGGGCAGAGAATTTGATAATGGCCAGTTGCGAAAGGAGATGCGAGAACTCGGGGTTGATTGGCACTGGAACACGCCTGGCCATCCGAAGAGCAGAGGTGGGATCGAACGACTCCATAACACCCTGGGGGAACATTTAGGGGGGTGGCATGCGGACAAGGGTCTGGAGGCAGACGAGGCGATACACATGGCCACCGGGTTTTCCCCTTTTGAAGTTCTTTTCGGTCTTCGGCCCCGAAGGAGAGATGCGCGAGATACGGTCGTAGACGACACCGTGGCGGAACGCCTGAACAGATTAAAACTCGACCGAATATGGGGAAAAGCGCACGCACGAATGGTATCGGAAAAGAGGAAGAGAGTAGCCAGGGATAATTTTGGTGTGAAGGATATTATGGGAACTCTTAGGATAGGCGATATTGTGTACAGAAAGATTGTGTCAAATCGTGCAAAGGAGATCCTCAGGTATGAGGGGCCATTCAAAGTGATCGTGATTAGGGAGCACAATCTGGTCACCGTTCAGAGTCTGGCGGAGCCCAGAAAACGTAGAACGGTACATATCGAGCAGCTGAAAATTCCAGCTGGAGAAAGTAGACTGTAAATATGTATGATAACTGTTTTTTTTTTCTCTCTTTTCTCTTTCTTCTTAGTGTTATTATTATTTTGTATTTTTAGCTGTTTGTTATAGTAGGTCAGAAGAGGATGATGACGTTACGTTAAGGTGCTTAGTGAGTTCTTGTACCGAGCGTAAGGTTTCTTTTCTTTTGGTTTTTGTAAATGATAGATTTATTGATCAGAGGATATTGTATTTAATTTTCTTTTTATTACTTTTTGTATTCTTATGTTATGAATATGTTTTTGTTCTGTTTTTCGAGTTTACGAGAATGTTCGTAAACTGGCAGGGGGGAGTTAAGATGAGACATATACCAGTATAGACACTAATCCTGAACAGTGAATGTCAACATTGTAAATACTATAAATAGAGGATTGTAACTTGAATAAATCAGTGTTTAACTAGACTTCATGCGTGTTATTATTCTCCCAACTTCTCTTTTTTTTTATGTTTTATGTGCCGAAGCTCTTAAGTTATATATATATATATATATATATATATATATATATATATATATATAAATACGTTTATTTATTTATTTGAAGCGAAACAGCTCTACGTGACAACGATACAGCGTTATTTTTTTCAGTTTTTTCTTCTCAGTCCATCTTTGCCTCGTAATTTCATTGAAAACATTTCCTCTTTCTTCTTTCTCCCTGGTCATTGGCGGAAATTTCTTTCTGCCAAATTCAGGTACCGCCTTTTTGAGGAATTGTGGGTATTATTTCTGTTTTCTGATAAATGTTGTGTAATCCCGTGTTTCTGAGTTTCCTGTTTTATTTGTTCTATGTATCCTTGGTTGAATTTGTACCCTATAATTTTTGTGAATATTTTTTGTTTAGTCTCTTCTTACCCTCATTTCTAAATCTCGGATTTCACAGTAAATTTCTTTGTTTGCATGTAAGCCTGTCTCCTACTGGTATTGTTTTGGATCCGTGGATTCTTCTGAGGATCCTTCACTATATTTTAAGTAGTTTTCTAAACTGTGAAAGCATACAGATATATATAAGCATATATGTATTCATCAATAAGGCACAAAGCCATATTTAATGACAGTGGGATAAGTACTTTTTATGATGCACACTAATTTTGAATGAGTAATGAATAAAACAATAATGCGGTGTTTTCATATTCGATACTCTACATTTGTATCAACGAAGTCACATCTGCCTCTACCGGATTTAAATCCGGAACACTCAGCATCTGCACAGCGAGTTACCTGGCTCCCTCAATATGAGTAGATAACTCGACTTTGAGGTTGATTCTACAATGTGAATTATAGCGCAGAAGAAATAAAAATGTTAAAACAGCTTACTATTTATCTTAAATTTTCACAACCATCTTCTTAATCACATCTTTTCATGGAAGCTTTGGACCAGTTGTGGTCCTATTTCGCGATAAATTGTTTTGAAAAAAAAAGTTGAAAATAAAAAATTAACCAATTAGTTTTGATTATTTTTCTCTCAGTGCCTCTTTACCTTAAATTGAAACTAATAATGGTGTATCTTGTGACAGCAAAACTGAATGTTTTATTTTCAATGAAATGCTTGTTGTTGTTTATGTCATTTGTTCATACAAATTATTGTGCAAGGAGAGCCTGGGAGCGTTTCATTTGGACGGGGTGGCCTGGGAAAATAAAGGCTTGGAACCCCAGTTTTAGACTACGTAAAAATGATCACTCTTACTCTGTTGTACTCGTGTAGCATATAAGTCACGTATTTCATGTCTCTTGTATACGACTAATATGAGTCTAAATACAATGTTTATATAACAGTATTAAAGCACTTTTGAGCAAAGTATGATTTGCCAAAAAACATTTATTGCACACTGTATATGAACATATGGAATATATATCACACATTAATTTACGTCATAACACTTCTCCCCTCAACAAAAAAAAACACAAATCACATACTTTTATCTGTCTGGGTATCTGTCTGACACTGGTCTGTACCTAGTCCTGCCGAAAACAGAGAGGCTTTTTTTTTCTTTCCCGCTGAGGCCTCCTTGGTGTACTGTCTCCTGCAATCCTGTCTTCCTCGTCTAAAACCGACGGGCTATAGTGTGCGTTGTCCGGCTTGCTTGAGTCCTCTTTTGATTCCAATCTAGGCCCCAATTGATTTATGTGTCGCTTCCATAATAAACCCTCTTCAATTCTTATTAAGTATGTCTGGAGTCCCAGGTGGTCTTGAACCACTCCTTTCTCCCATTTCCCTGAACCAGCTCGATAATCACGAGCCCATACTAAATCCCGTGGCTTGAAAATCACTTGCCGATTACCACCATGTTTGCACATATGTTGGTGTGTCTTGCACGTTTTTCTTTTTTCTTTCCTCTTCTTGATCTTTTTCTTTTTGTTTTATTGCTTCTTCTCTCATTTGAAGTCTGGCAACTTCTTCTAATTTCCTTTCCCTTCCCTTAGCTTGAGTTCTTTGTTTTTCTTTAGTTTGTAATCTTCTGGTTTCTTTTAATTTTTCTTTTGCTCTGACCTTATCTTCATACTCTTTCCTTTCCTTTTTCCATCACCGTTTTTCATATTGCTCTTGAATTATTTTAGCCCTGGCTGCTTCTCTCCTTTCTATATCGTCTGAGCGTAGTTGCTGAGCTTTTCTCATTTTCGCTAGTTTCATTTCTTCTTCTCTTTTTACTCTTAAAAGTTCTTCTTCTCTTTTTTTGCTCTTCCTCAGCATTCTTCTTCATTAATACTTGAATCTTCACATCAGCCCACTTTACCTTTCCATTTTCTTTGTCCAAATCATTTAGAACTTGCTCGTTCATTCTATTTATTTCCTTTCTTATTTTCTCTTGACTCATTTTTTCCTTTCCTTTTTGCCTCAAATGATCAATTTTAGTTTGCATTACTGTCTCGTTTATAATCATCGCTTCTCTTAGTTGTTTTTCTGCTTCCATCTCTCTTCCTAAGTTATTTCGTTTCACTTGTTCATCAAGGCTAATAATATATTCTTCCTTTTTCTCCTGTCAAAACAGAAATTCTTCCTTTTCTCTGGCTAATTTCTTTAATCTTTCTTGTTCCATCATCTCATCAAGACGTTTCTCTTCTTCTTCTAATTCTTCCTGTATCTGTTTTATTTCCATTATCAGCTTTGCCACATATTCCAACTTATTAAGGACAGGGCCCAATTCTCTGTAGCTGACATAGTGTTTTTGAAGCTCCCGCTTTCTGTTATTACTTTCTGCTGCTTCCAATTCATATTGTTCACGTTGTTTCTTTCTTTCACCGTATTTGTCTTTACCTTCAGTGTCCTGAACTGATTCAAGTTTATCTAATTCCGATTTACACAAAATCAAATTCTTGGCAGTGTGTCCTTTCTCTGGTATAATAATATTTCTCACATAATCTCGGGTCACTGCTCTTGCATATCTTTTACCATTCCTAATGAACTCTCCATTCTTTGCAAATTGATCATCCGGCAGAGGCTGCGTAAGTGTAACATTTCCTCTTTCTGATATCGTGAGATATCTCGGGCCATATTTCTCTTTCCCCTGACTGATTTTCATCTGTTCCAATCCTCTTCTGCCGATTAGTGGAGGTCCTCCATTTTTAACAACATAGAGTTCCAGTTGAAATTTGACCTCCTTGTAACATACCTCTAATTTCATTTTCCCCATTGGAATTATAGGATTACCTACATAGCCTGACAGTTTAATATCATTAGGAGCTAGTAAAATGTGTGAAAAATTATTTCTATAAAAATCATCAGAAATAACATTATATAGAGACCCAGTATCAATCTCAAATTTAAAAGTTCGATTGTCAATAATCAAATCCACACAGTATTCCCCTTATCTTGCCTGATGGAAAAAAATGTATCAGGTAAGCTTACCTCATTCTCTGAGAGAACATAATCTGATTGAGAACTTTGGTCCCCTGTCAAATATTGCTGTGTTCTTTCCTTTTTGAAACCTGATTTTTGAATTCGACACATAGGAGCCAAGTGCCCTACCCGACTACAATTATGGCAGGCAAATGTTCTGTATTTACATTTATCTGACATATGGTTGTTTCGTCCACAAACTTGACATTTATTCCTGTGTTCCTTCTGTCTAGTATGAAAAAATTCTGTTGGTTCTTTCTTTATCATTGCCTCCGGAGTAGCCTTCAACGAAGCTTCTTTTGATGCAGCAAGCGTGACCATTTTTGTAAAAGTACAATCTGTCTTAGACGGATCTTCTTCTTGAAGTCTCTCCCTTATTTTTACATTAGAGAGCCCCAAAACATATATGTCCCTTAACACTTCATTCAATTCGGTGCCGAATTTGCAGGGTGCTGCAAGAGAACGAATTCGAGCTGAAAACTCAGTCACTGTCTCGTTATCTTTTTGTTGGGCTGTATAAAACTCTTTCCGCGCCACAAAAACTGATTTGACGGGTACAAAATGATTGGTTAACAGAGTGGTAAGTTCCTGAAACGTCTTAGTTGCCGGTTCAGCCGGAATGCAAAGGGATTGCAATAAACCCATTACGTCATCTCCTAAAGAGGCTAATAAATAATTTTTCTTCGTATCTTCATCGGTAGTAGATGTGTAATTAAATGTACTCACCATCCTTCCTAAAAAGAACTTCCAACATTGTTGGTTGTAAAACAATATCGGTGCCGGTAAAATTGTTTTGTCCGCCATTTTTTTTTTTATCCTCGTCGCCAGTTTTTATGTCTCTTGTATACGACTAATATGAGTCTAAAGACAATGTTTAAATAGCAGTATTAACGCACTTATGAGCAAAGTATGATTTGCCAAAAAACATTTATTGCACACTGTATATGAACATATGGAATATATATCACACATTAAATTACGTCATAACAACGTATACGATACAACTATGAGATAATACAAGTCAAAGCGAAAATAGTTTTAGGCAGTACATCATTCCAGGACTGACCTTGCGAAAAGACTTCCTCGGTGGCAATGAAAAATTCAAAAATGTAGACAGAAAAAAAACAAAAACATAAGCGTGTGATGCCGATAGGATGATAAGGAAGGGGTAATACAGGAAAAGATGCAGCGGGAATAAACTTTTTGCTAGTGAAGAATTAGAGCTGATTAATATGCCATGCCTCGCCGAGGCACTTCTCTATCCAAAGTTTAAACTGAATCATCTACTGTAATACACTTGGTACGTGGTCTATGTCACATAGGACAGCTTGGATAAACGGTGTTTGTGTGTGTGTAAAATATACTGTCTTTAAAGGGCTTTGATTGGATCTATTATTCACTACATGCGGACAATCCCCAAAGCCTGGGCTACATTGGTATAATTAGTAGTAGAGTTCACTAGCATACTTTTTGCTGATATGCTCTACTGTGCTCATTTAGCTAGAGAAACTGTATTCACGTTTGATAGTAATTTGGAAGGAGAATGACACCTGATAGTTTTGAAACACTGCTGAATTTAATTTAGTCGCATATTCAGAAAATGGACACGTTCATGAGGGGTGCAATACCAGCACGTGTTAAAGTAGAAATTACTTTAAATTTTCTGGCTACATGCAATAGTAATCGTAGTTTACAGCAGCTAGAAAGAGACTATCCTCTGCTAAAACCAAACTTGTGTTTGTTTACATTGGTATAGTCAACAAACGAACAAACGATGATTGTTGAAGTGGGGGTGGAGTGTACTATTCCACACGTGCTATCCACTTTACTCTCCCATGGACTATCTGTAATATTCTACTGTCACTATCACAACCCGTTTACATTTTTCTGGTATAGGAAAAATAAGCACTCTACCACCGAACTCTACTACTAATTATACCAATGTAACCCAGGCTTAAGTCAACAATTTTACTACAACTAGCAGAAGTGAAGGAAGTATAGAAAGAACCCGATTGTACCAAGACACCAATATAAGCATCCCTCATTCTTTCGAATTATTGTAGTAGGGTAGCTCAGTATGTTGAGCGCTGAGTCGAAGATTCCGGGTTCAAATCCAGCCGTGGTAGATAAATTATATAATCAGTTAACAAATAAACTACTAATATACAAGAACATCATCTATTTGGACCTATGGGCTGGAACTGTAGGGGACCGCGAAAAAATCGAATATCAGACGCATTCAATCCTTTCAATCCAAAGTCCTGAGAACTATTGTCAATGCTCCTTATTATGTCTCCAACAAAACCCTCCATAATGATCTCAACATTCCTTTCGTCCTCGACCTCATCCCTACTAAATTTTCAAACTTTCACCAAAACCTTGCCTGTCATCCCAACCCTCTGGCTCAGTCATTATCCAGTTCCACACATCCATAAAACCGACCCCGCCGCCTAAACCAGCAATGGCCAGATTCTCCACTCACGACCTGTGTGTGTGTGTGTGTGAAGTGCCCTTAACCAGCTTCCATTGGCGTTTAATGCCAGTGACGTGGCTGGGAAAGGGGGCTGGGGCCTCCCGGACTCCTGCTTTGCCCTCATTCAAATTACTTTAAATTTTCTGGCTACATGCAATAGTAATCATAGTTTACAGCAGCTAGAAAGAGACTATCCTCTGCTAAAACCAAACTTGTGTTTGTTTAAATTGGTATAGTCAACAAACGAACAAACGAAGATTGTTGAAGTGGGGGTGGAGTGTACTATTCCACACGTGCTCCTGGGGACACCGGCTTTGCCCTCATTCATGAGGAAGAAGCTCAGTTCGGGGACCCCAGGCAAACTGTAAATAGAGTATGAATGTGTACAGTATATTTCTTTTATGTTTTATTAATTATTATTATTTTTTTTATTATATATATAGGTATATATATATATATATTTTTTTTTTTTTTTTACTTTATTTTTGTATATATTTTTTTGCTTGTATATATTTATTTTGCATTTATTTCGTTTATATCATTGATTTTTTATGGAATGATTGTAAGCTAGATAGCACCATAACTTATTGCCCACAACAGGCAGGTTGTAATGCTTCAATAAAGTGTTTTCTTCTTCTCTAAAAAATAAAAAATCTGTTAACAACCACGGAAAGAGACCTTGTGGGATATGAAACCCTCCTGAGGCACACCATGCGCCTCCATAAAGTGGATTATCTTAGTTTGGGAAAACTGCCGGCTAGCATGATCTCGGAGACAAATCACCTCCCCACAAAACAGTTGTCCTGGCAATATAGAAGCATAATTATATATATGCAAATTAGAAGCAATTTTATTTTAACAGCCACAGAAAATGATATATCTTATCAGGAAAATCAGTAAACCAAAATTAATAAAAATCTACCATATATTACAAATAAAAAAAAATGAAATAATTTATTTCATTAACTTGGTATGTCATACAACAATCAATAATGAAATGTAAATATAGGCTTAACAATGATAAAGTTTAATTAATTTACAATATTTTATTCTAATGGTGTATAATAATACAAAAAAACCGTTAGTCCAAATTCATATATTGTATCATTTTCTATAGACGTTTCGACCTAAATGGTCATTTTCAATATATAGGTTTTGTGATCAACAGTATAAAAACTCTGTCTGCAAAAAATCAAAAAGAAAATTCAAAAATCATAAAATTTAACATTATAAAACATTTTCTTATATATAAAACAACAATTTTCTAATCGCTTTAATTAGTTACTTAACTATACATAGTATCGTTAATATGTATTCCACAATTATTATAATTACTACATTGTTATTGTTCTTACAATAGTACACAATAGATACCTTTTTCTGCAGATTAATAGGTTGCATATTAAAACATTAGCTGGGTGTGTTGTATCCCTTAGTCAGTTGCTATACTAAATGAGTGGAGCTGGTACTTTGTCCAGTCCGGATTAGTAGATGATAATAATGGATTATTATATTTTATTTATCACATATTAATTCTTACCTTATGTAAACTAAAACATTAGAGGTATTTTTTATATATAAAAATTCTTTTTATTATAAATATTGATGATTATCTACTAGTTCTATTTATATATATCCGAAAAATTTATTTGTTTAAAATTATTGTATTTAATAGATAGATTTAAGGATAAGTGTATGGTGTGTTAAATGGTTAAAAGACTTTTATTTAAATTTTATTAATATTTTAATGCATACTTAGGGAGCTGAAAATTTGTAGAAATTAATTTTTATTTTTTATAATTTTTATTTTTTATTCATTTAATTTTTATAGAATCTATCAAATAAAAGGGAGCGGAGTGACTCAGTGGTAGAGCACTGTATTGTCATGCTAGAAATCCTGGTTCAAATCCCGCTGCAGGCAAGACTTTTATTTAATCTTTTTGCAGCCGGAGATGGATCATATAGGATCTAGGACACTAGGCAAAATATTATAAAAATAGGGTACCCAAAATAATGGGGAAAAATCTGGCTGTTGAGCGTGATCAAGTACAAATCACCTCCCTGCACAACCGTTGACACACAACAGTCTCTACCATGTACTGAACCCCAGAACCGTTCACGGGTTGTAGTGGTGCAGGAATATCAAATAAAATTGCCAAACTAACGTCTGTATTTAGTAAATCTACTATATGGAATAGTTCTAATAATTACTAAAACTCATGAAATAACAAAACAAAATATGCTAGAACATTTTTATAGGCAGGTAGCAACAGAATATGAAGTCTAAAGCTTTAATAAAATCGGGAGCATATAGACTTTCCTTTCTTTTTTTTTTTTTTTTTAGCATACAATATAATTTCTTTATTTATTCCTGTAAAGTATTTATTTTTTATTTTTTTATAATATGTGTAGACATTATTAGTCCTTACTTTTTATTTGTTAATATCGACAAATAATACACCAATAAATGAGTTTTGCATAAAGCTGACGAAATTGTTTTTGATTTGCCTTGAAAATTGATCTAATATTTGGCTTTAAAATTTAAAATAAATTTATAATCTGTTGTATGTACATCTCTAGTATCTTAATGCCTATGCTATACGGATTAATAAATTGTATGGTTTGGTTGCTATATGTTATTTAAATAAAAAAATAATTTGCTCAGGTAGATTATAAATTTATTTTAAATTTTAAAGCCAAATATTAGATCAATTTTCAAGGCAAATCAAAAACAATTTCGTCAGCTTTATGCAAAACTCATTTATTGGTGTATTATTTGTCGATATTAACAAATAAAAAGTAAGGACTAATAATGTCTACACATATTATAAAAAAATAAAAAATAAATACTTTACAGGAATAAATAAAGAAATTAACCTGAGCAAATTATTTTTTTATCTAAATAACATATAGCAACCAAACCATACAATTTATTAATCCGTATAGCATAGGCATTAAGATACTAGAGATGTACATACAACAGAGCAGGGGACATAATAGGACTCTAATAGAGAAATCCCAGCTCCATTGTGCAAGGCTGAAATCGAACCAGGTCTTCAATAATGATGTCATTTTGGCTCTTGAATCTTCCCATGTTATCGAAATGAGAAACTGTTCTCCCCCAACTACGGGAAGCCAAGTGACTATTTGGTTTGCGCCATGATATACACACATACATGGTAATCCATATTTATCCTATGCTTTCTTTTTCTCTCCTCTGTCGTTATAAAGATATATTTTATATATATATAGTTGACTTTTTCGTACAAACCAAGGCGCGTTTACTGCGATTCGTAGGATTTTAATTTGAAAAGTTTGTAATTTGTTTCGCATAGTTGTTGACACTGCGCCACACACTTGACAACCGTACATTAATAGAGGCTAAGAATGGTTATATAAATGAATAAGGCTGTTTCTGGTTTTAATCTAGATTTTCTATTTATTATCGGATAAGGTAGAGCTTCTTATATATTCACTAACGAGCTAAAACAGTATTTACTTGGTTCATACTATCTATAGTAATCTGAAGTGTAATGTTATTTTTTGTTGCTTTTGGATTCATTCGTTCATAGATATATATATATTGTGTTTTTTTATTTTTTATTCTAGAGGGGTTGTTTTTTTGTGTTCTAATCACATTTTACCCGAATCACTGCGTATTGTAGAATTATTAACATCATCATGCTAAAAAAAAAACATTCAGATTTTTTAACATAATATTTATTAAAAAGTGTAAATTAAATTATATATGCAGATTTAATGATAGATTAAATTTGTCAGGGGTGCAGTCAAAGATAAAAAAAATATTAGTTGACATTTGTGAGTTTGACGAATCACCACGGACAGGCACTCACATTCGCCCTGAAGATGGCCTGCATCTACAATGCCGAAGTGTTGGCACAATTAAAAAATAAGTTTCACTTATTTTGTATTATCTTATACTGCACCCCTGACCGATTCAATCTATCATTAGAATTATCCAGTCAACTATTTTCCACTCAAATATGCAGATTTAAATTTGATTCAAGATTACTTTTTGAACTACCTATTTATGGCTTAGAAAAAGGAAAGGATGTTGAGAGGTTCCCACAACAGATATCATGTATTAGCATAAATATTTTTATTGGTTAATGAAACTGACAAGTTAGAACAATACTTTTCTAAATGGAAATTTGACCTCAACGTTCAAAAATATAGCGCAAAAATGTTCACTCTTAGATGGCCTTCAGACCCACCTGAGCTAGTGCTCAATGGCAGCAACCTCCCGTAGAATAAAGAAACAACAAAATATCTCGGAAATTATTTAGATCGTCGTCTTACCTGGAACCAGCATATCAACACCAAATTAACACAGGCCTACGCACGGTTAGCTCTACTTTATCCGATAATAAATAGAAAATCTAGATTAAAACCAGAAACAGCCTTATTAATTTATAAAACCATTCTTAGACCTCTACTAATGTACGGTTGTGAAGTGTGGGGTGCAGTGTCAACAACTAAGCGAAACAAATTACTACCTTTCCAAAATAAAATCCTACGAATCGCAGTAAACGCGCCTTGGTTTGTACGAAACAGTCAACTACACCTAGAGTTAGCTCGATTGAAGAATTCATTATATTTTATTATATTATAAAATAACATTATATTCATTATAAAATAAACTTGAACAGCATGGGCAGTCATTAAATAAAAATGTTTAAAGAGTGACTACTTCGGGAAAAATAATGATCTACATTTTGGAAAGGTCTTATTGTTTTTCTCCAAATTCCTAGCCAATTAAATAATATTAATTTTTTAAATAATACTTATAAATAATGCACTCGTTTCCACACCACCGCAGAGGTAGAGTGCCAGGGTGCGTTTTTTTTAATGAGGTATCCCCAGTAGGCCTAGTCCACAATCGTCTATGATCTTCAAGGTATAAAATCTTGATGGATTTGGAACTACTATTGATCGTTTCAGATCTAGTAGTATTCGACGTACGAAGAAAATTGGGGTTGTGGGACGAATAAACCTAAATTCGACGAATGAAACATATTATAAATTATAAATTAAACATAAATCTAATAGAATAGAAAAGTAACTTTATTCTGGGACTAAGTAAGTCCCTTTAGAATAACAAATATGAACAGAAAAAGAAACATAATATTTATATGGCCAGAAGGCTAAGTGTTACAAATCAAAAAGCATGTAAAAAGTGACAAAAAACAATTTAAAAAGAAATATTTAAACAAAAAATAATAATAAGTAAATAGGTACTATGACGGATATTAGTAGGTATTGAGTTCCACACTGTGGTGGAGCGGGCGGGAAAGGAACATTCGAATGCTTTAGTTCTGTGAGAAGGTCTATAGAGATCGGAAAGGCGGGATCTTGTTTTATGGTGTTGAACTGAGGATTTGAATTAGAGGAGACATTAGATATATGAAGGATATTGAGAGTAAATGGATTGGTATAAGAATGTGCAGAGGAAATATTTTCTTCGGAAGGGAGGGATGAGGCACTTTAACTCATCATAAAGGTGGAACACGCACGATCGCCTAGTACCAAGCACAAATCGGGGATTTCCCATGGCAAGTTATGAAATTTGGTAAAAGAACTGTCCATGGAAGGTAAAGCCGGATTCACAACAGTGTTTTAAGGATTGGAGGAATGAGGACCGGTTGAGAGAGATATTATCATATCTGTCACTATTTTAATTTTCTACATTACATGTCACTATATTCTTGTTACTGCAACGTTTTTTATATATTTTTTGTTCTGTTTTTTTTTTCTCTCTCATAGCCCTGAAGATGGCCTACATTGTAGGTCGAAACGTCGGCACTAATTAAATATAAGTCTGGTATTTATTTGGTGTTTCTTGACTGCACCCTCCAACAATCTCCGTTCTCCATAAATTATAATGCAATTGGGAAAAAGCACAATGCAAAGCCTTATGTTTCAAATTTCTCCAGTAATACACACACCTACCGGTCGACGTTTCGCCTATTCAGGCATTATCAAGACACAATAAAAAGGTTATGTGAATCACATCTCGAAGAAAAAGGTACAATATACCCCAACGATCAACAGCCCAAACAGGCTCCAAACATGAGACAGCACCCCACCACCAAGACGTTCAACATACAACTGCAGTATTTACAGTCATCAGCATACAGTCAACATTTAACTATATATATATATATATATATATATATATATATATATATATATATATAATAAATATTGAACCTAAATATTTGTTGTTTCATTAAGAAATTGCGTAATTAAAGATTTGTGATATAGTACTTTATTCTGGGTCAGGATCCTTCCGAATAATCTAAAAGAATATAGATATAGATAACAGAGACCTCAATGATGAGAGAACTAAATAATTTATTGTCCCTAATAAATAAAATATTTAAACTCGTTTTTTTAGGTGAATTACTCCCGATGATTAAGTAAGATAACTTGTTTTCTTAAGTATCACATTTTCACGTTTCGATTATTGGAGGACATCGGTATTCTTGAACCAATTTTTGGAATTGAAAAATTTAATTAAACTTATGTAATTAAAGATTTGTGTTTGTATTTTAGTTCTAATTTTCCTTAAAATTTACCTATTCGATCAATCATTCGAAGACAATCATCTTTTTGTCTTCTAAAACTAATCGCACAAACGTACATAAAAATTCGACTCCATCATTCTACAAAAATGTATTCAAAGAAACTGCAGAAAGAGATTACAAGACAGCACAATTTAAAAACTACTTTATTTTTAGACCTTATGTAAGTAAAAGTTTAAAGTAAAACATGAGGAAGAAATAATAAGTTCGATAAATTCTATCCTATGGAATAAGGAAATACTATAAGATTGGAAACTAAAAAGAAGATCTACCATTTCTTCGTGGGATGCGTAGCCACTGACGGATCAGAGGTTTGGACACTCACGAAAAAGGCGGAAAATAGGTTGCTTTCCAAGGAAATGGATTTCTGGAGAAGAAGCTATGGTATACCGAGTACCAAGCGGAACCCAAACGCAGCAATTACAGATAAGGTTGGATGTCAAATGAACATCTTTACCAGATCAGAACTAAAAGGTTAAAGTGGTATGGCCAATTAATGTGGATGGACGAAAACCGCTGACCAAAGAAAATTCATAACTATATACCACCTGAAAGAAGAGAGCGTGGAAAACCAAAGAGAAAGTGGATGGAGGAGGTAGAGAAATGCATGAAAAAAAAAGAAATAACCATGATTTTCTTGTTCATAGACTTAACATTTGGGGATTATAGACACTTGTGATCACAGATGAAGGTGTCTTACTCTTATAAAGCCTCCATCAAAAAAATTCGTAGTTAACTTATAGTTTGTAAATAAATTTGTATTTAACTTCGTAGTTGTAACATACGGTAATAGCCAAGTTATTAACTGAGCAGCAGATTAAAAGATTAGTAAGATAATGCTTAAATCTTTATACATAAAAAAAAATTTTTTACTTACGTGAATTAGCTTCGTGATGGAGTTGTAACTTCTTCTGCAATCCTTAAACTCTATAAGACTCTTCAACCATTGGTGCTAAGGATTCTTGGATATTTCCCAAAATTTGCTTATACTAGTTTTCTGGTTTTACTAGTCTATGTAAATCAGAAACTCAGATGACAAATGAGAAAAAATTTCGCTCTTTCTTTTATCTAAATACACTCAAGTATCATAACAACAGAATAATCTTTATTTCATTGTTATTCGCTTAACAAATTTTGAAAGAATAATATATTAGGAATATTTGTACTAGGGGAGGCGGCCCATGGGTGGCAGATTTAGAGATAGTCGGTAAAGGTGAGCTGCAACATAGTTGAAATGAAAGTTTGATGCTTTCAAAATCAAAACTAAATTTAAAATTGAGTATTACCCAAATTGTGGGGCACAAATGTGATTCAAATATGTAGAAACAAACTTTCTACTCCTTCAAAGTTGGCCTTATTTACCAACAAACTGGTATCATTATTATTACATAAACATGTATATGCATTATTAAATATATTCAATTTATTTAGTTAAATGTAACTAGAAACCTTTTTGTTATTATTTTTATATCATATTATAACATGTATATAACCTAGATATAATTGGCTAGTTAAGAAGATATAATAAAAATATAATCATTTCCTGACATTTACGATTATTCCTATCTTTTTTTGTTCTAAAGATATTACAAAACAAGGTTGTGTGATGATTAGGTGAAGCAAAAAGTCGGCTTTTCCTTTGTAAATATTCAACAATGTTTTGGAAGGGCACATTTCATCCCGTTACCAACAAGTACATTTTCAACAAAACTATCATAAATTTAACTTGAAAGAAGACTCCTCATTCCCACGACTCTGCAAAACTTTCACGAATGTTCACCCTTTGAAGTATGCAGGTCATACGGTCTCCTTATGAGGACTGCTCCATCGGCGAAGGCCCTTTGAAGAAGTCACCTCCTGCGGGGATGGTTTCGGCACTCCGGAGCCCGAAGGAAGTCGGATGGTTTTACGACCCGGAGGATGAAGACTCGCCGATCTACCTGACCCTTGGGATTCGCCGACTGCTGCCTTTAACAAAATAGCCTTAAGGAGCATCTTTAATATTATCATTATATAATTTTAGGGGGAAGGGAATGCTCCGGGTGGAAGTCAATATATTTCTCTTACATAGGGAGAAATGTTTATTAAATAATGTGTACAAGAAGGATCTCTTGTACTGTACGATGTACATTTTAAGAGGAGGGTGAGAAAAATGTGAATTTGTAAATACCAGACTTTACTTCTAGATTCTAAGAATTGTGTAAACGGTTCTTCTCACATATGCGATCTTATTGTTGCCGCCAGATGCCACTACAGCCGCTATAATAATATAATTAATTGTAAATAAACAGTATTACGTTTTGGTTTGTCATGTTATCGTAGCTTTTATTCATTAAAATAACTGTGTTTGTACTGTCTTTGTTGTGTTTTAGGTATTATTGACCCTTACTTCCGTAATCCCACAATAATAACTTTCAAAAAGTAAAATCCTTCAGTTTTATTTTTTTTAAATTGTTACTTACAATTTTTTTAAATATCTTTTAAGTTATGGGTGTGGGTTACATCCCCAATAACTCCCCCCCCCCCTTATGGTCCTTACTAATGATACAATCCAAACACTGTACCCAAAAAAATGTATGGTTTTGAAATGATACAGGAAAAAAATAAATTAATAATTTAAATCTTCAATCATTCAAACTTGAAATATAAAATTTATTATATTTTTTTTTATGTGGGATAATCGATTGTTTATGATTTTTTTTATAAAATATTTAATCTAAAAGTGATTATTTAATTGGATACTTTAGCGTTTTTTAATGATAAGCTGTCTCCATTTGAATATTTTGGACTATCAATGTGAGATTTGCAGTATTTTATCTTCATTAATGTGATTTATTTTCTTTATCTTTGATGATGCTTGAACTAACAAAACTTGCAGCAATTATTTACTTTTATATGGGAGACTGTTTTATATTTTCCCGATTGCATTTATATAACTAATTCAATAAGCTAAAGTGGGAATCCATTAATAAATAGAGCTCTTTCCTGAAATATTTTTTTTATTAAACACATCTATCATAATTACAAACTTTAAGGGTAAGAATATTGATTAAAATTGTACAACTGAATCTAGTACCTACTTCATAAAAATTTATTGGAGTATTAGTCAATGGATAGAAATAACTACAAATAAAAATGTAATTAATGGACCCAGGACATTTGCAAAGCAACACAACGCTCTACACACTGAGTTACCCTGCTCCCATTTTAGAAATTTAAGGGTTTGTTTTTGTAATTTTCCGATATCCCCCTAACACATCAGTAAAATCATTACTGTTATGATATCTCTTCTTTATAAGTCTACTGACATACTGACACTTTACAGTTACTGTGTAGTGCTGATACTCAGAAAGAGCTAATATATCTGAATATAAATCACAGTAATGGAGCCCTAAGTCCTTCTATAAGAGACATTACTCTAATCTGACGCTAACCGATCTGAGTTATGTTCTACGGCAATGTGTTTCAACCCCAGGCTGACTGATACAGTCAATGTAGCTTGTAAGTCAGATCTCAAAACATATGAATGCGGATATCAACATGCAAACATTTTATCTGTAAACATGTGTTGGAAAGAGTTATTTCTAAGAGATAATATCTAATTGATTCTCTTTCCGTTTTTGCTAAAATAAAATAATACTTAATCTGATGAAAGGAATTTTATCTAATGATCAGTGTTTGTGCGTTCATGTCGTCGATAAGAATGTAAACAAAAAACAACATTACTTTATTCTTCTTCCGGGATGGACCGTGTCATGTCGGTGCTATTGACCAAGCTTTCGCTCATCGTTCTATGAGCTTCGTCAGGGCCAGTCAGTTAATCAGGGAAGCTCACAGCACGATGAGCGAAAGCTTGGTTTATAGCACCGACATGACAAGGTCCATCCTGGAAGAAGAATACAAGAAGAATATCAACGATCATGGAAGCCTATGTGACAATTAATTTAATTTAATTTAATACGTTTATTTATTTATTTGAAGCGACACAGCTCTACGTGACTAGGATACAGCGTTATTTTTTTCAGTTTTTTCTTCTCGGTCCATCTTTGCCTCGTAATTTCATTGAAAACATTTCCTCTTTCTTCTGTCTCCCTGGTCATGGACGGAAATTTCTTTCTGCCAAATTCAGGTACCGCCTTTTTGAGGAATTGTTGCTATTATTTCTGTTTTCTGATAAATGTTGTGTAATCCCGTGTTTCTGAGTTTCCTGTTTTATTTGTTCTATGTATCCTTGGTTGAAGGTTGAGGTTTGGAATTAGAAGAGAGAAGACGTGTCCCTAGCTCTGCTAGCTTCTAACCAGCTAAGACAAACATTCTATTATAATTATTCATTTATTATTATTATATTTTCTTATTTTTTAATTATTTTAGTTTTTAATTATCCCTTACTAATAGTGTAATTTTAATTTATATTTCTATATATCTATGGGAGACCCCATAGATCTTAGTAGCCCAAAGGCTAAAAGAAAACGGCCTGGGGTTCGTATGAAAATGTTGCCAGATACTGTGAAAACACAACCTGTGAGCCCAACATTTCTAGTAATAGAGCGAACTGATGAAAAAGATTTCACTAAAGTGTCACCTTTTTTAATAAGTAAATTCCTTAATGGACATGCGGGTGAACTGAAAAATTTAAAAAAACTGAGAGATGGAACACTGTTAATTGAAACTAATGGCGGAAAACAATCAGGAAAATTACTGAAATGCGAAAATTTTGCCGGCCAGTTTTCCGTTAAAGTTACTATCCATTGTAGTCTGAACTATTGTATGGGGGTTATCCGATGCTACGATCTTCAATTTTTGGAAATTGAAGAAATCAAAGAAGAATTATCACATGTGATAAAGGATATCGTACGTATTAAAATCAACAGGAATAACAGTGAGGTTCTTACGAACACTTACATTATAACGTTCCCAACTCCGAAAATCCCGGAATCAATAAAAATAGGTTACTATACGGTCAAGGTCCAACAATACATACCAAATCCCACGCGGTGTTTCAACTGTCTAGGATCGTTCGTGCCTAATTTTTAAAATCAATAAAGAAATTAAAACCATTCAGGTTACTAATAAAATCCCCCTTAATGAGGCTAAGAAAATATATAAGGAGCAAAATCCAACACTATTCAATAAATCATTTGCCGAAATAATTAAACAAAATTAAAAAAATACAGAAAAAAAAGATATTAGTACCCAGACAAACACAGTGTTCAACTTTGGAGAAAACTTAAATACTAAACAAAAAAGTTCTAATGAAAACCAATCAAATTCTATCCCCCTGAATCCTACAACCCCCTCTCCATCCCCTACCCTTCCCCTTCTCCCATCCCCCACCCTTCCCCTTCTCCCATCCCCCAACCTTCTCCCCACCCTCCCACAACCCTTTCGCTAACTGCCTCCCCTCTCCCGAAACCAACAAGGTCGCGCTCACGCTCAGCGCAACGAGCCGACTCCATAGCTTCATTAATCTCCTCTGATAACGCGGGGCCATCTAATGGCACTGCAGCGTTGTTAGGTTGTGACCACAGCTCAGAAACCGACCCGGAAGGAGAGTTTACTCTAGTAAACAATAAGAAACAGGGCAATCGGAAATCAAAAAAAAAAAAATACGATCTTTACTATAATCCTCAAATACGTATACAATAATTTTTATATAAAGGTTAAATACAAATTTAATATCTACAATCAGTGCCCTAGCTCACACCTAATACTCATTAAAATAACAAACTTTCTCTCAGTTAATAACAGATATCACTTCACTGAAGTCAATAACAACAAGATCTCTGCTTGCGGATATCTTAATATCTATTTACCATTGCCTTCACTTATCAATATAAATATTTATAAATCCTTAGCGCCAGCCCTTTCAAACAGCATTATTCTCTTAACACTACATTCGTCCTACGAATATTTCCTCTACCACATAATGTATACTCTCCACACTAATAAATCTTTGTCGTACGTACATAATTGTTGACTTGTTGTTAATGTACATAATGATTGACTTTTCCTTCATCCTCATTAAATATATTCTATATATTTACAATATACCATTTTCCTAATATTACGAACATATTCTTATCATACTCACAAATTATTATAAACTCCATGACAATCATTAGCTGGAATTGTAATGGTATAAGGACTCAATATGAAGAAATGAGGATCCTCTTAAAAGACAACAACCCAGATATATTAGGTCTTCGGGAAACGAAACTAGCTCCAATACGAAACCTGAGCATAAACAATTACTTGATTTATAGGAAAGACAAAGAGATAGACGAAGTAGGAAGAGCTCAAGGGGGAGTAGCAACAATAGTAAAAAAAGACCTATATTCAGAAAATATAGATGTTCAAACTCCCTTACAAGCTATAGTTATAAGAGTTAAATTACGCTACATGATAACAATAGTTAACATATATCTTCCGCCAACAGAAAAAATAAATGAAGCAGCATTTACTAAACTAATCACTGGACTTCCTACACCTTATATAGTAGTAGGAGATATGAACGGATCTCATCATACTTGGAGCACATCAACAGAAAATACCAGAGGAAAAATAATCCGAAGAGTAATAGATAATACAGACTCAATCATACTCAACACAGGAGAAGCTATATCTGCCCAAGATCAGGATCCACATCTGCAATAGACCTAACTTTTACCTCATCTAACATTTTTACACATGTTACCTGGAGAGTCAGTAACGACCAATATGGGAGTGACCATTTTCCAACACTGATACATTTCAACACCGAAATGTCGAAAACCAAAAGACACCCTAGGTGGGTTCTAGAAAAAGCTAATTGGGAAGAATTGGAAAAAAAATAATAAAAAAATTTACAAAATACCAATCAGAAAGTGTAGTTGAAACAGTAGGACGCCTTACAAAGAACATCATACAATCAGCCCTACAGACAATACCTAAAACGAAAGGAAACCCTAAAACAAACCACACACTATGGTTTGATGAGGAATGTCGGAAAGCTGTAAAAATAAAGAATAAAGCCCTTAAAGAATTCCAGCAAAAGCCCACAAAAGAAAACCTGATAGAATATAAAAAACAAAAAGCAATAGTCAGAAATCTTATGAAAAATAAAAAGAAAACTTCTTGGATTTCATACATAGAACCCATAAACTTCAAGACTCCAATAAAAAAGGTATGGCAAAAAATCAACAAAATAGCTAGTAATAACTATATAGAGACACCAATATTAAAAATCCAAAATGAAATAATAACTGACCCCAAAATAATTGCAGAAAATCTTGCAAATCACTTCTCAGATATCTCTAATCCAAACATTAATCTTGACCAAACAAAATACCTTAGTGAAATTAATTTCACTCCATCCACGAGACAAGATAGTTCGTTCCAGCACGATTACAATCGCCCCTTCACAATTTGGGAACTACAAATGGCAATAGATGAAACAAAATCCTCCTCCCCTGGAATAGATGAAGTGCATAATGACATGATAAAACACTTTCCCCCGGAAATTAAAAGCGAACTTCTTCTAATATTCAATAAAATATGGGAAACATCCACATACCCCCAAGCATGGAGGGAATCCATAGTCATTCCCATACTGAAACCGGGGAAAGATAAGCAACAACCCAACAGTTATCGACCAATATCACTCACCAGCTGTTTATCTAAACTCTTAGAGAAAATGGTCAACAGACGTCTGATGTGGGCTATAGAAAAATTTAATCTATTATCGCCTATCTGGTTTTCGGAAAAGTAGATCCACTATAGACCAACTAGTGACAATATAAGCTGAGATTCTCAACACGTTTGTAGAACAAAAAGAAACAATAGGAATATTCTTTGACATCGAAAAGGCGTATGATACAATTGACCGAGAAATAATAACTAAAACGATTTATGAATGGGGCTTTAGGGGAACTCTTCCGAAGTTTATTCAAAGCTTTTTAAAGGAAAGACATATTACCGTTAGAGTAGGATAATCGACCTCTAGAATTAAAAAAATAACTAATGGCATTCCACAGGGTAGTGTATTAAGTTGTACATTGTTTGCGATTGCAATAAACTCGATAGTGGATGTGATTCCTGGATCGATGAAAGCATTTCTTTACGTTGATGACCTAGCCATCTTTTTACGATTCAGGAATCATGAGTGGATGAGAAGAGTCCTACAGAATGTTTTGAATAAACTACAGAGTTGGGCTGAAAGCAAAAATCTTCGATTCTCCATAGAAAAGACCAGAGGCATATTATTTTCAAGAAAGAGGAATCCAAGCCCAGTACCTCAACTTTTTATGTACGGCAATAATTTAACATTTTGCGACAACATAAAATTTCTCGGATTGGTCATAGACAGCAAATTGACATGGTTAGATCACATAAAATACCTAAGAGAAGAATGTTTTAAGAGGCTTAGACTTATGAAAGTATTAGCAAGGACCTCTTGGGGAGCAGACCGAAAGTCGATGCTGATGGTATACAAAAGCATAGTAAGATCTAAAATAGACTACGGTTGTGTGGTTTATTCTTCGGCTAAACCAAGTAGTCTCCTACTTCTAGACTCCATTTTACCACACTGGGATAAGATTAGCCACAGGTGCCTTTAGGACAAGCCCAATAGAAAGCCTATGTGCTGAAGCCTCTTTAGCTCCTCTGACATTTCGAAGGCAAGAACTAATAAATAGTTATATTATAAAACTTAAACTCCAGCCAACCAATCCAGCTTACCACCATATATTTCATCCCCGCTGTATCAGAAATTTCGAAATGAACACAATAAGAAACGCTCCTTTAGGCATCAGACAAAAAGAAGTCATAAAAGAAATTTATGATATGCCGTTAGACCAAGCCGACCCTGACTTCCGATTACCCCACTGGAAATATCACAATTATAAAATAGACCTATCCTTAAAACATAAGAACACAGGATCAAATAACCTTCAATTTCACAAGAAGATACTGGAATATTCAGACTATGAAATAATATATACCGATGGATCCAAGAAAAATGAAAATGTAGGGTTCGCAATAATTATGAATGGGACACCCAAAAAATATAAATTACCTTCATATTCAACAATATACACTGCAGAACTTCAGGCAATATCTACAGCTCTTTACTCATCAATTAGCTGTGCACATCCAAAAATGTTAATTTGTACAGATTCAATGTCGGCACTTCAAAGTATATCAAACTGTAACAAAACCCGATCATACAATAAACAAAATCCGCAATTATTTAGAAATTTTAAAATATCTAAAAAAAACGTAACATTTCTCTGGACCCCTGGACACTCCGGAATTCCTGGAAATGAAGCTGCGGATAAAGCTGCCAAAGAAGTTGCAATGATGAATAGCCCACCTCTACAAATATATGAGCCAAACGATGTAAAGGCATTTTTAAAGAACAGGGTCAGGAAAAATTGGGAATCCATGTGGGCCGAAATACCACTGACTAACAAACTTAGAAATATAAAAAAAAGTACGAAGCAGTGGACAAGTGCAATAAGAGGGAATAGAAGAGAAGAAGTGGTTGCGACTAGGCTGAGGATCGGTCATTGCAACCTGACTCATGCATATTTAATTACCAAAGAGCCCCAACCACATTGTGAATCATGTCAATCAACAATGACTATAAAACATATAATAGAAGATTGTACATTACTACAAAAAATCTTTGAAAATAATAAAATACCCCGGTCTATAGAGCTTGCACTAGAAGATTCAAAAAATACAATAGATAAAATAATAAACCTTTTTAAAGAAGTAGATCTCTACCATAAAATATAAGACGCAATTAAAGTATAAATTAGGAAATAGATAAAAGAAAAAAATTTACGCAAACCAAAGAAAATTAAAAAAGTAAAATTAATTAAAAGACCGTAATATACATAAAAGTGCAAAGGGCGTAATAACCTATGATGTTGATCGCCCAAAAAAATCTAATCTAAATCTAAATCCTTGGTTGAATTTGTACCCTATAATTTTTGTGAATATTTTGTGTTTAGTCTCTTCTTACCCTCATTTCTAAATCTCGGATTTCACAGTAAATTTCTTTGTTGCATTTAAGCCTGTCTCCTACTGGTGTTGTTTTGGGTCCGTGGATTCTTCTGAGGATCCTTCACTATATTTTAAGTAGTTTTCTAAACTGTGAAAGCATACAGATATATATAAGCATATATGTATTCATCAATAAGGCACAAAGCCATATATAATGACAGCGGGATAAGTACTTTTTATGATGCACACTAATTTTGAATGAGCAATGAAAAAGAGTCTTCACTCTTGACTGAAAAGCGGTGTTTTCATATTCGATACTCTACATTTGTATCAACGAAGTCACATCTGCCTCTACCGGATTTAAATCCGGAACACTCAGCATCTACACAGCGAGTTACCTGGCTCCCTCAATATGAGTAGATAACTCGACTTTGAGGTTGATTCTACAATGTGAATTATAGCGCAGAAAAAATAAAAATGTTAAAACAGCTTACCATTTATGTTAAATTTTCACAACCATCTTCTTAATCACATCTTTTCATGGAAGCTTTGGACCAGTTGTGGTCCTATTTCGCGATACAAGTTGAAAATAAAAAATAAACCAATTAGTTTTGATTATTTTTCTCTCAGTGCCTCTTTACCTTAAATTGAAACTAATAATGGTGTATCTTGTGACAGCAAAACTAAATGTTTTATTTTCAATGAAATGCTTGTAGTTGTTTATGTCATATGTTCATACAAATTATTGTGCAAGTAGAGCGTTTCATTTGGACCGAGTGGCCTGGGGAAAAAACGGCTGGGAACCCCAGTTTTAGACTACGTAAAAATGATCACTCTTACTCTGTTGTACTCGTGTAGCATATAAGTCACGTATACGATACAACTATGAGATAATACAAGTCAGTGCGAAAATAGTTTTAGGCAGTACATCATTCCAGGACTGACCTTGGGAAAAGACATCCTCGATGGCAATGAGTAATTCAAAAATGGAGACAGAAAAAAAAAAAAACATAAGCGTGTGATGCCGATAGGATGATAAGGAAGGGGTAATACAGGAAAAGATGCAGCGGGAATAAACTTTTTGCTAGTGAAGAATTAGAGCTGATTAATATGCAAAGCCTCGCCGAGGCACTTCTCTATCCAAAGTTTAAACTGAATCATCTACTGTAATACACTTGGTACGTGGTCTATGTCACATAGGACAGCTTGGATAAACGGTGTTTGTGTGTGTGTAAAACATACACTCTTTGATTGGATCTATTATTCACTACATGCGGACAATTCCTAATGCCTGGGCTACATTGGTATAATTAGTAGTAGAGTTCACTAGCATACTTTTTGCTGAAATGCTCTACCGTGCTCATTTAGCTAGAGATGCTTTAGGGGAATGACATCTGATGGTTTTGAAACACTGCTGAATTTAATTTAGTCGCATATTCAGAAAATGGACACGTTCATGAGGGGTGCAATACCAGCACGTGTTAAAGTAAAAATTACTTTAAATTTTCTGGCTACATGCAATAGTAATCATAGTTTACAGAAGCTAGAAAGAGACTATCCTCTGCTAAAACCAAACTTGTGTTTGATTACATTGGTATAGTCAACAAACAAACAAACGAAGATTGTTGAAGTGGGGGTGGAGTGTACTATTCCACACGTGCTATCCACCTTACTCTCCCATGGACTATCTGTAATACTCTACTGTCACTAGCACAACCCGTTTACATTATTCTGGTATAGGAAAAATAAGCACTCTACCACCGAACTCTACTACTAATTATACCAATGTAACCCAGGCTTAAGTCAACAATTTTACTACAACTAGCGGAAGTGAAGGAAGTATAGAAAGAACCCGATTGTACCAAGACACCAATATAAGCATCCCTCATTCTTTCGAATTATTGTAGTGGGGTAACTCACTATGTTGAGCGCTGAGTCGAAGATTCCGGGTTCAAATCCAGCCGTGGTAGATAAATTATATAATCTGTTAACAAATAAACTACTAATATACAAGAACATCATCTATTTGGACCTATGGGCTGGAACTGTAGGGGACCGCGAAAAAATCGAATATAAGACGCATTCAATCCTTTCAATCCAAAGTCCTGAGAACTATTGTCAATGCTCCTTATTATGTCTCCAACAAAACCCTCCATAATGATCTCAACATTCCTTTCGTCCTCGACCTCATCCCTACTAAATTTTCAAACTTTCACCAAAACCTTGCCTGTCATCCCAACCCTCTGGCTCAGTCATTATCCAGTTCCACACATCCATAAAACCCACCCCGCCGCCTAAACCAGCAATGGCCAGATTCTCCACTCACGACCTGTGTGTGTGTGTGTGTGTGTGAAGTGCCCTTAACCAGCTTCCATTGGCGTTTAATGCCAGTGACGTGGCTGGGAAAGGGGGCTGGGGCCTCCCGGACTCCTGCTTTGCCCTCATTCAAATTACTTTAAATTTAACGACAGAGGAGAGAAAAAGAAAGCATAGGATAAATATGGATTACCAAGTATATATATATGTATATCATGACGCAAACCAAATAGTCATTTGGCTTCCCGTAGTTGGGGGAGAACAGTTTCTCATTTCGATAACATGGGAAGATTCGAGAGCCAAAATGTCATCATTATTGAAGCCCTGGTTCGATTTCAGCCTTGCACAATGGAGCTGGGATTTCTCTATTAGAGTCCTATTATGTCCCCTGCTCTGTTGTACTATGTACATCTCTAGTATCTTAATGCCTATGCTATACGGATTAATAAATTGTATGGTTTGGTTGCTATATGTTATTTAAATAAAAAAATAATTTGCTCAGGTAGATTATAAATTTATTTTAAATTTTAAAGCCAAATATTAGATCAATTTTCAAGGCAAATCAAAAACAATTTTGTCAGCTTTATGCAAAACTCATTTATTGGTGTATTATTTGTCGATATTAACAAATAAAAAGTAAGGACTAATAATGTCTACACATATTATAAAAAAATAAAAAATAAATACTTTACAGGAATAAATAAAGAAATTATATTGTATGCTAAAAAAAAAAAAAAAAAGAAAGGAAAGTCTATATGCTCCCGATTTTATTAAAGCTCTAGACTTCATATTCTGTTGCTACCTGCCTGTAAAAATGTTCTAGCATATTTTGTTTTGTTATTTCATGAGTTTTAGTAATTATTAGAACTATTCCATATAGTATCCATTTACTAAATACAGACATTAGTTTGGCAATTTTATTTGATATTCCTGCACCACTACAACCCGTGAACGGTTCTGGGGTTCAGTACATGGTAGAGACTGTTGTGTGTCAACGGTTGTGCAGGGAGGTGATTTGTCCTTGATCACGCTCAACAGCCAGATTTTTCCCCATTATTTTGGGTACCCTATTTTTATAATATTTTGCAGAGGCTGGGTGAGCCACAGGAGTGTCCTAGATCCTATATGATCCATCTCCGGCTGTAAAAAGATTAAATAAAAGTCTTGCCTGCAGCGGGAATTGAACCAGGATTTCTAGCATGACAATACAGTGCTCTACCACTGAGTCACTCCACTCCCTTTTATTTGATAGATTCTTTAAAAATTAAATGAATAAAAAATAAAAATTATAAAAAATTAAAATTAATTTCTACAAATTTTCAGCTCCCTAAGTATGCATTAAAATATTAATAAAATTTAAATAAAAGTCTTTTAACCATTTAACACACCATACACTTATCCTTAAATCTATCTATTAAATACAATAATTTTAAACAAATAAATTTTTCGGATATATATAAATAGAACTAGTAGATAATCATCAATATTTATAATAAAAAGAATTTTTATATATAAAAAATACCTCTAATGTTTTAGTTTACATAAGGTAAGAATTAATATGTGATAAATAAAATATAATAATCCATTATTATCATCTACTAATCCGGACTGGACAAAGTACCAGCTCCACTCATTTAGTATAGCAACTGACTAAGGGATACAACACACCCAGCTAATGTTTTAATATGCAACCTATTAATCTGCAGAAAAAGGTATCTATTGTGTACTATTGTAAGAACAATAACAATGTAGTAATTATAATAATTGTGGAATACATATTAACGATACTATGTATAGTTAAGTAACTAATTAAAGCGATTAGAAAATTGTTGTTTTATATATAAGAAAATGTTTTATAATGTTAAATTTTATGATTTTTGAATTTTCTTTTTGATTTTTTGCAGACAGAGTTTTTATACTGTTGATCACAAAACCTATACATTGAAAATGACCATTTAGGTCGAAACGTCTATAGAAAATGATACAATATATGAATTTGGACTAACGGTTTTTTTGTAATATTATACACCCTTAGAATGAAATATTGTAAATTAATTACACTTTATCATTGTTAAGCCTATATTTTCATTTCATTATTGATTGTTGTATGACATACCAAGTTAATGAAATAAATTATTTCATTTTTTTTTTATTTGTAATATATGGTAGATTTTTATTAATTTTGGTTTACTGATTTTCCTGATAAGATATATCATTTTCTGTGGCTGTTAAAATAAAATTGCTTCTAATTTGCATATATATAATTATGCTTCTATATTGCTAGGAAAACTGTTTTGTGGGGAGGTGATTTGTCTCCGAGATCATGCTAGCCGGCAGTTTTCCCCAACTAAGATAATCCACTTTATGGAGGCGCATGGTGTGCCTCAGGAGGGTTTCATATCCCACAAGGTCTCTTTCCGTGGTTGTTAACAGATTTTTTATTTTTTAGAGAAGAAGAAAACACTTTATTGAAGCATTACAACCTGCCTGTTGTGGGCAATAAGTTATGGTGCTATCTAGCTTACAATCATTCCATAAAAAATCAATGATATAAACGAAATAAATGCAAAATAAATATATACAAGCGAAAAAATATATACAAAAATAAAGCAAAAAAAAAAAATATATATATAATAAAAAAATATAATAATAATTAATAAAACATAAAAGAAATATACTGTACACATTCATACTCTATTTACAATTTGCCTGGGGTCCCCGAACTGAGCTTCTTCCTCATGAATGAGGGCAAAGCCGGTGTCCCCAGGAGCACGTGTGGAATAGTACACTCCACCCCCACTTCAACAATCTTCGTTTGTTCGTTTGTTGACTATACCAATTTAAACAAACACAAGTTTGGTTTTAGCAGAGGATAGTCTCTTTCTAGCTGCTGTAAACTATGATTACTATTGCATGTAGCCAGAAAATTTAAAGTAATTTGAATGAGGGCAAAGCAGGAGTCCGGGAGGCCCCAGCCCCCTTTCCAGCCGCGTCACTGGCATTTAACGCCAATGGAAGCTGGTTAAGGGCACTTCACACACACACACACAGGTCGTGAGTGGAGAATCTGGCCATTGCTGGTTTAGGCGGCGGGGTGGGTTATATGGATGTGTGGAACTGGATAATGACTGAACCAGGGCTTCAATAATGATGACATTTTGGCTCTCGAATCTTCCCATGTTATCGAAATGAGAAACTGTTCTCCCCCAACTACGGGAAGCCAAGTGACTATTTGGTTTGCGTCATGATATACATATATATATACTTGGTAATCCATATTTATCCTATGCTTTCTTTTTCTCTCCTCTGTCGTTATAAAGACATATTTTTTTTATCACTTGTTGGTACTAATTCACAATAATTATGTGTGCGTTTGGAATTCTTTACATTTTTATATATAGTTGACTTTTTCGTACAAACCAAGGCGCGTTTACTGCGATTCGTAGGATTTTAATTTGAAAAGTTTGTAATTTGTTTCGCATAGTTGTTGACACTGCGCCATTTACTTGACAACCGTACATTAAGAATGCTTATATAAATGAATAAGGCTGTTTCTGGTTTTAATCTAGATTTTCTATTTATTATCGGATAAAGTAGAGCTTATTATATATTCACTAACCGAGCTAAAACAGTATTTACTTGGTTCATACTATCTATAGTAATCTGAAGTGTAATGTTATTTTTTGTTGCTTTTGGATTCATTCGTTCATAGATGTATATATATTGTGTTTTTTTATTTTTTATTCTAGAGGGGTTGTTTTTTGTGTTCTAATCACATTTTACCCGAATCACTGCGTATTGTAGAATTATTAACATCATCATGCTAAAAAAAAAACATTCAGATTTTTTAACATAATATTTATTAAAAAGTGTAAATTAAATTATATATGCAGATTTAATGATGGATTAAATTTGTCAGGGGTGCAGTCAAAGATAAAAAAAAAATATTAGTTGACATTTGTGAGTTTGACGAATCACCACGGACGGGCACTCAAATTCGCCCTGAAGATGGCCTGCATCTACAATGCCGAAGTGTTGGCACAATTAAAAAATAAGTTTCACTTATTTTGTATTATCTTATACTGCACCCCTGACCGATTCAATCTATCATTAGAATTATCCAGTCAACTATTTTCCACTCAAATATGCAGATTTAAATTTGATTCCAGATTACTTTTTGAACTACCTATTTATGGCTTAGAAAAAGGAAAGGATGTTGAGAGGTTCCCACAACAGATATCATGTATTAGCATAAATATTTTTATTGGTTAATGAAACTGACAAGTTAGAACAATACTTTTCTAAATGGAAATTTGACCTCAACGTTCAAAAATATAGCACAAAAATGTTCACTCTTAGATGCCCTTCAGACCCATCTGAGCTAGTGCTCAATGGCAGCAACCTCCCGTAGAATAAAGAAACAACAAAATATCTCGGAAATTATTTAGATCGTCGTCTTACCTGGAACCAGCATATCAACACCAAATTAACACAGGCCTACGCACGGTTAGCTCTACTTTATCCGATAATAAATAGAAAATCTAGATTAAAACCAGAAACAGCCTTATTAATTTATGAAACCATTTTTAGACCTCTACTAATGTACGGTGCAGTGTCAACAACTAAGCGAAACAAATTACTACCTTTCCAAAATAAAATCCTACGAATCGCAGTAAACGCGCCTTGGTTTGTACGAAACAGTCAACTACACCTAGAGTTAGCTCGATTGAAGAATTCATTATATTTTATTATATTATAAAATAACATTATATTCATTATAAAATAAACTTGAACAGCATGGGCAGTCATTAAATAAAAATGTTTAAAAAGAGTGACTACTTCGGGAAAAATAATGATCTACATTTTGGAAAGGTCTTATTGTTTTTCTCCAAATTCCTAGCCAATAATATTTATAAATAATGCACTCGTTTCCACACCACCGCAGAGGTAGAGTGCCGGGTTGCGTTTTTTTTAATGTGGTATCCCCAGTAGGCCTAGTCCACAATCGTCTATGATCTTCAAGGTATAAAATCTTGATGGATTTGGAACTACTATTGATCGTTTTAGATCTAGTAGTATTCGACGTACGAAGAAAATTGGGGTTGTGGGACGAATAAACCTAAATTCGACGAATGAAACTAAATTTGCCAATTATTATACACTACAATACATATTATAAATTAAACATAAATATAATATAATAGAAAAGTAACTTTATTCTGGGACTAAGTAATTCCCTTTAGAATAACAAATATGAACAGAAAAAGAAACATAATATTTATATGGCCAGAAGGCTAAGTGTTACAAATCAAAAAGCATGTAAAAAGTGACAAAAAACAATTTAAAAAGAAATATTTAAACAAAAAATATTTGTTTTATTTGTTTGTTTTATTATCCACACACTGTGGTGGAGCGGGCGGGAAAGGAACATTCGAATGCTTTAGTTCTGTGAGAAGGTCTATAGAGATCAGAAAGGCGGGATCTTGTTTTATGGTGTTGAACTGAGGATTTGAATTAGAGGAGACATTAGATATATGAAGGATATTGAGGGTAAATGGATTGGTATAAGAATGTGCAGAGGAAATATTTTCTTCGGAAGGGAGGGATGAGGCACTTTAACTCATCATAAAGGTGGAACACGCACGATCGCCTAGTACCAAGCACAAATCGGGGATTTCCCATGGCAAGTTATGAAATTTGGTAAAAGAACTGTCCATGGAAGGTAAAGCCGGATTCACAACAGTGTTTTAAGGATTGGAGGAATGAGGACCGGTTGAGAGAGATATTATCATATCTGTCACTATTTTAATTTTCTACATTACATGTCACTATATTCTTGTTACTGCAACGTTTTTTATATATTTTTTGTTCTGTTTTTTTTTTCTCTCTCATAGCCCTGAAGATGGCCTACATTGTAGGTCGAAACGTCGGCACTAATTAAATATAAGTCTGGTATTTATTTGGTGTTTCTTGACTGCACCCTCCAACAATCTCCGTTCTCCATAAATTATAATGCAATTGGGAAAAACCACAATGCAAAGCCTTATGTTTCAAATTTCTCCAGTAATACACACACCTACCGGTCGACGTTTCGCCTATTCAGGTTTCATTGTGCATTTATCAAGACACAATAAAAAGGTTATGTGAATCACATCTCGAAGAAAAAGGTACAATATACCCCAACGATCAACAGCCCAAACAGGCTCCAAACATGAGACAGCACCCCACCACCAAGACGTTCAACATACAACTGCAGTATTTACAGTCATCAGCATACAGTCAACATTTAACTATATATATATATATATATATATATATATATATATATATATATATAATAAATATTGAACCTAAATATTGTTGTTTCATTAAGAAATTACGTAATTAAAGATTTGTGATATAGTACTTTATTCTGGGTCAGGATCCTTCCGAATAATCTAAAAGAATATAGATATAGATAACAGAGACCTCAATGATGAGAGAACTAAATAATTTATTGTCCCTAATAAAAAAAATATTTAAACTCGTTTTTTTAGGTGAATTACTCCCGATGATTAAGTAAGATAACTTGTTTTCTTAAGTATCACATTTTCACGTTTCGATTATTGGAGGACATCGGTATTCTTGAAACAATTTTTGGAATTGAAAAATTTAATTAAACTTATGTAATTAAAGATTTGTGTTTGTATTTTAGTTCTAATTTTCCTTAAAATTTACCTATTCGATCAATCATTCGAAGACAATCATCTTTTTGTCTTCTAAAACTAATCGCACAAACGTACATAAAAATTCGACTCCATCATTCTACAAAAATGTATTCAAAGAAACTGCAGAAAGAGATTACAAGGCAGCACGATTTAAAAACTACTTTATTTTTAGACCTTATGTAAGTAAAAGTTTAAAGTAAAACATGAGGAAGAAATAATAAGTTCGATAAATTCCATCCTATGGAATAAGGAAATACTATAAGATTGGAAACTAAAAAGAAGATCTACCATTTCTTCGTGGGATGCGTAGCCACTGACGGATCAGAGGTTTGGACACTCACGGAAAAGGCGGAAAATGGGTTGCTTTCCAAGAAAATGGATTTCTGGAGAAGAATCTATGGTATATCGAGAACCAAGCGGAACCCAAACACAGCAATTACAGATAAGGTTGGATGTCAAATGAACATCTTTACCAGATCAGAACTAAAAGGTTAAAGTGGTATGGCCAATTAATGCGGATGGACGAAAACCGCTGATCAAAGAAAATTCATAACTATATACCACCTGAAAGAAGAGAGCGTGGAAAATCAAAGAGAAAGTGGATGGAGGACGTGGAGAAATGCATGAAAAAAAAAAGAAATAACCATGATTTTCTTGTTCATCGACTTAACATTTGGGGATTATAGACACTTGTGATCACAGATGAAGGTGTCTTACTCTTATAAAGCCTCCATCAAAAAAATTCGTAGTTAACTTATAGTTTGTAAATAAATTTGTATTTAACTTCGTAGTTGTAACATAGGTTAATAGCCAAGTTATTAACTGAGCTGCAGATTAAAAGATTAGTAAGATAATGCTTAAATATTTATACATAAAAAAAATTTTTTTACTTACCTGAATTAGCTTCGCGATGGAGTTGTAACTTCTTCTGCAATCCTTAAACTCTATAAGACTCTTCAACCATTGGTGCTAAGGATTCTTTGATATTTCCCAAAATTCGCTTATACTAGTTTTCTTGTTTTACTAGTCTATGTAAATCAGAAACTCAGTTGACATGAGAAAAAATTTCGCTCTTTCTTTTATCTAAATACACTCAAGTATCATAACAACAGAATAATCTTTATTTCATTGTTATTCGCTTAACAAATTTTGAAAGAATAATATATTAGGAATATTTGTACTAGGGGAGGCAGCCCATGGGTGGCAGATCTAGAGATAGTCGGTAAAGGTGAGCTGCAACTTAGTTGAAATGAAAGTTTGATGCTTTCAAAATCAAAACTAAATTTAAACTTGAGTATTACCCAAATTGTGGGGCACAAATGTGATTCAAATATGTAGAAACAAACTTTCTACTCCTTCAAAGTTGGCCTTATTTACCAACAAACTGGTATCATTATTATTACATAAACATGTATATGCATTATTAAATATATTCAATTTATTTATTTAAATGTAATTAGAAACCTTTTTGTTATTATTTTTATATCATATTATAACATGTATATAACCTAGATATAACTGGCTAGTTAAGAAGATATAATAAAAATATAATCATTTCCTGACATTTACGATTATTCCTATCTTTTTTTGTTCTAAAGATATTACAAAACAAGGTTGTGTGAAGATTAGGTAAAGCAAAAAGTCGGCTTTTCCTTTGTAAATATTCAACAATGTTTTGGAAGGGCACATTTCATCCCGTTACCAACAAGTACATTTTCAACAAAACTATCATAAATTTAACTTGAAAGAAGACTCCTCATTCCCACGACTCTGCAAAACTTTCACGAATGTTCACCCTTTGAAGTATGCAGGTCATACGGTCTCCTTATGAGGACTGCTCCATCGGCGAAGGCCCTTTGAAGAAGTCACCTCCTGCGGGGATGGTTTCGGCACTCCGGAGCCCGAAGGAAGTCGGATGGTTTTACGACCCGGAGGATGAAGACTCGCCGATCTACCTGACCCTTGGGATTCGCCGACTGCTGCCTTTAACAAAATAGCCTTAAGGAGCATCTTTAATATTATCATTATATAATTTTAGGGGGAAGGGAATGCTCCGGGTGGAGGTCAATATATTTCTCTTACATAGGGAGAAATGTTTATTAAATAATGTGTACAAGAAGGATCTCTTGTACTGTACGATGTACATTTTAAGAGGAGGGTGAGAAAAATGAGAATTTGTAAATACCAGACTTTACTTCTAGATTCTAAGAATTGTGTAAACGGTTCTTCTCACATATGCGATCTTATTGTTGCCGCCAGATGCCACTACAGCCGCTATAATAATATAATTAATTGTAAATAAACAGTATTCTAAATCTTCAATCATTCAAACTTGAAATATAAAATTTATTATAATTTTTTTTATGTGGGATAATCGATTGTTTATGATTTTTTTTATAAAATATTTAATCTAAAAGTGATTATTTAATTGGATGCTTTAGCGTTTTTTAATGATTAGCTGTCTCCATTTGAATATTTTGGACTATCAATGTGAGATTTGCAGTATTTTATCTTCATTAATGTGATTTATTTTCTTTATCTTTGATGATGCTTGAACTAACAAAACTTGCAGCAATTATTTACTTTTATATGGGAGACTGTTTTATATTTTCCCGATTGCATTTATATAACTAATTCAATAAGCTAAAGTGGGAATCCATTAATAAATAGAGCTCTTTCCTGAAATATTTTTTTTATTAAACACATCTATCATTATTACAAACTTTAAGGGTAAGAATATTGATTAAAATTGTACAACTGAATCTAGTACCTACTTCATAAAAATTTATTGGAGTATTAGTCAATGGATAGAAATAACTACAAATAAAAATGTAATTAATGGACCCAGGCCATTTGCAAAGCAACTTAACGCTCTACACACTGAGTTACCCTGCTCCCATTTTAGAAATTTAAGGGTTTGTTTTTTGTAATTTTCCGATTTCCCCCTAACACATCAGTAAAATCATTACTGTTATGATATCTCTTCTTTATAAGTCTACTGACATTCTAACATTTTACAGTTACTGTGTAGTGCTGATACTCAGAATGAGCTAATATATCTGAATATAAATCACAGTAATGGAGCCCTAAGTCCTTCTATAAGGACATTACTCTAATCTGACGCTAACCGATCTGAGTTATTCTACGGCAATGTGTTTCAACCACAGGCTGACTGATACAGTCAATGTAGCTTGTAAGTCAGATCTCAAAACATATCAATGCGGATATCAACATAAGAATGTAAACAAAAAACAACATTAATTTATTCTTCTTCCGGGATGGACCGTGTCATGTCAGTGCTATTAACCAAGCTTTCGCTCATCGTTCTATGAGCTTCAAGAAGAGAGAAGACGTGTCCCTAGCTCTGCTAGCTTCTAACCAGCTAAGACAAACATTCTATTATATATATTCATTTATTATTATTATATTTTCTTATTTTTTAATTATTTTAGTTTTTAATTATCCCTTACTAATAGTGTAATTTTAATTTATATTTCTATATATCTATGGGAGACCCCATAGATCTTAGTAGCCCAAAGGCTAAAAGAAAACGGCCTGGGGTTCGTATGAAAATGTTGCCAGATACTGTGAAAACACAACCTGTGAGCCCAACATTTCTAGTAATAAAGCGAACTGATGAAAAAGATTTCACTAAAGTGTCACCTTTTTTAATAAGTAAATTCCTTAATGGACATGCGGGTGAACTGAAAAATTTAAAAAAACTGAGAGATGGAACACTGTTAATTGAAACTAATGGCGGAAAACAATCAGAAAAATTATTGAAATGCGAAAATTTTGCCGGCCAGTTTCCCGTTAAAGTTACTATCCATAGTAGTCTGAACTATAGTAAGGGGGTTATCCGATGCTACGATCTTCAATTTTTGGAGATTGAAGAAATCAAAAAAGAATTATCACATGTGATAAAGGATATCGTACGTATTAAAATCAACAGGAATAACAGTGAGGTTCTTACGAACACTTACATTATAACGTTCCCAACTCCGAAAATCCCGGAATCAATAAAAATAGGTTACTATACGGTCAAGGTCCAACAATACATACCAAATCCCACGCGGTGTTTCAACTGTCTAGGATTTGCCCATCCAACCCATCTTTGTAAACAGCAAGCCAAATGTATACAATGCGGTGAGGCTAAAACTGAAAACAACAGTAGATGCAATCTAATGGCAAAATGTGCGAACTGTGGGGGCCCACACAATGCTCTTGATCGTTCGTGCCTAATTTTTAAAATCAATAAAGAAATTAAAACCATTCAGGTTACTAATAAAATCCCCCTTAATGAGGCTAAGAAAATATATAAGGAGCAAAATCCAACACTATTCAATAAATCATTTGCCGAAATAATTAAACAAAATTCAAAAAATACAGAAAAAAAAGATATTAGTACCCAGACAAACACAGTGTTCAACTTTGGAGAAAACTTAAACAATAAACAAAAAAGTTCTAATGAAAACCAATCAAATTCTATCCCCCTGAGTCCTACAACCCCCTCTCCATCCCCCACCCTTCCCCTTCTCCCACCCCCAAACGACTAGATCTAAAACTAAAAGACACCCTAGATGGGTTCTAGAAAAAGCTAATTGGGAAGAATTTGAAAAAAAATAATAAAAAAATTTACAAAATACCAATCAGAAAGTGTAGATGAAACAGTAGGACGCCTTACAAAGAACATCATACAATCAGCCCTACAGACAATACCTAAAACGAAAGGAAACCCTAAAACAAACCACACACTATGGTTTGATGAGGAATGTCGGAAAGCTGTAAAAATAAAGAATAAAGCCCTTAAAGAATTCCAGCAAAAGCCCACAAAAGAAAACCTGATAGAATATAAAAAACAAAAAGCAATAGTCAGAAATCTTATGAAAAATAAAAAGAAAACTTCTTGGATTTCATACATAGAACCCATAAACTTCAAGACTCCAATAAAAAAGGTATGGCAAAAAATCAACAAAATAGCTAGTAATAACTATATAGAGACACCAATATTAAAAATCCAAAATGAAATAATAACTGACCCCAAAATAATTGCAGAAAATCTTGCAAATCACTTCTCAGATATCTCTAATCCAAACATTAATCTTGACCAAACAAAATACCTTAGTGAAATTAATTTCACTCCATCCACGAGACAAGATAGTTCGTTCCAGCACGATTACAATCGCCCCTTCACAATTTGGGAACTACAAATGGCAATAGATGAAACAAAATCCTCCTCCCCTGGAATAGATGAAGTGCATAATGACATGATAAAACACTTTCCCCCGGAAATTAAAAGCGAACTTCTTCTAATATTCAATAAAATATGGGAAACATCCACATACCCCCAAGCATGGAGGGAATCCATAGTCATTCCCATACTGAAACCGGGGAAAGATAAGCAACAACCCAACAGTTATCGACCAATATCACTCACCAGCTGTTTATCTAAACTCTTAGAGAAAATGGTCAACAGACGTCTGATGTGGGCTATAGAAAAATTTAATCTATTATCGCCTATCTGGTTTTCGGAAAAGTAGATCCACTATAGACCAACTAGTGACAATATAAGCTGAGATTCTCAACACGTTTGTAGAACAAAAAGAAACAATAGGAATATTCTTTGACATCGAAAAGGCGTATGATACAATTGACCGAGAAATAATAACTAAAACGATTTATGAATGGGGCTTTAGGGGAACTCTTCCGAAGTTTATTCAAAGCTTTTTAAAGGAAAGACATATTACCGTTAGAGTAGGATAATCGACCTCTAGAAGTAAAAAAATAACTAATGGCATTCCACAGGGTAGTGTATTAAGTTGTACATTGTTTGCGATTGCAATAAACTCGATAGTGGATGTGATTCCTGGATCGATGAAAGCATTTCTTTACGTTGATGACCTAGCCATCTTTTTACGATTCAGGAATCATGAGTGGATGAGAAGAGTCCTACAGAATGTTTTGAATAAACTACAGAGTTGGGCTGAAAGCAAAAATCTTCGATTCTCCATAGAAAAGACCAGAGGCATATTATTTTCAAGAAAGAGGAATCCAAGCCCAGTACCTCAACTTTTTATGTACGGCAATAATTTAACATTTTGCGACAACATAAAATTTCTCGGATTGGTCATAGACAGCAAATTGACATGGTTAGATCACATAAAATACCTAAGAGAAGAATGTTTTAAGAGGCTTAGACTTATGAAAGTATTAGCAAGGACCTCTTGGGGAGCAGACCGAAAGTCGATGCTGATGGTATACAAAAGCATAGTAAGATCTAAAATAGACTACGGTTGTGTGGTTTATTCTTCGGCTAAACCAAGTAGTCTCCTACTTCTAGACTCCATTTTACCACACTGGGATAAGATTAGCCACAGGTGCCTTTAGGACAAGCCCAATAGAAAGCCTATGTGCTGAAGCCTCTTTAGCTCCTCTGACATTTCGAAGGCAAGAACTAATAAATAGTTATATTATAAAACTTAAACTCCAGCCAACCAATCCAGCTTACCACCATATATTTCATCCCCGCTGTATCAGAAATTTCGAAATGAACACAATAAGAAACGCTCCTTTAGGCATCAGACAAAAAGAAGTCATAAAAGAAATTTATGATATGCCGTTAGACCAAGCCGACCCTGACTTCCGATTACCCCACTGGAAATATCACAATTATAAAATAGACCTATCCTTAAAACATAAGAACACAGGATCAAATAACCTTCAATTTCACAAGAAGATACTGGAATATTCAGACTATGAAATAATATATACCGATGGATCCAAGAAAAATGAAAATGTAGGGTTCGCAATAATTATGAATGGGACACCCAAAAAATATAAATTACCTTCATATTCAACAATATACACTGCAGAACTTCAGGCAATATCTACAGCTCTTTACTCATCAATTAGCTGTGCACATCCAAAAATGTTAATTTGTACAGATTCAATGTCGGCACTTCAAAGTATATCAAACTGTAACAAAACCCGATCATACAATAAACAAAATCCGCAATTATTTAGAAATTTTAAAATATCTAAAAAAAACGTAACATTTCTCTGGACCCCTGGACACTCCGGAATTCCTGGAAATGAAGCTGCGGATAAAGCTGCCAAAGAAGTTGCAATGATGAATAGCCCACCTCTACAAATATATGAGCCAAACGATGTAAAGGCATTTTTAAAGAACAGGGTCAGGAAAAATTGGGAATCCATGTGGGCCGAAATACCACTGACTAACAAACTTAGAAATATAAAAAAAAGTACGAAGCAGTGGACAAGTGCAATAAGAGGGAATAGAAGAGAAGAAGTGGTTGCGACTAGGCTGAGGATCGGTCATTGCAACCTGACTCATGCATATTTAATTACCAAAGAGCCCCAACCACATTGTGAATCATGTCAATCAACAATGACTATAAAACATATAATAGAAGATTGTACATTACTACAAAAAATCTTTGAAAATAATAAAATACCCCGGTCTATAGAGCTTGCACTAGAAGATTCAAAAAATACAATAGATAAAATAATAAACCTTTTTAAAGAAGTAGATCTCTACCATAAAATATAAGACGCAATTAAAGTATAAATTAGGAAATAGATAAAAGAAAAAAATTTACGCAAACCAAAGAAAATTAAAAAAGTAAAATTAATTAAAAGACCGTAATATACATAAAAGTGCAAAGGGCGTAATAACCTATGATGTTGATCGCCCAAAAAAATCTAATCTAAATCTAAATCCTTGGTTGAATTTGTACCCTATAATTTTTGTGAATATTTTGTGTTTAGTCTCTTCTTACCCTCATTTCTAAATCTCGGATTTCACAGTAAATTTCTTTGTTGCATTTAAGCCTGTCTCCTACTGGTGTTGTTTTGGGTCCGTGGATTCTTCTGAGGATCCTTCACTATATTTTAAGTAGTTTTCTAAACTGTGAAAGCATACAGATATATATAAGCATATATGTATTCATCAATAAGGCACAAAGCCATATATAATGACAGCGGGATAAGTACTTTTTATGATGCACACTAATTTTGAATGAGTAATGAATAAAACAATAATGCGGTTTTTCATATTCGATACTCTACATTTGTATCAACGAAGTCACATCTGCCTCTACCGGATTTAAATCCGGAACACTCAGCATCTACACAGCGAGTTACCTGGCTCCCTCAATATGAGTAGATAACTCGACTTTGAGGTTGATTCTACAATGTGAATTATAGCGCAGAAGAAATAAAAATGTTAAAACAGCTTACTATTTATCTTAAATTTTCACAACCATCTTCTTAATCACATCTTTTCATGGAAGCTTTGGACCAGTTGTGGTCCTATTTCGCGATACAAGTTGAAAATAAAAAATAAACCAATTAGTTTTGATTATTTTTCTCTCAGTGCCTCTTTACCTTAAATTGAAACTAATAATGGTGTATCTTGTGACAGCAAAACTAAATGTTTTATTTTCAATGAAATGCTTGTAGTTGTTTATGTCATATGTTCATACAAATTATTGTGCAAGTAGAGCGTTTCATTTGGACCGAGTGGCCTGGGGAAAAAACGGCTGGGAACCCCAGTTTTAGACTACGTAAAAATGATCACTCTTACTCTGTTGTACTCGTGTAGCATATAAGTCACGTATACGATACAACTATGAGATAATACAAGTCAGTGCGAAAATAGTTTTAGGCAGTACATCATTCCAGGACTGACCTTGGGAAAAGACATCCTCGGTGGCAATGAATAATTCAAAAATGGAGACAGAAAAAAAACAAAAACATAAGCGTGTGATGCCGATAGGATGATAAGGAAGGGGTAATACAGGAAAAGATGCAGCGGGAATAACCTTTTTGCTAGTGAAGAATTAGAGCTGATTAATATGCAAAGCCTCGCCGAGGCACTTCTCTATCCAAAGTTTAAACGGAATCATCTACTGTAATACACTTGGTACGTGGTCTATGTCACATAGGACAGCTTGGATAAACGGTGTTTGTGTGTGTGTAAAATATACACTCTTTAAAGGGCTTTGATTGGATCTATTATTCACTACATGCGGACAATCCCCAAAGCCTGGGCTACATTGGTATAATTAGTAGTAGAGTTCACTAGCATACTTTTTGCTGAAATGCTCTACCGTGCTCATTTAGCTAGAGAAACTGTAGGAGAATGACATCTGATAGTTTTGAAACACTGCTGAATTTAATTTAGTCGCATATTCAGAAAATGGACACGTTCATGAGGGGTGCAATACCAGCACGTGTTAAAGTAAAAATTACTTTAAATTTTCTGGCTACATGCAATAGTAATCATAGTTTACACAAGCTAGAAAGAGACTATCCTCTGATAAAACCAAACTTGTGTTTGTTTACATTGGTATAGTCAACAAACGAACAAACGAAGATTGTTGAAGTGGGGGTGGAGTGTACTATTCCACACTTGCTATCCACCTTACTCTCCCATGGACTATCTGTAATATTCTACTGTCACTAGCACAACCCGTTTACATTATTCTGGTATAGGAAAAATAAGCACTCTACCACCGAACTCTACTACTAATTATACCAATGTAACCCAGGCTTAAGTCAACAATTTTACTACAACTAGCGGAAATGAAGGAAGTATAGAAAGAACCCGATTGTACCAAGACACCAATATAAGCATCCCTCATTCTTTCGAATTATTGTAGTGGGGTAGCTCAGTATGTTGAGCGCTGAGTCGAAGATTCCGGGTTCAAATCCAGCCGTGGTAGATAAATTATATAATCAGTTAACAAATAAACTACTAATATACAAGAACATCATCTATTTGGACCTATGGACTGGAACTGTGGGGGACCGCGAAAAAATCGAATATCAGACGCATTCAATCCTTTCAATCCAAAGTCCTGAGAACTATTGTCAATGATCCTTATTATGTCTCCAACAAAACCCTCTATAATGATCTCAACATTCCTTTCGTCCTCGATCTCATCCCTACTAAATTTTCAAACTTTCACCAAAACCTTGCCTGTCATCGCAACCTCCTCGCTCATTCATTATCCAGTTCCACACATCCATATAACCCACCCCGCCGCTTAAACCGGCAATGGCCTCGAGATCTAATATAATAATGTTATTTGGAGTACTGGCACTGGCCAGATTCTCCACTCACGACCTGTGTGTGTGTGTGTGAAGCGCCCTTAACCAGCTTCCATTGGCGTTTAATGCTAGTGACGCGGCTGGGAAAGGGGGCTGGGGCCTCCCGGACTCCTGCTTTGCCCTCATTCATGAGGAAGAAGCTCAGTTCGGGGACCCCAATTGTAAACAGTTGCAAATTGTAAATAGAGTATGAATGTGTACAGTATATTTCTTTTATGTTTTATTTATTATTATTATATTTTTTTTTATTATATATATACATATATATATTTTTTTTTACTTTATTTTTGTATTTATTTTTTCGCTTGTATATATTTATTTATGCATTTATTTCGTTTATATCATTGATTTTTTATGGAATGATTGTAAGCTAGATAGCACCATAACTTATTGCCCACAACAGGCAGGTTGTAATGCTTCAATAAAGTGTTTTCTTCTTCTCTAAAAAATAAAAAATCTGTTAACAACCACGGAAAGAGACCTTGTGGGATATGAAACCCTCCTGAGGCACACCATGCGCCTCCATAAAGTGGATTATCTTAGTTGGGGAAAACTGCCGGCTAGCATGATCTCGGAGACAAATCACCTCCCCACAAAACAGTTTTCCTGGCAATATAGAAGCATAATTATATATATGCAAATTAGAAGCAATTTTATTTTAACAGCCACAGAAAATGATATATCTTATCAGGAAAATCAGTAAACCAAAATTAATAAAAATCTACCATATATTACAAATAAAAAAAAAATGAAATAATTTATTTCATTAACTTGGTATGTCATACAACAATCAATAATGAAATAAAAATATAGGCTTAACAATGATAAAATGTAATTAATTTACAATATTTTATTCTGAAGGTGTATAATAATACAAAAAAACCGTTAGTCCAAATTCATATATTGTATCATTTTCTATAGACCTTTCGACCTAAATGGTCATTTTCAATATATAGGTTTTGTGATCAACAGTATAAAAACTCTGTCTGCAAAAAATCAAAAAGAAAATTCATAAATCATAAAATTTAACATTATAAAACATTTTCTTATATATAAAACAACAATTTTCTTATCGCTTAAATTAGTTACATAACTATACATAGTATCGTTAATATGTATTCCACAATTATTATAATTACTACATTGTTATTTTTCTTACAATAGTACACAATAGATACCTTTTTCTGCAGATTAATAGGTTGCATATTAAAACATTATCCGGGTGTGTTGTATCCCTTAGTCAGTTGCTATACTAAATGAGTGGAGCTGGTACTTTGTCCAGTCCGGATTAGTAGATGATAATAATGGATTATTATATTTTATTTATCACATATTAATTCTTACCTTATGTAAACTAAAACATTAGAGATATTTTTTATATATAAAAATTCTTTTTATTATAAATATTGATGATTATCTACTAGTTCTATTTATATATATCCGAAAAATTTATTTGTTTAAAATTATTGTATTTATTAGATAGATTTAAGAATAAGTGTATGGTGTGTTAAATGGTTAAAAGACTTTTATTTAAATTTTATTAATATTTTAATGCATACTTAGGGAGCTGATAATTTGTAGAAATTAATTTTTATTTGTTATAATTTTTATTTTTTATTCATTTAATTTTTTAAAAAATCTATCAAATAAAAGGGAGCGGAGTGACTCAGTGGTAGAGCACTGTATTGTCATGCTAGAAATCCTGGTTCAAATCCCGCTGCAGGCAAGACTTTTATTTAATCTTTTTACAGCCGGAGATGGATCATATAGGATCTAGGACACTCATAGGGCTCAACCAGCCTCTGCAAAATATTATAAAAATAGGGTACCCAAAATAATGGGGAAAAATCTGGCTGTTGAGCGTGATCAAGGACAAATCACCTCCCTGCACAACCGTTGACACACAACAGTCTCTACCATGTACTGAACCCCAGAACTGTTCACGGGTTGTAGTGGTGCAGGAATATCAAATAAAATTGCCAAACTAATGTCTGTATTTAGTAAATGGATACTATATGGAATAGTTCTAATAATTACTAAAACTCATGAAATAACAAAACAAAATATGCTAGAACATTTTTACTGGCAGGTAGCAACAGAATATGAACTCTAGAGCTTTAATAAAATCGGGAGCATATAGACTTTCCTTTCCTTTTTTTTTTTGTTTTTTTTTTAGCATACAATATAAATTCTTTATTTAATCTTGTAAAGTATTTATTTTTTATTTTTTTATAATATGTGTAGGCATTATTAGTCCTTACTTTTTATTTGTTAATATCGACAAATAATACACCAATAAATGAGTTTTGCATAAAGCTGACAAAATTGTTTTTGATTTGCCTTGATAATTGATCTAATATTTGGCTTTAAAATTTAAAATAAATTTATAATCTACCTGAGTGAATTATTTTTTTATTTAAATAACATATAGCAACCAAACCATACAATTTATTAATCCGTATAGCATAGGCATTAAGATACTAGAGATGTACATAGTACAAGAGAGCAGGGGACATAATAGGACTCTAATAGAGAAATCACAGCTCCATTGTGCGAGGCTGAAATCGAACTATGTCTTCAATAATGATGTCATTTTGGCTCTCGAATCTTCCCATTTTATCGAAATGAGAAACTGTTCTCCCCCAACAATGGGAAGCCAAGGGGCTATTTGGTTTGCGCCATGATATACACACACACACATATATATATATATATATATATATATATATATATATATATATACATATATATATATATATATATATATATATACATATATATATATACACTCCCCGTCAAAAGTATCGCAACACTTTGAAATATTTGAATTTTACAAAAACGTCTGTCTTTTCATAATAATGAAAGGTTCTGAAGTCTGTATTAAGCATTTTTAAACTAGACACAAACAAATTTTATTGAAATAAATTACAATATCTCTTCCAATAAATAAAAAAGTTAGAAAACTTACTTTCTAAACTTTTAATTTCTGATAATTTTAACTTTTAAATCACAATTTAAATTTTTAATAAGACGTATTGCCACCTCTGGTTGAATGACTGCTTCCACTCGTGTTGGCATACTTGTAAAAAGGTTTTGAAGAAAATCTTGGGGTATATTGTCCCACTCCTCCAATAAGCTGCCTTTAGCATTTTAAGGGTAGTAGGAGGTGAATCTCGTGACCGAACCGATCTTTTGAGATAATGCCAAACGTGCTCGATTGGTTTAAGGTCAGGACCTCTTGCTGGCCAATCAATGGTGTGGATATTTGTGGTGTTCAGGTACTCAGAAACACATCTTGCCTTGTGTGGGCGGGCATTATAATGCATGAGCAACGATCCAAAGCCTATGAACGGCATAAAAGGCACTACATGATCTTGAAGAATCATTTCTACATACCTCAAAACCTTCAAGGCCCCTACTTGGATTGGCACTAACTCGGTAAGTGCCTCCTAAAATATGCCGCCCCAGAACATAATAGACCCTCCTCCGAATGGCTCAGTTTCTAACGTGCAGCATTGACTAAACCGTTCTCCAGGCCTTCTCCAAACTTCTTCACGTCCATCTTGTGTGTTAAGGGCCACTCTCGTCTCATCAGTGAATACAACTTTTTTCCACTCCTCCACAGTCAAAGATTGGTGTTGTCTTGCAAATCTCAATCTCTTTACGCGGCGTTCTGCGGTGAGAAGAGGACATTTCACTGGCCTTCTTGAGCTGAGGTTTGACTCCCTCAGTCTTCTAATGACTATTCAATCCGAGATTGATATCCCTCAAACACCAGCGATCAAGTTTTTAATGGAAAAAGCTGTACAATTATGCTTCCGAAGAGATTGCATTTTAATGAAGCGGCCATCTATGGGATTAGTAATTCTAGGACGCCCTGACGTTGGTCGCCTCGATTGACTACCAGTCTCCCTGTACCTTCTTATGGTCCCTGAAACGAAAGAATAGTGAATCCCAAGGCGATTAGCGATGTAACGCAATGATTTGTCTTCTTCAGAGAGAGTGATGATTCTGACCGAATCATCGCGGCTTAAACGATTCATTGTGGATAAAATTAATTGTTTCAACTAGACTAAAGAGAAAAGAGGAAACAGACTTGAGACAGACGAAAGATAAACTTGGACTGAAAGGAAATTTAAAATGAATAATTCAAAATCTTATCTTTAGTTGGTAAACAGTGAATAAGAATGAAGTGTCTAGTCACTAATGTATCTCATTTAGTAATTAATATTACTGTAAATATAAACAAAGTACGGATTCAGGTCTAAACCAAGAAAATCTCGAGAATTATGGGTGTTGCAATACTTTTGACGGGGAGTTTATATATATATATATATATATATATATATATATATATATATATATATATATATATATATATATACTTGGTAATCCATATTTATCCTATGCTTTCTTTTTCTCTCCTCTGTCGTTATAAAGACATATTTTTTTTATCACTTGTTGGTACTAATTCACAATAATAATGTGTGCGTTTGGAATTTTATACATTTTTATATATAGTTGACTTTTTCGTACAAACCAAGGCGCGTTTACTGCGATTCGTAGGATTTTAATTTGGAAAGTTTGTAATTTGTTTCGCTAAGTTGTTGACATTGCGCCACACACTTGACAACCGTACATTAGTAGAGGCTAAGAATGGTTATATAAATGAATAAGGCTGTTTCTGGTTTTAATCTAGATTTTCTATTTATTATCGGATAAAGTAGAGCTTCTTATATATTCACTAACCGAGCTAAAACAGTATTTACTTGGTTCATACTATCTATAGTAATCTGAAGTGAAATGTTATTTTTTGTTGCTTTTAGATTCATTCATTCATATATATATGGTGGATCATACATATCATACGACAGATCATACGACCTCCTCCTTATCATCAATCCCAACATCATTACTGATTTATTATCTTCCTTCAATTCATACCATCCCCGCCTCCATTTCACCGTTGAAGTCGAATCCAATAAGTCACTACCTTTCCTTGACCTCCTTATCATTAAAAATTCTGACCACACCTTATCCACTGATTGGTATACTAAACCCACTTACTCTGGCCGACTTCTTAATTATTACTCCCAACATCCACACCACCTTAAAATTAACGTCGCTAAAAATATCATTCACCGTGGCCTATCCCTCTCTGACGCCTGCTTCCATACAACCAACACCCTCCGTATCAAAGAAATCCTTTTTAAAAACAATTTCCCTCCCTATATTGTTAATAAACTCATCCATGACTACTATAACCCCCCCCCCACCCTCACCCGATCACCACATCCACCATCTATATATGATATATATATATATATATATATATATATATATATATATATATTGTATTTTTTTATTTTTACATGAAGAGGGGTTGTTTTTTGTGTTCTAATCGCATTTTACCCGAATCACTGCATATTGTAGAATTATTAACATCATCGTGCTAAAAAAAAACATTCAGATTTTTTAACATAATAATTATTATGTATTTCTCTTTGTTCTGTAGAAATTAAAAAGTGTAAATTAAATAATATATGCAGATTTAATGATGGATTAAATTTGTCAGGGGTGCAGTCAAAGATAAAAAAAAATTATAAGTTGACATTTGTGAGTTTGACGAATCACCACACACAGGCACTCACATTCGCCCTGAAGATGGCCTGCATCTACAATGCCGAAGTGTTGGCACAATTATAAAATAAGTTTCACTTATTTTGTATTATCTTATACTGCACCCCTGACCGATTCAATCTATCATAAGAATTATCCAGTCAACTATTTTCCACTCAAATATGCAGATTTAAATTTGATTCAAGATTACTTTTTGAACTATCTACTTATGGCTTAGTAAACGTATAAGGAAGTTGAGAGGTTTCCACAAAAGATATCATGTATTAGCATAAATATTTTTATTGGTTAATGAAACTGACAAGTTAGAACAATACTTTTCTAAATGGAAATTTGACCTCAACGTTCAAAAATATAGCGCAAAAATGTTCACTCTTAGATGCCCTTCAGACCCACCTGAGCTAGTGCTCAATGGCAGCAACCTCCCGTAGAATAAAGAAACAACAAAATATCTCGGAAATTATTTAGATCGTCGTCTTACCTGGAACCAGCATATCAACACCAAATTAACACAGGCCTACGCACGGTTAGCTCTACTTTATCCGATAATAAATAGAAAATCTAGATTAAAACAAGAAACAGCCTTATTAATTTATAAAACCATTCTTAGACCTCTACTAATGTACGGTTGTGAAGTGTGGGGTGCAGTGTCAACAACTAAGCGAAACAAATTACTACCTTTCCAAAATAAAATCCTACGAATCGCAGTAAACGCGCCTTGGTTTGTACGAAACAGTCAACTGCACCTAGAGTTAGCTTGATTGAAGAATTCATTATATTTTATTATATTATAAAATAACGTTATATTCATTATAAAATAAACTTGAACAGCATGGGCAGTCATTAAATAAAAATGTTTAAAGAGTGACTACTTCGGGAAAAATAATGATCTACATTTTGGAAAGGTCTTATTGTTTTTCTCCAAATTCCTAGCCAATAATATTTATAAATAATGCACTCGTTTCCACACCACCGCAGAGGTAGAGTGGCGGGGTGCGTTTTTTTTAATGTGGTATCCCCAGTAGGCCTAGTCCACAATCGTCTATGATCTTCAAGGTATAAAATCTTGATGGATTTGGAACTACTATTGATCGTTTTAGATCTAGTAGTATTCGACGTACGAAGAAAATTGGGGTTGTGGGACGAATAAACCTAAATTCGACGAATGAAACTAAATTTGCCAATTATTATACACTACAATACATATTATAAATTAAACATAAATATAATATAATAGAAAAGTAACTTTATTCTGGGACTAAGTAATTCCCTTTAGAATAACAAATATGAACAGAAAAAGAAACATAATATTTATATGGCCAGAAGGCTAAGTGTTACAAATCAAAAAGCATGTAAAAAGTGACAAAAAACAATTTAAAAAGAAATATTTAAACAAAAAATATTTGTTTTATTTGTTTGTTTTATTATCCACACACTGTGGTGGAGCGGGCGGGAAAGGAATATTCGAATGCTTTAGTTCTGTGAGAAGGTCTATAGAGATCGGAAAGACGGGATCTTGTTTTATGGTGTTGAACTGAGGATTTGAATTAGAGGAGACATTAGATATATGAAGGATATTGAGAGTAAATGGATTGGTATAAGAATGTGCAGAGGAAATATTTTCTTCGGAAGGGAGGGATGAGGCACTTTAACTCATCATAAAGGTGGAACACGCACGATCGCCTAGTAGTACCAAGCACAAATCGGGGATTTCCCATGGCAAGTCCAGAAATTTGATAAAAGAACTGTCCATGGAAGGTAAAGCCGGATTCACAACAGTGTTTTAAGGATTGGAGGAATGAGGACCGGTTGAGAGAGATATTATCATATCTGTCACTATTTTAATTTTCTACATTACATGTCACTATATTCTTGTTACTGCAACGTTTTTTATATATTTTTTGTTCTGTTTTTTTTTCTCTCTCATAGCCCTGAAGATGGCCTACATTGTAGGTCGAAACGTCGGCACTAATTAAATATAAGTCTGGTATTTATTTGGTGTTTTTTGACTGCACCCTCCAACAATCTCCGTTCTCCATAAATTATAATGCAATTGGGAAAAACCACAATGCAAAGCCTTATGTTTACAATTTCTCCAGTAATACACACACCTACCGGTCGACGTTTCGCCTATTCAGGCATTATCAAGACACAATAAAAAGGTTATGTGAATCTCGAAGAAAAAGGTGCAATATACCCCAACAGCCCAAAAAGGCTCCAAGCATGAGACAGCACCCCACCACCAAGACATTCAACATACAACTGCAGTATTTACAGTCTTCAGCATACAGTCAACATTTAACTATATATATATATATATATATATATATATATATATATATATATATATATATATATAATAAATATTGTTGTTTCATTAAGAACTTACGTAATTTAAGATATAGTACTTGTGATATAGTACTTTATTCTGGGTCAGGATCCTTCCGAATAATCTAAAAGAATATCGATATAGATAACAGAGACCTCAATGATGAGACAACTAAATAATTTATTGTCCCTAATAAAAAAAATATTTAAACTCGTTTTTTTAGGTGAATTACTCCCGATGATTAAGTAAGATAACTTGTTTTCTTAAGTATCACATTTTCACGTTTCGATTATTGGAGGACATCGGTATTCTTGTATCAATTTTTGGAATTGAAAAATTTAATTAAACTTATGTAATTAAAGATTTGTGTTTGTATTTTAGTTCTAATTTTCCTTAAAATTTACCTATTCGATCAATCATTCGAAGACAATCATCTTTTTGTCTTCTAAAACTAATCGCACAAACGTACATAAAAATTCGACTCCATCATTCTACAAAAATGTATTCAAAGAAACTGCAGAAACAGATTACAAGGCAGCACAATTTAAAAACTACTTTATTTTTAGACCTTATGTAAGTAAAAGTTTAAAGTAAAACATGAGGAAGAAATAATAAGTTCGATAAATTCCATCCTATGGAATAAGGAAATACTATAAGATTGGAAACTAAAAATAAGATCTACCATTTCTTCGTGGGATGCGTAGCCACTGACGGATCAGAGGTTTGGACACTCACGAAAAAGGCGGAGAATGGGTTGCTTTCCAAGGAAATGGATTTCTGGAGAAGAAGCTGTGGTATATCGAGAACCAAGCGGAACCCAAACGCAGTAATTACAGATAAGGTTGTATGTCAAATGAACATCTTTACCAGATCAGAACTAAAAGGTTAAAGTGGTATGGCCAATTAATGCGGATGGACGAAAACCGCTGACCAAAGAAAATTCATAACTATATACCACCTGAAAGAAGAGAGCGTGGAAAACCAAAGAGAAAGAGGATGGAGGACGTGAAGAAATGCATGAAAAAAAAAAGAAATAACCATGATTTTCTTGTTCATCGACTTAACATTTGGGGATTATAGACACTTGTGATCACAGATGAAGGTGTCTTACTCTTATAAAGCCTCCATCAAAAAAATTCGTAGTTAACTTATAGTTTGTAAATAAATTTGTATTTAACTTCGTAGTTGTAACATGCTTTAATAGCCAAGTTATTAACTGAGCAGCATATTAAAAGATTAGTAAGATAATGCTTAAATATTTATACATAAAAAAATTTTTTTACTTACGTGGATTAGCTTCATGATGAAGTTGTAACTTCTTCTGCAATCCTTTAACTCTATAAGACTCTTCAACCATTAGAGCTAAGGATTCTTGGATATTTCCCAAAATTCGCTTATACTAGTTTTCTTGTTTTACTAGTCTATGTAAATCAGAAACTCAGTTGACAAATGAGAAAAAATTTCGCTCTTTCTTTTATCTGATTACACTCAAGTATCATAACAACAGAATAATCTTTATTTCATTGTTATTCGCTTAACAAATTTTGAAAGAATAATATATTAGGAATATTTGTACTAGGGGAGGCGGCCCATGGGTGGCAGATCTAGGGATAGTCGGTAAAGGTGAGCTGCAACTTAGTTGAAATGAAAGTTTGATGCTTTCAAAATCAAAACTAAATTTAAACTTGAGTATTACCCAAATTGTGGGGCACAAATGTAATTCAAATATGTAGAAACAAACTTTCTACTCCTTCAAAGTTGGCCTTATTTACCAACAAACTGGTATCATTATTATTACATAAACATGTATTTGTTATATATATATATATATCTGTTTCAAATTCCGCTAGCCTGTCCTCTCCCAGCAACGTTCTCACGTTTAAGGTGCAAACGTGGAGGGTGTTAGAGCTGGATTTTTTAATTGTTGTCGGTTCATGAAATTTAGGATCCTCTTCTTGCTATGAACTATTGCTTGGGGCTTCATTTTCCTTTTTGTTAAGGCCGCTATCATCCTCTTTACGAATCACGAGGAATTTATCCAGACTAGTATTTCTTCGATGAGTTTTAATATTTTTCATTTTCTTCCCTTTATAGGTTGGCTCTGATTTTTTATGAGTATTTTTCATAACTACTTCTTTTTCTTCACTCCTTTCCCTCTTTTTCCTTGAGTCCTCTTGAGATTGGAGTTCTTCTAAAGCAAAGATTTGGTCATTTATTAGGAGTTTGTCATATCTCAATGATACCTTGTTTCCTTTTTCCCAATGAGCCCTCATAAACGGGAATAATTCTTTCCTAATTTCTCTAACGTTTTTCGGTAGGTCATCTTTTATCTTTATCATTTTAAAGTCTTCAGATTTCATCAATTTAAACTTGTTTTTCATAACATCATTTTTCAATAAAAACGAGTTTAGCTTTACAATCACTGGGCCATTATTTACTTTAAGATTTATTTTCCTTATTTCTTGAATATCATACATGCGAAAGTCTGATAAAACATATTTAAATATTTCTATTATCTTATTACCCATATCTGAAGATTTTTCTCTATTTAAACCGAATATAATTATATTTTTCCTTCTATTGAAATTTATCTCTCTTTCTCTATCATTGTTAGTGTTCTTTTTCATTTCATCCACCTGTGATTTTACCTCCCTGATTTCTTCTTCTTGATTTTTTCCATTTTCGTCCAACTTCTTCTCTATCCCTACTATTTTTTCTAATAATATGTTAAATTTCTCCTCAATTGTTGCCATGGTGATTTGAAATTAAAATAAAAACAGGACAATCTATTAAACCACAAAATAAATAGATATATAATTGATGCTTTGTTCTTATCAATAACCGATGCGTGTATATTTACCTTCACGGTTAGACGTCAAGAATAAAGTGAGCTAGGAGCTGGGGTGGAGAGAGGGCGGAGCTAGAGCTGCTGGGGCCGTATTGCTTTAATTCTACAAGAGATCGCAAAGATAAGATAAGAGGCCCACTTTACCTTCAATATTCCAAAAATATATTAATTATAACTGTCCTTCCTCTGGTCCTATATCTTCCAAACTTCGTAATTGGCCTCTCTAATCACTAAACAACACTCTTGTTAAAAATTATTTAAATTAAATTAACATTAATGATTTTCTGCACGATCAACAAGGAGACGATCTTATACACTCAACGGTCAAACACCGACTCATAACTGAATCTAGTACTTCATAAAAATTTATTGGAGTATTAGTCAATGGATAGAAATAACTACAAATAAAAATGTAATTAATGGACCCAGGCCATTTGGCAAAGCAACATAACGCTCTACACACTGAGTTACCCTGCTCCCATTTTTGAAATTTAAGGGTTTGTTTTTTGTAATTTTCCGATTTCCCCCTAACACATCAGTAAAATCATTACTGTTATGATATCTCTTCTTTATAAGTCTACTGACATACTAACACTTTACAGTTATTGTGTAGTGGTGATACTCAGAAAGAGCTAATATATCTGAATATAGATCACAGTAATGGAGCCCTAAGTCCTTCTATAAGGACATTACTCTAATCTGACGCTAACCGATCTGAGTTATTCTACGGCAATGTGTTTCAACCCCAGGCTGACTGATACAGTCAATATAGCTTGTAAGTCAGATCTCAAAACATATGAATCTGGATATCAACATGCAAACATTTTATCTGTAAACATGTGTTGGAAAGAGTTATTTTCTAAGAGATAATATCTAATTTATTCTCTTTCCGTTTTTGCTAAAGTAAAATAATACTTTAATAAAATAATAATCTAATGAAAGGAATTTTATCTAATGATCAGTGTTTGTGCGTCCATGTCGTCGATAAGAATGTAAACAAAAAACAACATTACTTTATTCTTCTTCCGGGATGGACCGTGTCATGTCGGTGCTATTAACCAAGCTTTCGCTCATCGTTCTATGAGCTTCGTCAGGGCCAGTCAGTTAATCAGGGAAGCTCACAGCACGATGAGCGAAAGCTTGGTTTATAGCACCGACATGACACGGTCCATCCTGGAAGAAGAATACAAGAAGAATATCAACGACCATGGAAGTCTATGTGACAATTAATTTAATCGATCAATAGCGATTGTTTTAATACTGGCAATAAATAAAATTCATATACACCTTATATATATATATATATATATATATATATATATATATACATAATATGTACGCATTTATTTATTTATTTGACTCGAAAAAGCTCTGAAGGACTACGTGACTATGATACAGCGTTATTTTTTTCTTCTCGGTCCATCTTTGCCTCGTAATTTCATTGAAAACTTTTCTTCTTTCTTTCTGAAAAATTTCTTTCTGCCACTAGTAGCGCCTTTGTGAGGAATTTTTGGTGTTATTTCTGTTTTCTAATAAATCTTGTATAATCCCGTGTTTCTAAGTTCTTGCTTTATTTGTTCTATGTATCCTTGGTTGAATTTGTACCCTATAATTTTTTTAAACATTTTGTTTAGTCTCTTCTTACCCTCATTTCTAAATCTCGGATTTCACAGTAAATTTCTTTGTTGCATTTAAGCCTGTATCCTTCTGATGTTGGTTTGGGCCCGTGGATTCTTCTGAGGATCCTTCATTTTATTTTAAGTAGTTTTGTTGTAAGTAGTTTTGATTTTAAGTAGTTTTTCTAAACTGAGAAAGCATACGTATATATATATATATATATATATATATATATATATATATAAATAGTCATTAATAAGGCACAAAGCCACGTATAATGACAGTGGGATAAGTACTTTTTATGATGCACACTAATTTTGAATGAGCAATGAAAAAGAGTCTTCACTCTTGACTGAAAAGCGGTGTTTTCATATTCGATACTCTACATTTGTATCTACGAAGTGTTCATGTATTTAGAAGGAGCACAGTCTACAAACTAAGATATTTCAGATAACAATTCTTTACTTTATGAGTAGCAAAAATATTTATATTTATTATGGTCTGATTTCTCTAGAAAACAAAATTTCATTTATTTATTTTAAGTAAAACACGATAACTCAAACAATATTCATGATACTTTAGCTCTAACTGCTTTTCCATAAAGTAGATTAGGATTTCTTTAAGAAATATAATTTTACACAACTGAATCCATTATACTAGAGCTGTCAGAAAGTCAAAATTAAAACGTCTTATTTTTAACATCGTAATTTACTCGTGTTTTCCTTATTCGCCTGCAGGGCTACAGTTGTCCAACTTCCGAGAAAACTTTTATTAAACTTCAATAAAATGAAGTTTCTTTTTGAATTGGCCTAGAATCGGTAGTTGATTCGACAGTAGAACCTGGAAGTGGGCTAACCGCGCTAAAACTCTATTAGACAAACTTGGATATTTTTAATCAATAAGTATAATTCGTAACTTTATTTTCGCTTTTTATCTTTTATCCAAACCCCAAAGGTTTTAACGCCATTATGACTGCAGTACAGTTAATCAATGGACACAGCAATGAACTGAAAGGGTCCCCTTGGGGAACTCCATCATGTAAGATTTAACTGGTTAGAACTAGTTATAACTTAACTAGATTTGACTAGTTGTGAGAGGGGACCAATATTAATCTTGACTTTAATCGAACAAGGCTGAGTGGACATTGCGTTTTTTTAAAAGTGATGTTACCTATACGAGTAATTTTTTTCCAGAAACTCACAGTATAATTTTCAAGATTGCTAAATATACCAATATTGTTAAGAAAATCAAGGAGCAATCGAGTTTTTTACTTTGTACATCTCGTAACAAATATAAATGATTTTAAATATTTTATTTGAAAAGAAAAGACATGACCAGGACCGGGACCCGAACCCGGGTCTCCCACGTATCCGTGGTGGTGCTTTAACCATCTCAGCCATCCTGGTTCGCTTCTCGGTCAGTCATATCTCTTATTTTCAATGATCCTATATCTCTGTGTTCAATTGCAATTTGCGATGTATACAAGGGGAGAATATTAATTAAACATTACTTTTATTATTATAATTTATTTTATTTTCATATAAAATATTTAAAAAATTATACCATGTAACAATAAAATAAATTATATTTCCATAGCAGTCATGATAAGTAGAAGCCAATATATATATAGTTAAATGTTCTTATCGGATCAAACACTTTTTAAAAAGCAAACACTTTGTTATAAATGATACAGATACATGAAATAAATATAAACTGTATAAGCGACTACGGACCAAAGAGCGTATAAGCTACGGGCCAAAGAGAGCGAGGAGCCTCTCCTCCAGGCTTAAATAAAATTTGATATTGCTGATTCTATTTCCTGGGATTGTTTACTAGTGCACCACCTGACAACAGCACCTGCACTGCACAACAGTTCTAAGACCTTTTTACCACTGCACATTCGTGTGCCACCTGTAACTATAAATATATATATATATATAATTTTATATATTCTTTCTTTATAGACATTTGAGACACCTTGACATCATTTTATTATTTATTATATCCTATTTCTCCGTAATTACTCTTAGATGTCACATTATCTTTTTCATTTCCTTAATATTTTTCTACATTATATCACGTGTAGTAATATTTTCTATTTATTTATGTGTCCTCATTATTCCTATATACTCCTTCATTTTGGTATTTTTGTGGTCGTTAGAGACCGCCCCGCACTGTGCTGGGAGACGAGACTTCCATTGCTTTAAGGCATTTTAAATCAGTTGACCAGTTATAGTTGACAGTTATTATCTTTTTACATTTCTTTGCTTTATCACCTTTCTCTTCACACATTTTGTTATAGTTATTTTCCTGTTTTTCCTTCTTAGTCCTGAAGATGGCCTACATTTTAGGCCGAAACGTCGGCACTTTTAGTAAATAAGTTTTTTCTTATTTAGTGTTATTTTGATCCCCAGACTAATTATATTATAATCATTAGATCTTCCAGTCAACTATTTTCCTCTCTATCTTAACTGTTTCTATATTAACTCTATATCTAAATTAACTGTTTTTTAAAGAACGCATTTCGTAAGCCTCGTCATTAGTCGGAAACAATGAAGAAGTTATTCTGACCATAATGAAAGCCCAACATGGATATTACGACTGACCTAGAACCTTCTTATCAAGTAACATGTAATTAATAATTAGCATTTAAACATATGGTAGTAATATGTAAATAACAGTCTGACGCCAAACAATACAGCTTATAACAATATACCTTCCAACATGACTGCAGCTCTTGTATATTTTGACGGACGGAATAATTCTAAATACAAATCAGATGTAGCAGAGTAGATTCAACAAAGCTCAAGGTTCCGTGTTCAAATCCGACTGTGACATGTAAATTATTTAATATGTTAACAGTCACTGATAAATCTTGTGGGATCTGTAGACCCTCGTTGGGCTCACCCACCTCTATAAACTGCAGTATAACAAATTAGAAGAAAAAATTTGGCTGTTGAGACTGAATTTGTACAAATCGCCTCCCTGCACAATCGTAGAAATAGTACAGTTCAACCGGAGACTGAATCCAAGACTCTTCATGGGTTGTAGTGGAGCAAGATTTTTTTTCCTTTACTAATAATTTTAATGCATGTATTTGTTAAGAAAGCCAAACATTTTTTTTTAATTAAAAAAGTTTTTTTAAAATTAATTAACTAAAATAAATAAGATAAACAAACAAGATATTCACTTACTTACATCAAAAGAAACCAATGGGCATGGTTAACTGAAGTGGACAAAGATTTGCAAGAAGTGGGTGTTTCACCTGACGATATTCGGGAGCGCGAACCCTTGAAGGTGAGCTCGCAGCTCACTGGAGTTTCCAAGAAAGATCTAAACTTAAAACGGGCAAGAAATGGACTGAAGAAAGAAGGCGGGCACATCGGGAGTTTATGCAACAGTACTGGGCTAACGTTAAAGCTTAATGGAGAGAGCAGTTGGAATAACGTGGTCCTAAGATGGCCGAAACTCAAGAAGAAGAAGAGCCAATATAAATTTGATAATTTAAATATTTTAATCGAACAAAATTAACATATACTTCTCATTATAAAACCCAGTGAAGCGCTAATATAAATATTACAATTTTAAGTATTAATTTCAGCACCCAAATGAAATTTACATTACATTTTTATCGCGTAATTATCAACGGTTTTAATATGAACCGATATACTATACTAACATGATGAATGATAATTTATTTTAAATTGCACTACCTACTTCTTCATTAAGAACTATATTTATTTATGTTTTGAATGTTTTTTTTCCTATACATCAAGAGATGTCATACGATGCCTTAGCATATAATATGATACCTATATGCTTCATGTAGGTTAAGTGCCGAAAACAAGATCTTACAGGAGTCAAATTTGATAATAATTTAACGAAATACAGTTCAAGTTTAAGCACACAATATATTTTTGTAACCTTCACAGCTTCCCTATTAATTTTATATCAGCATATGATCTATGACTCCCTGATTACAACTTTACAATATTATTTATATAACAAAACCCATTTTTGAAAAATTCGCACTTAACACATTTGTGAACTAAGGCATCGGTATATGAGACGAAGATGTTGTTCCATCCCTACAAACTTGGCCAATGAAACTTCAGTCCCTATACTTTCCGATCCACGTGGCGTAGACACGGCCTTGAAGGAGACATTCTGGTCTTTGTAGTTACTTGTTTGAAATAGAATAAAAATTCACGCTGTCGTATTTTCTTTGCGTGTTGTTACTTTATATTACTATGATTTATGTATGATGTATGTTTGTTATTTCATAGCTCGGTGCTCCAGTTATGTCATAACAAGCTAACTAAAATTTGCAATGTCCGGCTTATTCAACTTGTATTAAAAGTTGTATACGTGGTTATAAAATGTATAAATATATTTTATCCGAACAGTGAGAGGAATCGGAATGGTTTCTGTGACATACGACCTGAGTAGGAAACTGTACTGATAGTTGACGGTTTCACAAGTTCCCTTGCTTTGATTTTTCCGAACTAGACAACGGATCTATTATTTACGGCTCTGCCCGTTGTCTAAACTTGTTAAACTAGATTCTATAAATAATAATGGAATACCGTTTGCAACTGGCGCTTTTAGAACTAGTCCTATCCTTATTTTTAATCCGTGCTGTACCATAAAAAAAAAACATATAGGCACTATTACAACCAGTGAAGGGTCTGGGATGCAGTGCATGATAGTGACTGTACTGTTTCTTGGACAATGGGGTCGCAGGGAGGTGATTTTTCCTAAATCACGCTCAACCGCCAGATTTTTCCACCTTACTTTCATAGAGGCTGGGAGCGCCCCAGAAGGGTCCTAGATTCCATAGTATTCATTTCCAGCCGCTAACTGATTAAATAAAAGTCGGACAGCGAGCGGGATTGTAACTTTTACATAATAAATTTAGGCATTGTAAGTCAGCGCTCTACCACTTAGCCACCCAGCTCCATTGTAAAGAAGACAATAATCGACGATATATATATATATATATATATATATATATATATATATATATATATATATTTTAATTTTTACTATTTTATTTGATAGCAATAAATACTATCTGAATATTTGTACACTGCTCTAGAGAACTCCGAGTCATTTTCCACCCTCTCACTTGTGGAGAGGAGAGCGAGACAACAGGAGATACCAGTTTATCTTTCCCAGCCACATCACTGTTTAGACCAGTGGAGACTGAATAAGAGCATAATTGGGGAAGCAGACCTCCGCCATTGAATCCAATAGCATATTAACAATAGGTCTATTGGTCTGAAGTAATTTAGTACTCAAAATTATTTCCGCAGACAGACCACCACACTTAAAGAAATACTTTTTAAAGTATTATTACCACCATACTTAAATAAATACTTAAAGAAATATTTTTTTTAATTACATATTATGCATCGCATTTCATAGAGCGAACAATGGGCGTTGATGACCTAAGTGTTTAACACCTTTATACACCAGCATACAACAACGGCAAGCTAACTCCAATAGCTATAAGCTTTAAAACAACCTTTATAATTATATCTACACAGGACTAAAATATGAGGGGAAAATGCAGCTCGTATCTCCTCAGAAATCCTATTCTGTTACACAATGAACGGCTGAAAAATAAGAAGTGAAAAAGGTTTTCGTGATGCTGTAGAGATTTTTTAAAAACAATCTCTGAGGTAGTTTTTCATTGAGAAAATAATGAGCTTACATTAGGAGGTCATAAGAAAATTTAGTTGCTCATTATTACTCCATTTTTGCAACTTAAACTGAGAACGTGAATAATTTTTAATGTATGGAGAATCAACGTAACTTTTTATTCAACAAGAAAAAACTAACATTCCAAACAGTCTAATAAAATTACGGACAACCATAATCAAAGAACATTGTAGAGGCAAATCCAAGGAAAGTGGAGAAAAATAATGAAAATTGTGGAAGAAGAAATAAACATATGGAAATAAAATTCTATAATACTTAGATAAGACATTAGTGGAAAAATTCCAACCAAAAAGCTTAAAGTCTCTTGGCTAATAATGGAAACAAACTTATTGGAAGGTATTTTTGTTTCCTGTTTTAGTTTAGAGACTTTTTGGTTGGAATTTATCTACTGTCTTAACATGCATTTTATGAATCTTTTAAGCTATTTTTCTTAAATTTTTATTATATATTTACTCAAATAATAAAGTATTGTATCAGGGCTTACAATACTTTATTATTTGAAAAAATATATAATAAAAATTTAAGAAAAATAGCTTAAAAGATACATAAAATGCATGTTAAGACAGTAGATAAATTCCAACCAAAAAGTCTCTACACTGTAGGTCGAAACGTCGGCACATAATTATAAGTCTAGTACTTATTCAGTGTTTTTTTTTACTGCAACCCCCAACTATCTCCTTTCTACATATTGTATTTATTGTGTTTGTACTATAGCCAGTAATCTAAAACTTACCTAATTTTTTTAGTTAACTCGACATCCCTGGGTGGGAAACAAAACCAATACAAAATTTTAGATGGTAAAAAACCTCTAGGCATTTTAAATTTAATTTACAGAGAACACTCCATTTTCAGGTCTTTAGGATGATTTTAAAAAGATACAAGGAACGAAAAAGCTATTCTTCATTCCATTCTTAGGAACTGTATTATTTATTACTGGAAAGGGAATGTATCATTGAATGAAGCGTCACAGATATATGAAGGCCTACAATGGAAAATATAAGTTACGGTCTCTTGAGATAGTCACTTGTTATATTGGCAATAAGAACTTTTATCTATCAAATAAAATACATTCTTTCTCTGCCGGCCTTCTTCGTTTATAAAAAAATAATATTAAATCTCGATTATAAGACATTTTGTCAATAGATCGTTTGATATATGAACAAATTATTTACACTTATTAGTAAGCATATTCAATATTCGTATAGCATCTTTTCATCAATATTTATTTTCGAAAAATTAGAACATATGAATTATAACTAGTTCAATTATTGTTTTAAATATCATGTTTTTACTTTCAGTATTTATTAAAACAATTTTAATACAACCTTTTCGCATTTGCAACTTTTTAGTTATATAGACATAATATCATTATTATCTGTCTTATCTAAAAAATATGTTTTGAGTAATTCAATGTCGAAAAAATGGATAGTTTGTAAGAATTAAAAATATATACTGATAGATGTATGTAACAAGCCCTTGAAAAGAGTACTTGTGTAATTAAATTAAATATTGTCTTAATCAATATTTAATATTTATTATAGAGTGGAATAATAAAAAATAGATTTTGAGAATAGTATTAATATATACATAGAGTAATTTTTTTCTTGGTATAACATTTGATAGATATGTAACTATCAATTGATTGTCTATATATAATTATTGATATCTTATTTCTATTTTTTCTACTTCTAATCTGTTTTATCAAAATTTTATTTGAGTTAATTCGCATATTTTTTATTTGTTGTTTTAAATCACTTATTAATTATATTGAAATAATCAATTAAATGTAATTATATTATACTCTAAGACGTAATAGCTTTTATACTAACGTATTGTTATTCTAAAGGGACTTGTCCCAGAATAAAGACTTTACTATTATTATTATTATTATTATTACTGTTTCAGTACGGAGATAGTTCAGTAGTAAAAAACTGAGTTACTATCCTGAAGGTTCCAAGTACTGCTATGACAGGTAATTTATTGAACCGATTAACAACCGTGGTTGAATTCTGTGGGATCTGAAGAACCTGTAATGTAAGTACCCTAAATTGGAAAATTCTGGCAATTGATTTGAAGTTCATGCAATTTTCTTCCAATTTAAAAATTAGCATTTCAATTGTTTTCGTTCCTTGGATGTTTGGTAAAAAAAAATTAAATAGGCTGTCGGATATAGGAGGACTGCCGACAGGAGTGAACTGCTAGAAGTTTGATCTCAGACAAATCACTTCCCTCCACAACCAGTGTCCTTCAAACAGTACGGTCTCTATCATGTACTGAGATCATTCATGGGTTGTAGCGATGCAGGTTTTTATAATAAACATTGTATAAATCAATATTTTTATTTTAAGCTGATGAAAGCTGTATAAAGGATTGGGCAAATAATACTATCTTGAGGAAAATCAATATTTAAGACGTTTCATTACATTCATTTAAGTTATTTATATCATCAATTTATGTTTATTTCAAATAACAAGATAGAAGCAAAAAAAAAAGCAGTGCTAAACCAACATCAAACCGGAAAAAAATCAAAAAGCTCTGAAGCAACAAATGAATTTTCTGTTATTAAATTTTCATCAAGATCAGAAATACCTTGATTTCAACTTAAATATTTGAGAGGCTCCGTTGTTTATTCAAGATTATACCGTGATAGCAGTGCCAGTCGACTGAAAAGAAGATTGGAGTCAACAATGAATGTTTCGGTTTGTTCTTCGTCCTCTGCGAGTGTTGTTACAAATACATCTCTTTCCCCTTTTCTTTTATTCATTGCTTTCACTTCCTCAAAGAGGCGAGGACAGGCACATACTCAACATTTTTTCTCCCTTGTAACCTGTTACATAACACATCAACAGCGACTGGATGAAAATGCATTTCGCATATGTTGTCGCAATACTAAGAGGTTGGCGATTAATTATTACTATTATTATTATCAACTGTTAGTGAACAGAACTTAATTCAATTTATTCATTAGCAAACCACTGCATTTAGTTTCAAGTTTAGCGATCATCGAAAATAGTACATGTTTTGGATTATCGATGTTTCTTATATTTTATTTTTATGATTATTTATTTTAGTATTTATTAAAGAAATGTCGTACTGAGAAATGCTTACTAATATGTAATATTTAATGAATAAAATAATCGGAATAATGCTATTAAATGATATTAGTGAAATATATATATATATATATATATATATATATATATATATATATATATATATATATATATATATATATTTCACTAATTATCTATAATAGAATATATATATATATATATATATATATATATATATATATATATATATATATATATATATATTCTATGGAGTGGAGTGGCTCAGTGGTAGAGCATTGAGTTGCCATGCCGGAAATGCTGGTTCAAATCCCGCTGCAGGCAAGACTTTTATTTAGTCTCTTTGCAGTGGGAGATAGATCATATGGGATCTAGAACCCTCCTGGAGATCACCCAGTCTCTATAAATATAGGGTACCCAAAATAAGGGGAAAAAATCTGGCGTTCGAGCGTGACCTAGGAAAGTAACCTCCTTGCAGAATCATTGTCCATGAAAAAGTACAGTCTCCACCATGTACTGTACTCCAGACCCGTTCACGGGTTGTATTGGTACACGTTTTTTTTTTAGGTTTAATATACTTCTTCTTAATATATTATAATATATTAAAATTCGTATTTATAGTTTTATTTTATAATTAGTACTAGAAATACGAATTCATATTCTTGAAATATGTTAATTTGTTTTTTTCATGTATTATTCATTTTCTATTTTTTCACCGTGTAGAATTATAAAAATAACATCTTCCTTTTATTAGATTTTTACAATTTAGTGAATATTACAGTTTAATCTTGGTATATACATTCCCAGTAAATGTTTTAAAATATTAACTATTTCGTTGCTGTTATATGCTGCAGTTTTAGGTTGGACATTTACTATTATGTAAAATTTAGATTATTATTTTAACTAAATATAAGTTGAACTAGAAAAAACTGCGAACTGTTTTTGAAACCAGAACCGCTGAACTATTTGCATAATTAACAGCATAAATTGGGGTCGAAAAGTCTTTAATTTCACCCTTCTCAGTGCCTTGACATGTATTCTTCATTGTTCTCTTCACAAACTAAGTTTTCTTGAGTTTTACAATATCTTCTAATTAATTAATCAAAATATCAACAATATTTGAACAAGTTCATGAACCAACATCACTGATTTTCATTCAGTTCTTCATCTATCAGCCTGTCAGTTATTTCATCTAGTAATGAACATTACCTTTCAATATCCTTTTACCTAATGAGTGATATTTATGAAAATATGAGAAAGATTTAATCGACAATGACTTACGTACTGCAAGGAAGAATCAATACCTTGAAATTAGAAGGCAATACGTGAGGCTCATCAGGCGGAGCAAACTGACTTCTTGGAGAGATTACTGTACTAACATTGACTCTATGAACCCTTGGAAATGGCCTTACAAATATGCTGCTGACAAACTACGTGACAAATACACTCTAAAGACGGTTCAGAAAGAATATGATACATATAAAACTAACATTATTGACACATATCAATATATTCTTGAAAACTTCATTAGATCTGACTTGATAAGTACAGATTTACCGTATCACACAGAAATTAGACAGACGATTATATCTCATGGAGTAACACAAGATGATCTACCTCTTACAGATTCCGAAATAGCTGATACGATTTATAACTTAAAAACAAGGAAAACTCCAGGTTTAGACGGCATAACCACCGAAAAATTTCAATCTATTTTTAAAATATTTCCCAATTTTCTCACTCAGTTGTACAAAGAGTGTTTCTCTAATGGAATTTTTCCAAAAGAGTGGAAGAAATCTGAACTTGTATTGTTTCCTAAGCCAGGACGAAAAGATAATAGTATATCTGCCATAAGACCGATATCACTACTTCCGACGGGAGGGAAAGTTCTCGAGAAATTAATAAATCGAAGATTATCACACTATCTGTATACAAATGATCACATTCATAAAAATCAGTTTAGTTTCACCCCCCGAACTTCTACGGCAGATGCACTAAAAAATGCAACTGATTTTATTCAATATGGCTTGAGTAGAAAACTACATGTTGTTCTAATATCTATTGATATTAAAGGAGCGTTTGACAATGCCTGGTTGCCATCAATTCTACATACCTTACAGACAATGGACTGTCCACAGAACATTTACAACTCCATTTCAGACTATTTCAAAGACATACAGGCTTGTATTGTAACATCTCATTGTCAACTACGAAAAACACAGACTCTAGGAACTCCGCAGGGGTCTGCACTATCTCCGTTATTGTGGAATTTAATCGTAAATGGATTATTGATGAGAGAATATCCGGAGAGAGTGGTTGTGCAGGCATTTGCGGATGACATAATTTTACTTTCAATACTATAAAATCTACATACATGATTTTTACCAGATCAAGGACTTTACCAACTTTACAGGTAAAAATTCAAGGACAGCTTCTACAACAAACAAATAAACTAAAATATTTAGGAGTAACATTTGACCCAAAATTAAGATGGAACGTACATATTGAATTACTGGAGACTAAACTACTGAGACTTACCAACAACTTAACGATATCAGCTAGGAATACATGGGGACTAAAAACTGAAGCATTAAGGATACTATACAAAAGAGCCATATTACCAATACTAACGTACGCTATTAACATCTGGCACACAGGACTGCAGAGAAAATACAATTTACGGAAACTTCGACGTGTACAGAGATTAATGGCAATCAAAACGGCAAAAGATTTCAAGACATTATCTTATGAAGCAGCCTGTGTACTTGCAAAACTGATGCCCATCGACTTGATCGCTCAACAGTACTCTACATTATATACCTTACTTCGGACTAACCAAGACTGTGACGGGATACTTGTCGATGACGTTGAACTACTTATTAACTATAAAAATTGGAAGCATCCTGCACATTTCCCAGAAATGAAACAACCTACAAAAGAAGATTATGCTGAAGTAGAAATTTATACAGACGGTAGTAAAGATTGTGGAAATGTGGGATGTGCAGCGGTATTGTTTGAAGACGGTGTACTGACTGATGTAAAGAAATACAGACTTGGACCTAATTGCACAAACAGTCAAGCTGAACACTACGCTATACTGAAAACACTAGAATATATACATTTAATTTCCGCAGGAAATCTATTTGCATACTAACTGACAGCCAAAGTACGTTACACAAACTCATTAATCGCAAAATTCATGAACCGCTGATTGAAGAAACTAGGTACTGTGGAGAATCCATTATAGTTCATAAATAAAGGAAAATCACATGATAATTGTGGTTAAAATAACAGAAAGGACTGGAGTGAAACTATTTGTTTTGATATCCTAGGAATATTATAAATGCGAATGTTTGTTACTCATTCACGCAAAAACTACTGAACGGATTTGGATGAAACTTATTGAATAAAATAGGTTATACATCATAGGCTACATCAAGGGCAGATTTATGTGGGGTCACTTGGGCATGCCCTCCCGTTATAGTACATAATTAAAGACAAATCAGGAATTAGCCTCTTGAAATTTGTAGATAGGTTCTTTGTATAGTTTAAGAAAGAAATTTGGATAATTCCAACCCAAGAGTTTCCCTTTTAATATAATGGGGGTTCAAAGGTTGTAGAGAATCCGTCAGTTTTGAAGTTAGACATCTGAAATTATGGATGTACGAGTAACTTATATTTAAAAATAATAATTAAATTATTTATTTAAAATGATCTTTCACGAAACTTTATGTGGCAGGACGAATTCCACGCGAGCGAAGCCGCGGGCATAAGCTAGTATATATATATATATATATATATATATATATATATATATATATTGATATTTGGGATGCCAGAGTCTCATTTAGGATGAGTACTCAAATTATTATTTATATTGCTTAATCTTAATTGGGTTCCTTTCCAAAGGTCTATTCTTGTGTTTACCAATTTACTCATCTATTATACCTTCAATATATTATTTATAAATAAATAGTGTATCTGAGATATGTAAGCACCAAAAGAATTACAATAAGGATCGTTTATTTATTCAATTTCAAACAAGGTTAATGATTCAGATTTTAAATATATAAAAAGGATAGCTATAAAATAGGTTGTAGGAAATAACTTATCTGTGAAGAGGGGTCGATTGGGTTACAGGTCGGTCTTCTTGCCGCTATCCATCTTCTCGTTCCGCGTTGTTCGCCGGCTCCTTCGTCCGCAAGATCTCTCCTCCTTGCTGTACGCCTCCAGAGAGCTCCTTCCTGATACGCCTTCGTCTCCAGAGCACTCCTTCCTGCTCCACCTTCGTCTCCAGAGCACCTCCTTCCTTCTCTGCCTCTATCTCCAGAGTGCCTCCTTCCTTCTCTGTTCCTCTCTCCAGTGTACCTTCCTTCTCTGCGTCTATCTCAAGAGTGCCTCTGTCCGCCCCCTCTCCTTCCTTCTCAGGAAATTGACCATAAAGGTTCCATAAGCAAAAGGTCTGACCTTTGTCCAAAACATATTCCCTTTCTTGTACCCTGACATGACACATTTTCCCCGCTACGCATCCCTTTCTTCGTGCCGGCAATACATAGCAGTATAATACTGTTTTATTCTGAATTTACTGTGACAGATTTGATTTAATCTGTTAACAGCCGGGGTTGGATCCTTTGGGACTTCCTAGGGACTCCCCCAGCCTCTAATAAGTGAGTACTGTGGTGAGTCAGAGGGGAGAAAACCTGGTGATTGCGCGTGATTTAGAACAAATCACTTCCCTGCAAAACTGCTGTGAAAAACAGAACATTTTGCACCACTATACACGCTGCACCACCAGGATTTCTCCCCCCTCACGTGCTAAAGGGCCCACTTAGTAGAGCTGGGTAATCCCGAATCCCAAAAGATCCAAACCCGGCTGTTAACAGTTAATTTTCACCCTGACGACTTCTGACAGGTCTAAAACCTCTGCTTTATTAAATATTCTACTGGCAATACTGCTGACAAATCGTCACCAATATATCGGGCTCTGTCATCCCTTTCAAATTTTAAATAAAATGGTGAACTGAGACAAAAAGGGTTAATTAAATATCACATTCATACTCAGATTTACGTTGACTGGAACATATGATTGTAAAACTAAATCAAGATATTTGAATATGGCATTAGATTTATTGTATGTTTGTTCATTTAACGTCACTTTATGCTGCTATGGATAATCGGACGATGCTACATTGGGAGCTCTAAATTTTGCGTAACCAGGTTTAATTAGGATAGGGATTTTTAACGAGTACCTGACATCTTACAGGCTCGGGACCCCCGTTTAACGTCCCTTCCGAAGGATGACGTAACTAAGGATTTTTCACTCCCTTAAAAAATCCTAGGGCCACCTGCCGGGCTACGAACCCGCGATCTTGGGCTTAGTAGTTTTTTATGCTAACCACTAGACCACAGGTGACCATATTATATTAGATTTATTGTCTTTAGACTATAAAAAATATATATTGAGATTTGTATACCAACATACAATGGTATCCGGAAATTATTTAGCGTTTCAATCAATTGCATTGGCAGATTCTCGGCTGTAATAAAAATTATGTTTTGTTTTTTTTTCTTTTAGCATCGCCTTAAGTGATCCTGGCTCATCTAAATGAATAATAAGGCTAATTGTTTATGTAGCTGAACTTTGGGCCTTTAATATTCAAACGTATTTCTGAAAATTTACAATTGACAATGTTACTCAATAACAACTTGAAACAAATAAAATAGTCTATTTGTTCCACTTTTCCAGATTTGATTCGTACCGAATTCATTAATTCCATAAAATCGGCCTTGGATTGAAATCATGGTTGAGAGGTCGACCCAAATTTGTTAATATAATAAACAATTTGTTTTACATTGCCCAGTTTCGAATCTGAGACCTGGAGCTCAGTAATTCCGCGCTATACACGATTACCAACCCATTTAGTTTCAAGAACCGGTCAAATAGGACTGACTTGTAGTAGAGTGTCAGTCTATTTTTGGAACATTTTTTATTATAAATATCATTGAAAGTTGAATTGATGATTCGAGTCCAGCCACTGGGTAACTTCACTACTTGCATTTATGCATCATTCGTTCTATTTACTTGTTGTATTGGTAAATTACAGTTATATATTGAAATGGATAAATGAATGAATGAAGGAAACCTTCATGAACTTAATTCTTGCTCCACAAGAAGTAAAATCTTGAAAAGAAAACGACCCGAATCCATAGTGAGGGCAAGTGAGTTGTTTGTGGAGCCGCGTTTGAAGTAAAGCCTGGCAAATGTGAGGTAAAAGTAAGGCCCTTGAAGAAGGGTCGCTTCGATTATTGATACTGAGGTTTAACGGAGCGTAGAACCCTTCAATAAAAAGAGCTTCGTGGAAATATACATGGGATCTTATTCAGTCTATACTTGAGCCCGGTTGAAAAAGCCAGTCGGGTAACAGGGGGGAGAGATCATCACACCCTTTTCTGATTGGCTATCGCCACCTCCCTTAAACTGGTCCCAAACAGCTTTATTTTTATTTCATTTTGAAATACGGGTATGAATATTTAGTGGATTATACCTTTGTAAATAACCCATCAAAGCTGCTTCTCCTTCCGTGTTGAATCAACGAATATGAGATTAGCATGATCCTTTTTTTATTCGATCCAATTCTTATAAATTTATTCATGTGAAACATTTTTTATTGTGAAACATTGATATATTTTTTCAAGCCATATGTACTGATCACATATATTCAAAGCTGTATATATATATATATATATATATATATATATATATATATATATATATATATATATATATGTATGTATGTATGTACAAATATATGGTAGTTACTATATTATACTAAATACTTAACAATATTTTTGTATTTACTTTTATTGTTTTGTATTTACGTTTATGGTTTTTCAAACTAATATATAAGATAAGACAAGCCCGATGATCGCGTAGTCGCTAAGATCAATCTCTGGCTATTGTAACAGCTGTTAATATGTAAATACTATATATAGAGGTTCAAGATGGCAATACAGTCATATGTTTTGTTCCTGGAAGTATATAGGTTTTATGTATATAAGTTAAGGATCAGACCTAAGTGATATTAGATCATAATCCAACTTTAACATGTATACAATGAATATAAGGACGATTATTATTTCAATTAAGTCAGTATATTTCTTTTTATCGTTGGATTTCAATCTAAACCCTTTCTTTTTTTTATACTATTCTGTATCGATTTAGTTACCTTGTATATAAATAAATATATATATATACTAGCTGGCCCGGCCACGCTTTGCTGTGGCTGTTAAAATAGTTTTAAAAAATATTACGTTAAAATTTGAATTTTAAAGAAACAATGAATGAATAGAAAAAAAAATTAAATAGATTTTTGATTTTACATTTTATTAATCTTATATCTAAGTATAGTATATAATAAATAATTTACAAATTCTTAACTGATAAAATATAAACATTAGTTTAATGAATGAGGTATATCATGAATAATTTTTAATTATTGCTAGTAATATTATTTTAAATTATAAATATTTAGTTCAATTTAATGAGCTAATTGCTGCACAATAATTATTGTTAACCTGTCCTTTGCTAATAAAAATAATGACATTAGATCGTCTGGTAAAAACTGTTGTATTTGAAAGTTGATTTCGTCGACATCAGCATTTTTCGCTGCCAAAATAACACGATTACTGAGCCAATTATGGTCCATGTAATTATTTAGTACATCCGGGAAGACACTCCTAATTAATTCATTTTTTGTCTGAACAACCGTGCTAAAATTTTCTTGCAATTTTAAGGATTGTGTATTTGGATGTAGTTCTATTTCACTGATTCCAATATCCAGCAATAGTTTTGAAAATATTTGTGCAGATGGATCATTTTGTAATTTTACTCACATGTTTATGGTCAATCGAAGCGTTTTGATATTTTTCCATGAAAACCATTGTTTTCAACTTGCGTTTATCTCATCGGCAAAAGTAGAGCGAGAAATGACTGGCAATGTCTGTCGGAAATCACCAGATAGTAATAGAACAGCACCATCGAATAGTTTGTCGTTGTTCAAATCTTTCATTGTTCTATTTTAATTAATTAATTAATAATTATTAATTACATATTACCATGCCAATAAATTAATTAAGATTAAATTTAAAAAGTAAACAAACGCTTCAATAACGAATATACGTTTATATGTATATTCGTATATTCCGAGTATTTAATAAGTTCCACCCAAACTATAAATTATGGTTGGCATTAATCTTTAACTCAAAAACTCCTAAACATAAAAGTAAAGACAAAAACTTACCTATCCAACCCATGAAGGTTCTTGGGTTCAGTATATGGTATACGACTCTGAAATGGTTCAGTATAAGGCATTACTGTTTTCAACGGTTGAGCAGTGAAGTGATTTGTCGAAGATCTCGTTTAACTGTCATGTTTTTCCCAATTAAGTTTCGCCACTTTATAGAAGATAGCCTGAGGTGAGCCTGAGGAGGGTCTGAAGAGCCCACAGGAGACATCCATGGCTGTTAACACATTCAACATCGGATTTTCACCTGTCACCTCCAGGACAGCAATTTAGAACTCTACATACTGAGTTATGATACCCTCTCGTTTAAACATAAAATCAATCTGAAAATAAATTCAATCTACAATGTACTTTTATTTTTACTCGTTAACCACAAGGAATACTAACCAAGAGTTGTTTGTAGACCTATGAACTATGCAATGCGATAATATTCTAACAACTGAGATATGAAATAAATCATTTGAGAATTACATTTTAATTTTCCACTATTTCTTATCCCCCTCCCTGAATTTTATCATAATAATTTAATAATGGTTTGAGCTGTTAAGAGAATAAGCACACAGAATCCCTCATTTATGTGATTATAGAATAGATAAAAACAGTTGTCTTCAAGCTAATCCATAATACATTTTCGACTATGAGACAAATAATGCTTCTCTTTCTTAGCTTAGTTAAAAACAAAAACTTACGAACCTGCAAAATCAACTCAAACTGCATAATTCCAAAGTACACAAATGAGGTGTTAGTGTCATATGTTACATAATTCTTAGATTACCTTTAGAAACGACCACTAAGAAAGTTTCTTTTTTTCCTTTTTGGATTGAAAAATCGATTTTTTCATCTTTCAATTTACTGAATTGAAAAAAAAGTATGATCATTCACTTATTGGTTTTCCTCCCACGTTCAGACCCGTTCTTATCACTTATTTTTATCAGAAAGTGGTACATGAATTACTTATTTTGTCAACAGCCAGGTATGGATCCTTTGTGATCTACAAGACAGTTGAGCATTACTTCGGACAAATCATCTCACTGCACAATTCTTGCCTTGAAAATGGGCATTATTTACCATATACTGCACCATAAACCCTTAATAAGTTATTGTGGTAATTTTTTATTACTGTCTTCTTTATGTTTGTTTGTGTATACATTTAATTTTTGGATAGAATATTCGTAATGGCGATAACTAATGATAGATTTTTAATAAATCCATGACGTGAGGCTGAGTAATGGACCGAAAGAGAAGAATACCTCCCCCAGGGTTGCCAACTATTGCGGCACGCTGGTCGCAGAAAGGATCTTGTTCCTTTATTCAGGACCCGAAAGGGGGTTGCCCCCCTCCTCGTTCCCCCCCCCAAAGGCAGGGACCTTGGAACTGTTCCAATCGGGGCCATCCCTTATCGGCACTCTACGCACCTAAACTGAGATTTATTTCGAGTCAGTTCTACTGTTTAGTCACAGAATCTATTCCCTAATCGCCTGTTGGATAATTTCCCATGACGGCATTAATTTATGAATATGCGATAATAGTGTTCTCTAAAAATGAGTACGCCGCAGGAATAAATCAAACTATTCAAGTTATATACGATACGGTTTTAGACAACCTTAACCTAATGTAGGGAACATTTGTTTAAATAAAATGCAATGAAGACTCAAATAAAGATATCTCACGGCGCGACCTGGGGTCTAGTGGTTAGTAGCCCGGCAGGTGGCCCTAGGATTTTTAAAGGCAGTTAAATATCCTTGGTTACTCCGTCCTTCGGAAGGGACGTTAAACGGGGGTCCCGAGCCTGTACGATGTTGGCACTCGTTAAAAATCTCTACACTAATTAAATCTGGATAGGCAAAATTTAGAGCTCCAACTGTAACATCTTCCGATTAACAATAGCATCATAAAAGTGGTGTTAAATAAACAAACAAACGATAAATCCCTTTTTCATTAACTCATTTTAGAACGTTCTATGTCCGAAAGATATCGCACTCTACATTACTTAAGCTCTACATTACTACAGGACGGAGACAAACTGTTGACAGATAAGGAACAAGCAAGTAAGTTCGCTGATCACTACAGTGCCACTATAGTCCGTCGAACAATCAGTATGACCGAAATCCCGAACGAAGAAACAGGAAATAATTATATGTTTGTATCCCCGAAGCAGCTGAAGGTGATACTCTGCCGTTCGCGAGGGAATAAAGCCCCAGGCCACGACGTAATACAAACTATACTCCTAAAACAATTACCAAGAAGAGGCATAGCTCACCTGACGAACCTCTACAACTCCTGTCTCAGGCTCAGATACTTTCCTGAGGCATGGAAAAGAGCTATCCTCTTTCCGCTGCTGAAGCCCGCAAGAAATGGTAATCAGCCAGTCGACTACCGGCCTATTAGCTTACTTCCGCACATGGGCAAAGTTTTTGAGAAAATTATTCTTAATTATCTCAAAACCTAATGCTCAGAAATAGGGTTAATCCCACCGGAGCAGATCGGCTTTCAGGCCGGACTGCGCCCGGACCACCATCTGGCGAAGCTACACGCGGAAGTAAGCCAGAACACAGTTAAGAACGAGGCAACCGCTTTGATATCCATAGACTGCACGGAGGCGTTTGACTAAGTGTCCCATAGCCTTCTATGTAAGACACTGCAGGGCAACGAGTTTCTCGAGAAGCTATATACTATCATAAGGTCCTTTCTGATACAACGTTCAATTAAGGTACGAGTCGGCGAAGAGCTGTCCAACCCCTTTCCACTCACGTGTGGTGTACCTCAAGGGTCTGTGTTATCACCGGTATTATTCTCAGTTTATACGGCGGATATCGTTGGTGCCAAATACAAAAAAGCTACTGTGGCGCCTTATGCCGATGACATTGCCATCTACAGTAGCTCATTGAATGCAGAGAGAGCTCTACGGCAGGCGGAGGTGGCCTGTGAGGAAATAACTAAAAGACTGGACGGATTGAATACTACAGTTAATCTCAAGAAGACCGACTGTATTATTCTCTCCTTCCAAAAGAATAAGCGCCCTCTAACTAAGGTTTATAGAGTAGCAGGCAAAGTTAACAAACCTGCGCATAGGATAACGTATCTTGGTGTCACCCTCGACCGGGACTGGACGTTATCCCAACATTGCAATAAGAAGGTCGGTGAGAACCAAATCTTACAGGCTAAATCATCTTTTAACCTCACCGAACTTATCACTCCGCCTCAAAGTAATGATCTATAAGGCAGTTATTAGACCAGCACTCCTTTATGGGGCGCCTATGTTGAATAACATTTCGCCTACTTCAAAAAGGCTCCAACATTTTCAAAACCGTATGCTGAGGCGTATAGTAAGGCACACTTCTCTACAAAGGATGAAATCAGACATAATACACGAGACTCTCGGACTCCCGACGGTAATGGACTTCATCACACGGAGGCATATCAAATTTTTTGATAGCCTCCAACACTGCACGAACCTACTATTCAACGCACTTACACCGACAGGCCGACCTCAGCACTGGCAAACACACGTACAGACACTCAACATGGACAGAGTAAACTACTAACAAACTCCAATCAGACCTAACTAGTGAGCCCCATCACTGGATCCCCCACTCCTTCCATTTAATTAATGTTCAGAAAATCCTTCAGACAATCCTCTCTTAAAATGCACCTGGTGCAGTAGAAGAGATACAATGTATCATTAGTAATATTAATATGTTATTTTTCAAATATTAATAGCAACCAAAGGGGTTAAGAAATAAAAAAATAAAATAAAATAAAAAGATATCGCACTTTTCACGTTTCCGATTATGACCATCAGGCAGACCATCAGACAAAAACAATCTAAAACACCAGTTTAGATCAGGAATTTTACTATTGCTTTAATTTATTAAGGTCAAATTATTTTGATGAAGAATCGTGCTTTAATAGATATTTTTATTCGACTTATTATTTATTATTGGAAACTATAGTTTTCATTACAGTTACCTCGGTATGTGTAAGGAAGCATTCTACTTAATGTGGATGGAAGATGTGAGAGTAGGATTTCACATTGATGTATGTTTATTTTTTATTTAATTTGTCACATTTAGTGTTTTAATTAAAGATTTGGGCTATATTGCTATTTAATTTGATTAAATTAAAAATAAAAAGGAAATTGAGGCTGTTATGAAACGTATCACCCCTTCAAATGACATTTCTCCAACTGACAAAATGGAAGAATGACAAAGTCATATCTTAAAATGTAAAGCATACCCTTTACTGTAGTATGCTAAAGTATTATAAAAAGATACCAATTTCTTGAAAAATTTTAAGATTGTTTGCAGTTAACGTTGTATTGAGAATCAGAGTAATATACACAGTTTTGTTGCCATTTCAGCATGTTGGTAGTAAATTTCTATTACATCAATTGATAACTGATGTAATAAGCAATTTCCATTATTCCACGCTTTTGATGGTCCGAAACTGAGTCCAATCACGTGCACTTGTAAGCATCTTAAAACCTTCAAAAATTATCGGTGGTATCCAAAGAAAACTGCTTCTTGAGCCTCCTTTAAGACAACAAGCGGAAGTTTCAGCCCCACAGTGCCCTCTGCTATTTTAGAGATCAGTTCTTTTGTGGATATTATAATTGGTGTTACCACCACGCTTTCCATAAAGTAGTGCTCTTTTATTTCAGTCGTCAGCTTCTGATATTTCGTTAGTTTCTCTCCAACAGTTGAGTTGATATTATCGTTAGGGATCGCAATATCTATAAAAATTTTATTTTATTCTCTCTCATCGTTATTAGGATGATAAAGGGATGATTCGAAACACCGTTTGGTCAGTGATAATAAATTCATCGCTTGGGGGAACCTTTTTTTTTAAATTATAAGTTATATCTATAAGACAAGTGAATATTAAATAAATACTTTTTTCTTCACCTTAGCTAAATTTGCCGCTGATTTAGGATACATGTATAGAATAAAATATCTTAAACATTATTTATGCCATGGAAATATACGATTGAAATTATTTATTAGAATGTTTTTTGATGACCAAACAAACCATTCTCCTAAAATAAAAAGCATGTACATACATAGGACCTTATAGGAGGACTTTCAACAACATACAAAACATATTCAACATTATATATGATTAATATGATAGCCTCCTCACTTTCCTATATTAAGGGGTCAGGAGTTTAATATTATTCAATTTATGATCGGAGCACCTTTAATATCAGCGGGGTTCAATATCGAACAAATTAGGACTGTTTAAGTCAAGAGTTCTTATTTTTCTCATATTGATGACGCGAAGATTAAGAATTTTTATATAAGGGAAAAAAATAGAATAAAAACTAAAGAGTTCTTCGTCTTCTCGTCATCAATATGAGAAGAATATTCCTGCTATTGCCCAGTTAATAATTTGTTCAAAAAAGTAGGTTAGAAAAAATGTTAATGCATTAAGAGTGATAACAGATGGCATAATCAATGAATAACTAATATTACTTTGAGAATTAAAGCCTTAATGTAACGATCTTGTCTGAATCCATCCACCAAAATTATATACAGATGACCAAGTAAGGATGTTACAATGTTAAAATTCAATCCATCATTAAAAAAAAATATTGAGAATAGGGAAATGGAAGGTTATTTCTCACTCTTTTCTATTTTCTTAGAGAATAAGTTACTACACTAAAATAAACTGCGCAAAAATGAATAGTGATACCACTAATTTTATTATATTTACTTTTCCTAGCATTTTAGTATTATTTTTATTATAAAAAGCACTAATATTTATTAGAAATTATAATACATCAAATATTATTAAATGTAAAAATTTCCGTATTACAATAAATAAATGTAATGTCGTAAAGTACGACTACAAAAATTTTTTTTTTTTCTGACCCTCCTTTACATACAAAATTCCAGATTACATATGTGTATATATATATATATATATATATATATATATATATATATATATATATATACATACACACACAGGTGCATGCACTATTACAGGTGCTGAAATATATGTGTGTGTATATATTCATTTATGCGCAGTCTATAATGAAAACCTTTAAAAGGTAAAAATAATCTCACCGGTTTGATGCAAATATTTAAAAAAAAATTAATTATCTTTCGAAAAACAAAAATTACCCTCTTACAGAAATAAAAATACTACAAATATTTAAAAATAATCACCATCAAAAGAACAATAAATACAAATAAATTATAAATATAAAATTGACGTAGGTCAACAAGTTATGTTCAATGCGAATTCTTCCTCTTGAATACATCGCAAAAATTGCGAGAACACGGCGTTATAGGATCTGTGAAGAGAATGGATTTGTCTGGCTTGGATACGACCCCTGGTAGCTCAGTGGTTAGAGCATTGCACTAGAGATACAGACGACACAGGTTCGAACCCCGGCCAGGACAAATCTTTTCCCTTCAAAATAAAAATATTCAAAAATAATCATCATCAAAATAACAATAAATAAAAAGAAATTAAAAATATTTTAACTCACTTAGAATGAATAAATTTCCATTTATTTTTCCTACTACCTCAGTCTGACGCTTCCCAGTTGGCAAAGTGCTTTATAACTTTGTAGGAATTCGTTCATTATTAAGCCCAGCAACTTTACAAGTCCATTTTATCTTCGTGAAATTATCACTTGTATAATATTAACCGAGTATATGCATCTCAATTCCACGTTGTGTAATCTCCTAAAAATTAAGGCTAGGAAAAAATGGAGTGTGGTTGTATCATGGAAACGGGATATTATTATTTATGTATTCATGGAAAAAATCAGTAATAAAATAGTTACAGTGTTAAAAATATAAATATAAAAATAAAAATATAACTTTATTAAGTATAGTCTATTTGACTCGGTCATATGGTGTTTTATTGTCACCCTTCAATCGCCATTGAGAAGCCCTTTGATCTCTTAATTTAGATTTGGCTTTTCGACGCGTATAGGCCGACATGATATACTTTTGATAATATATTTTTGTTCTAACACCTGAATATGCTCACTGTCACTATTTCACACTAATGTTTTATATAAAATCGATAGATTTTGACTATAGCTGACGACTGGAACCTAAACGAACGTCGTAGCTTCTCCGAATTAAAAGTTGTACTGAATGGTAATCACGAAGCAAAAGGTTCTCAAAATATCGGCGCTTTCTCCTCCACCGCGCTCCATTTCCATTCCCCCATTCCTAACTTAACATATATGAATTGTTTGCCGTAATATCTATTATAGTTATAACAACAATAACAATAACGAACAATGTTTATAACAATAACAAACATTGGGAAGGAAGAGAAGGTTCCAAAAACCAATTTAGTTCCGAGAACAAATCGTAAGGTAAAGTAAGATGGCTATCAAGACACCGGCGCTGTAATTCAGCTATCTTCGTATATAACTTTAGCCGTAGGTGAGTAATGCCGTAGATTTAGCGGGCGCTCTTGCCCAGAAAATATTGCCGAGACCCTGCGCCTCGCCGACCGGTCATTTCTCGGGGCAACATCCCTCCCGCTCTGTCTTCGATATTTTATTGTGCCTGTCTCTCGGCAATCAGTCTCTTTTATACCTTGTCATCCATTTCTAGCCGGAATCTCCGCTCCTTAGTAACCTCTTTAGTAACCCATGTCTTCTTCCTGCGCAAGAGAGAAATAAATCACGGCCTATTGCCTCCAGCCCTCGAGATTACCATATATGAGAAGATATGTCACCGGTTTTAGCGCAGTACCAATACCCAAGGATGATTTCAAGTTTCAGTTCTAATAAAAAAAATATTACTTTATTACCCCTATCCCATTCATAATCATAATTTCTAATCTTTCAGTAGTACAAATCAGCTACCTATATTTATTCACCAAGCATTGGCACTCTAATTTTTTAACTTCTTCTGAGATTTACTTTCTGCGGAAGATATAACATTGTCTGTATCCTTGTTACCAAAAACTAGTGGATTATATCAAATTTTAATAAAAGAAAGAATACACATTTTGGGAGGGGGAGGGGGGCGCTTATTTGTTAAAAATATCGTTGAACAAAATGTAATCACTGCTGTAATTTCAGTGACTACCCAATTAATGTGATCGGGAATTGTTGAGATAAACTATAATTTTAAAAGTGTACATCAGGAACTCATTTATCTAGAATCGTGGGCAAATATAAAATAAAACTGTTTTCTTCTAGAAATCTATTTCAGAAATTACCGCCTATTTATTGTTTAAAAATGCAATACTTGATTGAAAATAAAGTATATTTACAGGTTCAAATAATGGTGTTCCAAAAAACAGTTTTTATCAGCAATATATAGCCTCAGAGATAAAGCTTGAACTGTTCTGAGTTATCTCCATATACATAGCATCCTTTTATCCTCAGCATCCTTTGAAGCACTTAATTAAGAATTTTAACGGAAATAAAAGCACGCATTTGATAGATTTATTTTCATTCCAGTGTTCGGTGTTTAATTAGGCATTCATAACATTTCAGGATTTTATAAATATCAATACCACTAATACTATAAATGCGAAAGTTTGTGAGGATGTATGTATGTTACTCGTAAAATTTATAACGCATGTCTTTTTTACTATAGGCACTAATTTTTATTGAACCTTGAAACTTTTTTTTTATTCTCCTCAAAAATACCGATTTTCACATTCGATAGTTGGAAATGGAAGGGACGATATGGTCAGTAGGTAATAGTGGTTATTTAATTTAATTGTTAAATATTGTTAGCATCGCTACAGTGCTCCCCCCTGAGTAGCTCGCTCACGTGATCTTACTCGCAAAATGTACATATTTTCGCTGAACAAAAAAAATCAAGTAACATAGTTTACAAGAACCACCATCTGGCTAAGCTGCAGGCGCACACCATAGAGTACATGCAGATGAACAGAGCTACGGCGTTCATTTCACTGGACTGCACCCAGGCCTTTGACTGTGTGTCTCATGAGTTGTTACTCCGACGCTTGGAAGAGTTGAGCTTTCCCACCACTCTATGTCGTCTAATCCAAAGCTATCTCAGCCAAAGATCATTCGTCGAACGAGTCGGTAACAGCTACTCGACTTCTAGCACCACCACCTGTGGAGTACCTCAAGGCTTTGTATTGGGGCCACTGATTTTTGTGATTTTCACAGCACCCTTGGTCGCAATGAAGCACCCAGGAGCAATGGTAGCAGCATATGCGGATGATATTGGGATTTACGCCCCCAGCATCAGCACCCCACATGCCCTTAAGAAGGCACAAAGGGCGACTGAAACCATAGTGAACGAGGTGAAACTTATTGGCATCCGGCAAATGCCATCGTGATGTCATTTTAGAGTATGGGTAGGAAACCTCTACCGAAGATTTTTACCGTGTACTGCGAGAATAGAAGATTATCCAATTCAATTCAGGCCGTTAGTTAAATAGATTCTTTTTTCTTTTCATAAGATAATTATAATTTTGTTAGGTTAAGACTAACGGTTACTTTTAAGAATAACTAATTCGATTGTCGAAGCGGTTTATTACTTAGTACAGTAGGCATAATAATGTACTATGTTTTATTATTTTGTTTGAAAATGACTACCAATATTGTTTTAATTAGTACTTATAAAAATGCAGCGAAAGCGTAAGTCTAATAATTGGATACAGATTTGCAAGCCCTTTGTTTTAGGGAACTGAGGCAGAACAACGTCTGCCGGGACAACTAGTTTTATATTAACTGAAAATAATTACAAGCGTTTGAAAGCGGAATTTTTGATCTCTGGAACAAAGCGATAAAATTCGGATTTCGTGCCTTATAACTTGTTTACGGAGATAGGAGTTGTGCCCATTTCAGTACTTTATGGACCCTAACTCTTTCGTATGTTACGTGTGAATCGGTGGAGTGGTGTCTGCATCAGTTATGTGATTTTCAAATAAAAGTTTAGTAGTATAAAAAATATTTGTATTGTTAGATGTTTAGATGTTTTGAAGTAATTAAAACTCTAGATAAAAATTATTCATCCCTAATAATAAATTTTATCGTACGTTTCTCAGAGGCCTGACCTCGTGTTTTGGTCGCAACAGTTTTGTGATTTTCGAATACAAATCTTGTCAAACAAATTTTTTTTTCTCATTTAAGGACATATATTTAGAGGTAAGAAAGAGGAATGTAAATTAATTAGGAAAATTCTGGTACCAAGATGGAACGAAGAAGGGTATAAATTACAGAATACATCTAAAATTGAAGAATATTCTAACATATAGATATACATGAAGACGTGTTAAATTCTATGGCCACATAATGAGGCATCCCGATCACAGTCTTATTAAAAGAGTAGTAAAATACGTATCATATCTTGTTAGTGGATGGGAATAGACCCAAAATATTCCAGATTGTTCCAAACAAGAACACAAGAAACAATTTTTAACTTAATTTTGAAAAATGTGAAATTAAGCCAGAGACTTCGTTCGAGAACTGTAACGAAATGGAGCAAAGAAAGAAAAGCCGAATTCTCGAAAATAATGAAAACCTGGTGGGCAAACAAGAACTATCATTTCGAAGTATGAAATAATTTTATTCTGGGACCAGATCCCTTGAGAATAACAGAAGTGAACAAAATTTTATAAAAATATATCTGGCCAAAGGGCTACATTATTTGAAGAATAATAGAATATTTGCATAATAACATGAAAATAAATATAAACTAAAATGTATGTTCTTATAGAGAAATAAAAAAGTAATGCAAAAATAGCAATAAAATTTACAATAAAAAGAAATAGGCTAATAGAAAAATAAATACTACAATTGGGCATTGGAATATGTAGACCATACTAACACAAGTGGTGGTATATGCTGATGAGATAGCCCTGATCTCAGACACTTTTGAAAATCTGCAGCGGACGATAACCGAATGGGAAGCAGAGCTCTTCAGGAAGGGTCTGATCATAACTGTTAATAAAAGTAAAATATTGCAAGTTGGAAGAAATCCTGAAGATATACATATTCTATGCAATTAACGAGAAATGGAAGTCGTAGAGGAATTCACACACCTAGGTACAATGATTTGCACACAACAGGATTAAAAAAGCAAACAATGTTTACTACCAGATCGGCAACACTATTGTAGGCAAAAGAAAAGTAGGAAAGGACGTGAAACTCCATATATTCAAAAGCGTATATTTGCCAGTTCTCTTATTTGGGACCGACAGTTGGATACTCGTGGATAAAGACTGGAGCCGTTTAACTGCTGCCGAAATGAAATTTCTCCGACAAGTAACTTCCAAGACAAGAAGAGATAGGATCCGGAACGATACTATTAGAGAGGAGCTACGCATTGCCCTTCTGAAAGAAACCCTGGAGAAGCATCAGCTCATATAGTTTGGGCATACCCACAGAATGAGTCAAGACAGGGATCCAAGAAAGTTAAAGGAAGCCAAACCCGTGAGCACTAGACCTAGAGGAAGACCAAGGCACACTTCCTGCAATATTTCCAAGTCGGGACAAGTAAGAGGGAAGAACATGCAGGTGCTGAGGATTATGGCGAGAGATATAGACAGATGGACATCCTGGGTTGATGCGGTACCGTGACGCTGAGAGGCACAAGAGGAAGATAAAGAAGAAGAAAAATAAATAAATAAATAAGAGCATATAATAATATAAAAAATAATAACATTATGAGTAAAGAATATTTACTGTAATTCGCCAATCTATTATGTTGAATATATCAATTATTTTTTATTGATTACAGAGCATCTGTTTGGGAATTCAGGAATAGTAAGAAAAGTTTGGATTTGAATGTGGATAAAGAAGACATATGACGGATATGGGGTGGGAGTGAGTTCCAAAGAGAGGTAGAATGGGCGAGAAAGGATCGCTCAAATGTTTTGGTTCTGTGGGAACGGGAAGTAGAACAAGTTCGGGGGGGGGGAGTAGAACAAGTTCGGGAGGGGGAGAGTAGAACAAGAGATTTCGAAAAGCAAATAATGTTTATTACCAGATCTGCAACACTATTGCAGGCAAAAGAGAAGTAGGAAAGGACGTGAAACTCCATATATTCAAAAGTGTATATTTGCCAATCGTTCCTCGAGCTTGTTCGAGTGGCCCCATAAGGCACACAGCCATAGTCAAAGTGTGGAATGATGAAAGAAGTGATGAGGAGCTTTCGGAGAGGTAGTGTTTGAACGATGGAATAACATTAGGAAGCTTATTGATCGACGGGAAATTTGGGTATGTGGGGTTTTCGGAAAAGGGATTGGTTGAAAATGATTCCGAGGTTTATATCAGAGGAACTGAAAGTAATAGGGTGAACATTTAAGATTGTTTGGGGAAGAGAGTTGATAGATTTAAGACGGGTATTGGAACCAATTAAAATGACCTGAGTTTCATGTATTATGTTTGCTTAAACGCTCTTTTATTGATGAAATTATTACCTATGTACACATTTCGCATTAATTACACATTAATTACATTATTTTTGTCTATAATCAAGCATACGTTATTTTTATTTTTTAAAGAATGTTATAAAGGAAACGAATGAACAATTTTAACATGTTTCTGAACTCGATATGACAACCTGAGGAATTCATACATTAAATATTATAAATAAATGGATTTAAGAATATTATACATTATATTAGTTCTCACACTAGTAAACACAGTGATCTGTTATACCCCTAAGTGATCTGTTATACTGAGACACACTTTGAAGAGCGTTAATTTTGAGCTGTCAATCTTCTCAACATTGTGCCATTGGCTTAAAGGCTTTCGGTGTCAACACTGATCGATCTAATCACCGCTTTCTTGGAAGAGAGCTGTCATTTGATGGAGATTGAATAAGATTTCGTAATTCGAGATTGTAATATTTTAGCAAGATTTTATCTATCGCCTATATTAAAAATTGATATGTATCTGAAGCCAACAGGACAGATTTACAATTATATAGCAATTTTTGTTTATTGATAGGATACTGGTGTAAATTTAACAAAGTTTTGATTGTAAACAAATTAAATTGGAATATATTTTCTTTTTTTATTGTCATAAAGTTACCTATGGATATCTTTAATAAATTAGTTTTATTGACACTGATTTAAAATGTAAATATAAAAAATAAAAAAAACTGAGTGCTGAAACCTGTGAAGGGTCTATAAAGAATGTTATAAGCCTAAATGTTTCAATAGAGAAAAAATGTTTCAGTAATTATTCCACAGGTTGTTGCTTCAAGTTGAGTTACAAGTTTTTTTTGTTTTGTTACTTAAAATCAATAAAATCTTTCTCAGATAACACAACATAAACGATATTTGGTAAGACAAAAAAAAAAGAAAATAAATGAAATATACACGTATGTCACTACAGAAACATTTTCAGGACTGCGATTTTGTAGATGTGATTTGTCCACGATCACGCTCAACCTCAAGGTTTCCCCCCGATTAAGAATAATCTTTTTATAGTGGCCGAGTGAGCCCAAAATGATTCTGAAGTTTCCACAGGGTCTGTAGCACTTAAAATTTTAACGGGGACCTTCATCACAGCAATCCATAGCTCTACTAACAATGCAAACCTATCCACTATTTCTATTTTTTAGAATTATTTTTTGTTTGCAAATTGTAATTTTTTAATTATATAAAAGGACAAACGTTTAAAAATTAAAAAAAAATTATATGTTTTTAAAAAATTATGAATTATAATTTTCTTTTTTTCTCCTTACTTTATACCTCATAGAATATATTTATTAATTTATTTTACTGAGGAATCACTCTTTATATTTTTGAGAAAGTCACTATGTAGAATAATGTAGATGAGAAGCTATCCCAAAAGGATAGGTTTGCGGCTTTTGTTAATCCTATGTCTGTCAGGAAAACCGGCTAAGGCCTCAGGGTTCTGTTATAACTTGTTCGCATTAACAACTGGTAGATTTTACCTGGTTTATTTAGGAAGTCATTACTAACGGTTAGATCTTCAAATAATGTAAAATTTACTGGCTATCTTTACTTTATATAACGCTATGTTACAAAAAAAATGCTTTTCCAAATTTTGTTAAGACGTATGGTACTTAATTGTTCTTACTTTTCAGCGTTATTTAAGAGGACAATTCAGAACTTACGGAGTACAACTTAGAGCTTTGGGACTCCACTAAGCCATCAAATCCCTCTCGTAATCCATCCTTACGATCCAAAATCCTTTGTAAAATCCTCAATGCCTCTTACTTGGTTACGAATAATGCCATACATATTGACTTTAGCGTCTGATTTCCTGAGTTCCTTTCATGATGAACTTTACTTCCACTCAAATCCACTAGTTACAAACGTAGCAGCTACCTTTTATATTTCCAATATTCCTCCTAGGCATCTGAAAAGAAGATGATCTCGTGAGCCCCTAAGTCGAATTTGTTATTTGAGCCATTGGATTGTTGGCCACTTGCCTATATTTCTTGACATAACGTAGTACTGAAATGCCACATATACATATAATTACTAATTACTATTGTAAGTGTTGGGTATTAAACGGGGCTTCAAGTTGGTTACTGCTATCCATACACATGTACGTAAATATTTTTATATGTATTCTTGACTATTAAATATTTATTATTACATATAAACTTTTTTGAGGGCTCATCATTGTAAGTCTCAAATAGCCTAAATCGACGACTGGAATTCTTTTGATTTTTTGACTTCTTCTTATGCCATTGCTAGAAAAACGTAGCAGCTATCGTTGAGGAGCCTCCACCCAATGCAGCCATACATCTTGGTTCTTACTCAGCTGCGTCATTTCCTTGAGGGTCTTGCCTCTCTCCCCTCCGATGCGCTGACTGTATTCCTGATAGGAAACGGCCTCTCGGCCTCCTCCCCGTGAGTCTAGCTTCCATGGCCTTTCCTGGTCTCTCTCTCTTCAACTATCCGACAGACGTGTCCAAACCAATTTAGCTGTCGGTTCTTTATAGAATCCCTTAGCTAGGTCACTTTTAGTTCCTCTCTAATCCTCTCATTTTGTATGCAGTTCCTCTTAGTCTTTCCAAAGACTCTCCGCAGACATTTTATCTCCACCGCTGTCACCTAGTTTGATTCTCCAGCATAACCCAGCTTTCACTTCCATAAGTAAGGGTTGGGAGGTAGATTGATTTGTAAATGCGCATTTTTGTTTCCTTACCAACCTCCCTATGCCCAACTATAGTGCTGCAGAAAGGGTAATAAACCTGCTTGGCTTCGGATATTTTGTTTGCTACTTCTAGGTCAATCTTTTCCCTGCTGGTGATGATTGTCCCTAAGGAGGTTTATTCTTCTATAACTTCAAGTACCTCCCCGTTACAGATCAGCTGGGCATCTTCTTGTTTCTCTCTTGATACCATTAGAAGTTTTCTTCAACTGGAATTCAATAAATACTTTTTGTAGGATTCACTGATGAAATTTAACACTCAGAAACAGTGACAGTTTATACATGGTTTGCTTGTCTTACCCATGATTTTTAAGTGACCTCATATAAAAGACAAAAAAAAAAACACTGCTCCAATTAAAATTATTAAAATTTTAATGACGCAATGAAATATAACCTCCGTTTACAGAGCCCGACTATGAAAAATAGTTTTGATGTTGTTGGAACACTTAGTGTTAACTTTTAGTTGACTTGTACAAGAACACCGACGCCAACATGGCAAGTAATGAAGAGAATTATGCCCGTGATAAGTTTTAATGTGTTCATAATTCTCATGTAGTTAGCGAGATACTTTGCATAACATTCCTCAGTTTGAAGTTATGATTACATTCCCTGTTTTCCTGACGTTTATGTTGTTACATTATGTTCAACTTCAGTTTTAATCTTTCTAAATATAACTTGTAACAATTAGCGTTTATCATGATAAAACGGCACAAGAAACAGTGGGTTAATTTATTTACATTTTCATTGATATTATTAAAGTTAACTAAATGCATATAATAATAAAGGAGTTGGAATATTTGATAAAGGTATGGATAATAAAGGCACGTGGGAGGTTGGCATTTAATAATGACTGTTTACTTAGAATGATGAAAAATTAACCGACCAATAAAATTAATATAGGCAGGGGATATTCAATATTCTAATTTAACTATGTTTTTAAAGTTCAGTTACATTCATTTACCTGGAATGAATTGAATAAAACATATTTAAAACTTGATTAATTGAAATTTACAACTATGTTGCTTATTGATTATCTAATTACTCCTCCTAATTACTACTCAAATATGTATTTGTTTGCTACAATAATTTTGATAACACTGTGATCCTTTAATAATATATAATATCTAGTACTATACTCGTATATCTAACAATATATGTATAGTACTAAATATTGATACTTTGATAAGATAAGATACTTTGATCTGTTGCTTATGAACGAGTGTACTATTTACAATGAAAGCAGAGAGTACTACTCTCTGGAAATATTTTCTTAAAAAGTATGTATTCTCAAATCATATGGAAATAGTTCATATACTTGTTTACTGTATTATTATGTGCATAGACTTAAAATATGCACATGATAAATAAATTATAAAAATTCCCAAATCAAAATGCCCCTTGTATATATCTCAAATTGCGAGAACACGGGGATAATGGATTTGACCGAGATACGAAACAGGATAGTTCAGGTTGTAGAGACCATGACGGAAACATGGGAGACCCACGTTTGAATACCGACCCTGGAAATATCTTTTCTCTTCAAAATGAAAATATTTATAATAAGTAATAGTTTTTGTTTATCATCATATTTGAAATAATCTATTCTTATTTTTCCAGAAATGATATTTTGTGACAGGTTTTAAATAAATATTTTTTATTATTGAAGACTTACTGAAATGTTAAAGTTGTAGCTTATATAAGAACTTAATTTAAATAGTTGATGACCTATATGTCTTGGGTGTTCTAGTTAGGTCTGGCGCCTTCAATTAGGATGAATACCGCACGCGTTACCGAACAGAATAGCGGGTCTTTCGCCTGAAGATTTAAGGGGCGATCTTTTCTTATCCTCTTTATTCGTCCTTCTTATGATAAATGACTAATTGCCTGACAGCTTGAGAAGTAATGTTACATCAGGCAGGGGTGCAGTTGCCCAGCAGTAAATCTTGCCAAGATTGGTTTAGTTTCCTTTAATCAAGGAAGGAGATCATTCATCCAACTCATTTTTATTTGCTTTCTTTTGTAGGGCACGGCATCTGTTGCCATGTTTTTTTTTTTGTAGTTTTTTAGCTTCATCTAGTACTAACTCCAGCGAAGATTAAATTCCGAGAAGATGAATAACAAAGGAATATTAAGATTTCGTATAGGTTTTTGTGGCAATTATAGTACCAGTGGATTGTTTTTTCTGTATGCTTTTTGGGTCATGATATTATATATCATCCTTAATATCTACATGTTGTATTATTATAATACACTTGTTAATATCATTAAATATTTTTGTAACATATAGTAGAATATTGATAAGCAGTAAACATTCCAGGGGACAATTATTGATTTTATATCGGAATAATTACATTTTTGTAAACTGCACAATGATCATATACTTACATACATACCTAGAATAGAATAAAAAATAATTTGGTCAAGATCACTCAAGAAAAATCAATGTGAACAATAATAATAGAACAGATAACTGGCCAAGAAGCTGCATAATAAAAATAATAGGTATAGTATTTACATGAGGACATGAAAATATATATATAAACCAAAAAGTAAGATCTTATCATATAAAAATAAGAACTAAGCTAACAAATAAAAAAAATATATAAACGTAAAAAAATATAATAAACTAATAACAATAAAGTTATAAAAATAATAATAATAAATTTAGGCAATTAATAATTAACTGTTATAGGTGAAGAAAATTAACAATTAATATTGCTTATCTCCAGCTGGTGCAAAAACATGTGTTTTTGGCTCAATTAATTAGGACTAAAGTACGTCTTTTCTCCCCGTGCATTAGAAATTGAGTCAAGAAGTTATCTTTATCCCCTACGGAATAAAGCAAAAATATGGCAACCTAATGCGTCTAAATACCATAATGCAGGTTTTGTACTGAAAAAGTTTAGGGTTAGGTTGGTACACCTGCACACCGGCGATTAAATTAAAATCAGCTGTTGTGTCAAAACACCAAAACTGATAAACAGAAGTTCATTTGTGTTCAGGTTGTGTAAGTTATGGATCCACCACTTATTGTACAAGAAGCAAATAATGTTATTTCATAACCTTTTAAGCACTAATGCAGAATTCACTGCAACAACATCAAATCTTCATAACAACAATAAAGAGAATTCCCAATGTAAATGTCCAATTGCTGAACATTGCTGCATTTAACAAATCAAAAATGTAATAATTGCACATTTAATTTCAGTTTTTGAATATATTGTAAAACATAAATTAATATAAAATATTATAGCGTATAGTTTGCCTTTTTACATCCCACCTAGAGATAAAATCTTGTATGACCCTCGGAACTAAATCATTATTCCCAGCCATAATTTTCTCCCTAGGCTTGGCTTCGTGAGTAAAGATCTCGAACAAACTAGCGTTCGCTCGGAAACAAATTCGAATTGTACCCTCGCATTCGCTCGGGGACAAACTTACAGCTGAAGGAATAATGATCTTCTTTAGTCCCTAGGTGCATAAATAACTATGATATATATAAATACCTAAACAAGAAGGAATTCGTAGTTATTGAAGACACACGCGGGATGTAAGCTATGGGACAAATAAAAAAGTACAGTTGATTTTTTCCATTGATTCAATATTTTATTATAATTTTTAACAATGTATTATGAAATTAAATGTATACATACTTTAAAAGGATGACCGTATGCAAACCGAGACAAATAAAAGTATACACTTTTACGTTTTTTTCTTTTAATAACAATGGGTAAATTGTTAAACCCTTCTATTTCTTTATTCATAGAAAGGCACAAATTTCTCAAAAGATGTGAGAAAACTTATTTTAGTGTAGAATATCTTAATATTTTTTAATCAAGAATATTATTAACTCATCCTTTTGGTCTCAGGAGAAAAAAAGCATGTAATGTGGCTATGATTTATAAATAAATTAAATATTTCGACGGTCCCACGCACAAAGCGACATGTCAAAAACTGAGGTTATAGAAGAGAGTAATGAAAGTTCAATTCACCCTTCAGTACGCTCTCCTGTAGTTTTTGACATGTCCCTTTGTGCGTGGGAACCGTCGGTTTATATATTTAAATAAGCGTTTAGGTATCCTAGTATGATAAATAAAAAAATGAAAGAATTTAATTTGGTACTCTTTTATACCATGTTTTATAATTTTATCTTTTAATGCTCTAATATATATAACATTCTAATAATAATAGAAAAGCCTTGGGGCCAAGTTAAATTCCAGAAATGTTATTGAGTTCATAAAATATCATGGTCACTGTTTTTCTCTAATTTGTATATTTTTAAAATGCCTGTACCATTACAACGAATAAAGGGGTCTTGATTTCAGTACAGAGTAGGGTCTGAACTGTTTCTGGTACAACGGTTGTGCAGAGTGTTCATTTTTCCGCTCATGATTGAGAACACACTGAAACACTAGGTTTTCCCCTAATTACGTACTTAATGGAGGCTGTATATGACCCAGATGGGTCACAGTATACCACAGGATCATAGCTGTGTAAAGATATAATAATTTATCTTATTTGAATCAAACAAGAAAGAAAATTAATATAATTCCTGTTGAAAGGATACAATTCGTATAAAAATCTTTGGAATGGCAAACAATATTCTCCAGGCATTGAGATAACATATGGAAGGGCATATCCCTAACTAACAGATCCGACTAAAAAAAACTGCCACCAGTTTTTTCGGCTGTTAGTGGCAGATATGGTCTTTATTTCTCCCAGATATGGTCGCCCAGACCGGACTCCCCATCCTTTTCTAATCCATTCGTTCATGGCTTCTTATCTTGTCTCTTCAATAGTTCCATTACTTGATTATATCTTTTTTGTAGAGCACAAAAGGACTCGTCTGTTTCGGTTTTAACAATAGCTAACTATACCATGTGGATGCTCCGGTATTATGGTCCTACTTTTAAAAAGAACTTTGAATAGCTGAAGAAGAATATTTATTTGTTAATATTTGTGTGTTTATGTATAACCTTTTTAATAAAATATTCGGTATTATTAAAATCGATTATTTCCTTTGTTTTCAGAAATATTTCTTTGTTGAAAAGATGGATTAGATGTTTTTCATGAACCCATCACATTCATATACAGCATATCTCATTAATCATTTTTTATATATTGTATAAGTATATATAATTTAAAGTTTAATATAATTTTTCATGGTTGCATTCATCACCGTTACTTTTCATAAATACAATTTTACTCGTACATACTTACTCTTTGTATACTTATATATTATATGAGTAAGCAATAGTAAAATTACAGCTTTCATTTAAAAAAAAATATATTCAAACGTCCAGGCCCAAAAATGCCTCGAAATTTAATTCGATTTTTTACCCAGAAGGGACTAATCTTCCTTCTTCAGTCTTTTTCAAGGACTTGGCTAAATTGCTTCACTTAGCTCCTTGACTAACAATATCAATTGAAGGAATTTCCTTCTCTTTCTGGGTTACTGTCTCAATTATCTTATTCTTTTATCTAATTATGTACTTGTCCAGTTTCCAATATAAATTCTTTCATTTCTTCCGTTTATAATCTTCCTGTCAAGGGCTCAATATTATTTCTAAGAATCTTTTTAATGGAATAGTGTTAATGTTAGCATATACACTAAATAGCAAAAAATCTTTTCCTAATATGAAAAAAAAAATTTAAACGCACAAAAATCTGTTAATTTTTATAATTTATTTTCTCTTGAATTTCACAAGCTTTATTTTTTTTTTTAGGATATTAGATGAACAACTTTATTAGGGTTCTCTTAAAAATTAATTTTATAAAACAGTAGCTGGTTAGTATGTTTGTTCATTTAACGTCACTTTATGCTGCTATCGAACGATGCTGCAGTGGGAGATCTAAATTTTGCTTATACAGATTTTATTTGGATAGGGATTTTTAAAGAGTACCTGACATCTTACAGGTTCGGGACCCCCGTATAACGTCCAAAGGACTGCATTTTTTACTCCCTTTAAAAAATCCTTGGGCCATGTACGAACCCGCAATCTTAGGCTTAGTAGTTTGTTATAATAACCACTAGACCACCGGTTGACCCCATTCATTGGTAATGTAGAGTTAAAACGAACAAATTATTAAGTTAACATATAACATACATAACATAGTATAAAACACAAATACACTTTCAAATGTTCAAAACTTCAAAAAGTTAACCTCTCTTAGCTATTTTTCTTCTTGATCATAAATTTTTTTTATTCTCGCTTTTTTTTCACTTGTTTATTACTTTTACATATTCTCTATTTCTCTGTTTTTGCATTTTTCAATTTTCTCTCATTTCATAATTTTACCTTATAACAATTTTTATAATTTTCGTTTTTTTTCCATTTTGCTCTTTACTTGCAATTTGCTTATTTTCGTAATGTTTGCAACTCCACCTATTTACACATTTTTTCCTCTTGTTTCTCAATATCACTGTAAATATAAATATTAAAAAGTATTTATTTTTCTTTTTGTAATTCATTTTTATAATCCTTTTCTTGTATTATGTTAGGATTGGAAACAAAGGACGATTGTATTAATTCAATTATTCCTTTCTTTTACCTATACACTTTTTTCTGCGGTAAAGCAAATCCAAAGTTATCGAAAAAAGTATGACTTTTAAAAATCATTTTAACAATTGTTTTTTGAACTGGAAATCGAATCAGAATTTCTGTTAGTAAAATTGTATTGTTTAATTTGCACATTAATTTGTCGATCTTATTTCAATTTGATCGACCTGAGTTCATATTATTCTATCCATTCTAATGAACTTACTTGATGGAGTTTGTTATATGCATTAGCAAATAGAAATAGCGCAAAACTATTCAAGTTTACATCCTTACCCACGTGTTTACATTTCCTGCTATAAAATAAGAACACATTCGTTTAAATTATAGGTAGCTTATACAATACTAAACTTCCACCTCATGAATTATTAAAGAACTCCACGCCTCAGAATAAATATATTCGACTCGTTCCTCCAAACTCTAACATTATAAGCCCTCTAAAATTTGAATAATATTTAAAGATAACTCCTAAGTACATAGATTATCAAAATAATAGATTAAAATTTTTTTAAAAACTGTGCCACTATAACGCATGAAGGTTTAAGTACGTGGACTGTTTTTCCTTGGATAACGGTTGTCAATGGAGGTGATTTGTACTAGATCACTTTTAACATCCAGATTTGTCTCTACTTTGCGTGATAATTTTATAGAGGCTGGGTGAGCCACGGGAGGGTCCCAGACAGAATTCATCTACGGTCGCCAGCAGATTATATAAAATCAAAGCGAACGGGCAGCGACTCAGCCCTCAACCTTCGCCACTCCGCTCCATCTAACTTTATATAAATAAATTTTATAAATTTTAAAGACGACTCCCGAGGACATAGATAGTCAAAATTATAGATTAAAAAATGAATCACTACAACCCATGGAGGATCTTTGGTTCAGTACGTGGTAGAGAATATTTCTTGGACAATGATTGTGATAGATAATGATTTATCCTTACTCTCAATCGCCAGATTTTTTCCCTATTTTGGGTACCAACTTTATAAATGCTTGATGAATCCCAGGAGAGCCCCATAAGATAAGATCCATCAAAATTGTACTGTTTGAAGGACAAAGAATGTGAAGAAAGGTTATTTGTCATTAGTTACTCACAACCGCCAGATTTTGGCCACCTAAAAAAAAAAATTTGTCCTTTCTGTTGTTGCTTAAAGGCTGGGAGATTGCAAGGAGGCTCCTAGATCCCCTAAAATCCATCTCCGGCTGCTTACAAACTAAATAAAGATAAAGGCTGATACAAACTAAATATCGCCAGCAGCGGGATTTGAACCTCGTGCACAGCAACTCAGCGCTCTACCACTGAGCCACTTCGGATATAAATTAACATATGAACTCTAATATAATTAATTAATTCATTTTAGGGAAGTACAGAAACGTGTTTCTTATGTACGTGATAAACAAGAATTTAACTTAAAAGCAATCTTAGCCCGGGGATAAATAAAACCGCGGGACAAATTAAGATATAAAAATGTGGGGTTGGCACTCCTGGAGGGGAAGTAAACTTTCTCCAGGAAAAAACAAAGGACGAGATAGGGGATCTGTAAAAGCTCTGCTGGGGACCTAACTTTCCCTATATGATAAGACCAAAAAGGTTTCCCGCACTTTCCTTCAGTTAGAAAATCGCCCTTCCGTAGGAAGTAAGGGCCAGCATTCCCTTTTTCAGATCCTTTTCTCGAGAGGGGCTTTTCTTTTCCCTTTTTTTCAGTTCCGAGTAGCTTTTAATTCCTTTAAAAATTAATATTGTATACGAAGTCATTTATATGACCCAGATATTTGCATACTCAGGATGAACTACCTTCTTTACCTGGTTTTTACAATTAAATACCAGCGTATGCACAACCGTTAGCTTAGAAACAGTATACTCCGTACTATAAACCCAGCACCATTCACGTAGTTGTATTTCTTTTTTTTTTTTAATGTATCCACATCTTACCGAATTTCGATAATCTTATGTGATCGCAGAAAGGTTTTAAATTAGTGACGTGAACGGTTGTAGATGGAGGTGATTCGTCCTAGATCACGCTCAACTGCGAGATTTTCCCCCATTATTTTAGGTGCCCACTTTATAGAGGCTGGGTGAGCCCTGGGAGGATCCTAGATCCTCTAGGATCTATCACAGCCGCTAACAAACTAAATACTCTTCTTTAGATCATTCTTAAAATCTAGGCTAAGGGATCCTAGATTAAGCCTGTCCTTTGTTCCTTATAAAATCTAATAATACTATTGGCCAAAGGCTCGGATATAGCTGTAATATTACCTATATGCGGAAGCAGCAGTTATAGGGAAATTATCGCGACAAAACAGAAACAATGAATTTCGTGGGTGGCAAAGATCTATTTCGCCTCTTCCACATTCCGATCCCTTCAAACAAGAGTTATTAGTATTATAGCCGTATTTTTGATAGATTTGATTTTTCAAACTTATTATGTGCCATTGTTAGTTTCATTGAATATGATTTTTATTTATTAGGGAATGGAGGACTTGCTATGTTGAAAATGGCTGGAGGGTGCATTCAATAGATAATAAAATAATTATAATACTATATCATCAACAGATGCTAGGAATCGAAGTCCGCTTAGTGCTCTTCATTGTTCAGCTTCCTGGCCTACGTCTGTGCTTTTCTTTGTATCTTAAGCCCTTCAGAGGTAATATCTCTCTCTCTTCCTCACTATGCTCTTCACCGTCTGGAGATGTCAATGCCCTTTCATTGAATATAATTGGGAACGAGAGGGAGGTCCTACTTGCCCAATATCTTGCTTGCTATATTTGTGTGACCTTATTCGGTAAGTTCCTCCTTCTGTTGGAGAACTAAACGTTTGGCCTAGTAGTAATTTTGTCCACATCTGCAAAGTAAATTAAATTAAATAATTTCGGAAACAAATGGTCACAATAATTAGAAATATTTTTTCTTTGTTTTTTATGAAATAAAAAATCATTAACTGATATTTTTTTAACACAAATGAATGTGGCATCATTGTGATAAATACCCAAAGAGTAATTTTTTTGTAAAAATAAAAAAAGTCATTATAATTCGGAATGTAAACAATTTGAGTATTATAGTATATTTAATAAATAAAAAAAAATGAAATTTTCAAAATTTCAGTTCAGTACGAAGGATAAGGAAGTTGAGATGTCTTAGAGAGGGACATTATTATGGGAGCTAAGAGAGCAAAACCAAACACTCCGCCTGTCAGCTGGTGATAAGGATTTCTGTCAGCGAATTCTGACTGGCATTTTACCTAAGCCATCTACCCACTTTTCACATATCAACTGTACTAACACTAACGATTCCACCTTTCTTCTTTTTTAGATTTTCAAAATGTAACCCAAATAAGGAAGTAGAAAACCCTGTCCTAATTAGTAGAAAAACAAGGCAGAATCGATTCTATTAATTAACCCAAAAAGTAAAGTAATGCTGTGTGATCAATTACCTGTATCTGTATAATTCGAGTTTGCACATGAAGTTACAAAGCGAACAACTAGGATACTTATATTTGATAAATAGTAGATATAATTCTATAATCAGTTTTAATCTCCCAGAATAATGATGTGATATTTCCCATCGTGAAAACATATACAACTAAGTGCTTTAAGTTTAATCATTGTCAGTACATTTGCTGTTTGAATCCATCAAATTTCAATATTATTTTGCAGTGTTATACTTGCACCACCTTTATATTAGTTACTATCTTTTGGATTACATAGTGCTCTTTATTTCAAATAGATTAAATACTGTATTAACACAAGAAAAGTATGTTATATCTATTGCAGTTCCCCGGGTTGAATGAACTGTCAAGCTTTCATGACTAAACGAGCTCCAATAAATATTTTAAACTTTTAAAAATAAGCCAATAACTAAGAACATCATTCTGACCAATCTTATAATTTCTCCCTTTAAGAATAAGCCCTCAAGAAAAATAAAATTTTAAAAATATTTCGGAATATTATAGAAGCCTACCATTTTACATTAATTGTTCAATTTTCTTAATGGTTTTTATGTTTTTTTTAATAATTTATCACTTAATAAACAACTGCGAATTATGTCCAGTAAATACGCGAACTGGTCCAATACGACTCTGACGCGACATCTAGCCCGTATTTGCCTAGGTTTACCAAATCTCTCACCAGTTAACAGATTTCTAACTTTCATAATCAACCATATTCTACCTATACCTATTTAAGGAAACTTTTTATTCAATATTAATATCTATTTTATTTAATAGTAATATCTTTATTCAATAATAGATATTGAATAGATAGATAGAACAAAAAATGTAGTATAATAATTACTTTAAAAAGAGGGTGCTAAAAAAAACTGAGAATGACAAGTCCGGCTAGAACTAAATATTGAAAATAAGATACCTTTCATAAAAAATAAAATAAAAAATAAAGTAACCCAGTAAGAAAAATATGTAAAAAAATAATTAAAATAAAAAAACGGAGGAAGGAACCATTAATTAAAAAGAGTAATATAATTTTTTTCCGAGAAAGCCGTTGGGCATTGCAGACAGGAAATGAAAAAATGGGCAAATAAGTTTGAACATATAAAAATGCTAGCCTATGAGCCTAATTAAAGTAAAACAAACATTAATGATATTATTTTTCTTTAAAAAAAATTCTGCTGGAATATTTTACAACCAGCGAGGTTTTTTATCCCTTATTCGTCGAAATAATTCGCTTCCGGTTCCCGCTAGTGGAATTTAAGTATTAGTAAGTCTTCATTTATTTATATTATAATAAAAACATGTATATTTTTATATAATTCAATATTTTTTATTTGAATCATGATAGATTAGTGCATTTTGGCAAGCCGAGAATTTTCTTTGAACCCAAACTACAATTTTATATTTCCATACAACAGGATGCCATCATATAAAAATACTAATAATGTCAATATTTAAAAAAAAAAAGGATTTATTTGAACTCGGAAGACCATGATATTCAGTTCTTTTTATTTATCACATTAGCTGGGAAACGCTGCTGTTTTGACATTGTTAAAGGGAGTTTTATTTTTCAAGTTTACATAAATAGAACAGTATAAATCGCAATTCCTAAAATTTCGATGATATGGTATAATAATTTGATTAAGAAATATTTAAATGAATTAGCATATTTCACAATGAACTGATATGAAAATGAAAGTGATTTATTTATTTATTGATTTATTCAACTCTTTAAATTCTTAAATAAAATAAAAATAAAGTTTCTTAAAGAACAGGTGATTGAAGTGATTAAATCATTATGTATCTACGAGTACTTTCATTTATTTGTAACATCTATGAAAAGTATTATATTATACTGAGTTATACGTATGTTATCCATATTATGGGGCTACATAGTAACATGAGCATTCTTCCTTAATTTTAACTTTGCTTCTAATTCCTAATCTTTTAAATCTTTTAAAGAATATTTGTGTTACTGTTCATGAGAACTACAGCGAGCTTGAGAATTGTATACTAGCGGGTCAGACCGGCATCCTGTTCAAACGTATTTTAATGAAAACGATTACAGTAATCACTAAATGGATTATTAATTACGTGAGAGTGTACTATAAGCTTAAATTTGTTAAATATAAACTTAAATTATAAGACCGTGGAAAAAATTCTAACGAAAAGTCCTTAAGTCTCCAAACTAAAACAGAAATTGAAATTATCTGTCCAATATTTCGCCTAAATAGGCTTTTTTGTATGTTGTATGTTGATAATTTTGATGTTGTATACTAATAATAGTAAACAACACCAAAATATAAGACAAAAGACCATATCAAAAATGAAAGTAAAAATGCAATAAAAAAAAACACTATCAAGTAACCAGCGGACTTATGGTGATTCCACAAAATATATTAATATCTTATATTTTGGTGTTACTATTATTAGTATACAACATCAAAATTATCAACATACAACATACAATAAATCCTATTTAGGCGAAATATTGGACAGATAATTTCAATTTCTGTTTTATTTTGGAAACTTAAGGGCTTTTCCTTGGAATTTCTTCCACGGTCTTAACATTTATTTAAGGTCTCTTTTTACTTTTAAATAAACTTAAATTGTTTTTTAATTAATAGCAAGAAAGAAAATGCTCTAATCATTTTTAGGGCAGGTTCAATTTTTTCGGTTCTTACTGAAATTTAAAAAAAAAATATTCAAACTGTCAATACCGGTATAGCTACTTGTTTAAGAGTTCTCTCTCTCTCTCTCTCTCTCTCTCTCTCTCTCTCTACATATATATATATATATATATATATGTATACTAATGTGATGTTGGCTCATAGCTAGTGAATAGGGTAGATTTTACTGTTTAAGTAAAGGGATATTATCTAAGGAAGAAGAGGGAGGCTTAAAGATAAATATGGAAATGCCGAGCGGGCCTTGGTGCTTGCTCAGCAAACCTTCATGCCTTGCGTCTTTAACATACAATTTGGAACACAATGAGTTCAAATCCAGGGCTGAGGTAACCTTAACCGATAGCTAGGGCCTTCTACTTTATACAACTTATAGGAACTTCAGAAGAGAGAGAATGCTATTTTACAAACTAAACATCTCTCCAAGTTCTCTAATAAACATTTTAAACCAAGTGTAAGCATACATTTTCAGATATATTATAGACAACATTTTCATTAAACAATTCTATGTTATTGTAAATTATATAATTGTAACCCTCAGTCCTTCGGTAAATTGATATCGAGGACCGATTTCGTGATTTTTTTTCCCTTCATTTCATGTATTCCATTCACAATGTAAATCTGATGAGCAGAATATATAGCAGAATCCTATCAAAAAAAGGTTAATACAATATTTAACTCAGAAATATCAACCATTACTATAATACCAGATACCCTAAAAAATGATAAGTAACAGGAAGTAGAAAGACTAAACTTAGCCTAAATAAATCATTGATCGTATATTCTTTTAACGTAATTTAATACTGCTATGGCTAATCGGACGTTGATTCACCGGGAGAACTATGTTTTACATATCCAGGTTTAATTAAAATAGAGATCTTTAACGGGTACCTGACATCGTAGACTCGCGACTCCCATTTTACGTTCGTTTTGAACAATCAATTTTATACTCCCTTCGAAAAATCCTAAGGTTCAATCATTGTTCGTTCTAGTGCTACTATATGGATTAGATAAATGGAAAACCCTCGATTAGCACGCATGCGAGCTTTCAGCGGCGGAAATGAGATTACACCCTGGAATTCAAATCCCACAGAGACTGTGTCAGAAACGACAGAATCCGTGAGGATCTAACAGTACGATCCTTGCAAGATATCCTAAAAGGCAGTCAGATTGGTATGGGCACGTCTCCAAAACGTATAATATCCGAAAGGCCAGGTTTTTATTGGAAGCCAGATCGGAGGGCGTAACTAGGAGTAGGCATTGAGACTAGATTGGAAAACTAGAAGCAGCAAGATGATGTAACAACCCGGAAATACGAGAACTTGCAAGGAATAGAGCCTGGTGGGATGAATGTGTAGGGCTGCAAATTCACGCTTAACGGCACACAGGACTTAGAAGAAGTCAGAGATAAAGAAAAAAGTCATACAATAATGTATCCCACTACTTAACCGTATTGTTTTACATACTAAAAATAATTTATTCTGCCTAAAATTATTGGGGTTGTCCATTTACCTCCACCGTGTTAATGCTAAAAAAAATAAGATACATCAGACAAAAAATAGCCATATTGAATCGGACAACGCGTTAAAAAAGAGGTTAAACAGAGTTAATATTTCTAGAGGAATATAATTTATAAGAGAGATGGATAGCTCAATGGTAGTGCGCTGAGTTGTTATGCTGAAGATCCTGTGACAAATCAATCATCCGGCTGTGGCATATAATTTGTTTTCCCTCCTTCTCACCCAGCCTCTATAAAGTACCCATAATTTGGAAAAAACGTAGCGGATAAGCGTTATCTTAGGTGATATTATAAAAAACCCTGCACCCAAGTCACCTCCCTCCACAAACGTTGTTTTTGAAACAGTAAAGTCTCTACTATGTACTGAAAAGTCTTTCTTGGGATATAATGGTTATGTAAAAAAAAATGATTTAGAACACTCGGCTTTAATGAAAAGTTGTGTAAAATTTAATACAAAAAGGTACAGGTTTGTTTTTTGTTTTTTTGTTAATTTGAACATCTTAATATTTTAACAGTTAATTTCTTTAGAATTTCTTAATTGTTCAGGACTCAGCTTTGCTTCTGTTTTTCTCTACAAGCCTTATTAATTTATTTTACATTAAATTCACGCAGTTTTCCATAATTTTCTTATTTAATAAATCGCTTTTTGCATTTTATTCCAATACTTAGAGCATAGCCACTAGTTTTCTCCCTTAGAACAACTTGGTTCGGATTTACAAAGTAATATACCTCATTCCATTGTTCTAATTTTGAATGAAATCTAATGGTGGTCGTCTAAATCTTGTTATAACAAGTGCTAAATGGTTGAGTTGAGTAATGGCATTTTTTATCATCAGTCGATAAAATACGCTATACCAGAGACATATAAGTGACAGAAATAAATTCAGCCTAATGATGTTTTATTTTTGTGTATAATTGAAATTTAAGTATATAATTCTTAATTAACAATCATCTTATAAGACATGTTAAAAATGCAACCTGCTTGTTGAGATCATTCAGTTTTCATAAATCATGGGCTTTCGAAATCAGTATACTTACATATACCCCTGTATGGTGCTGAAAGTTGGATACTAACGTGCAGGCTTCACAAAGCCACCGCAGCACAGATGAAATTTCTTCGAGAGATTGGGGGGAGGATAACAATATCGGCAGCTAATATGACGTACGTAGTAGAGATTTGGGGCTACACAGAATCAATCGAATTCCTCTTGTATCCAACCCTTAGCAAGCCTTTGTAAAATCTTTAATGCTTCTTACTTCGGTACGAATATAGCCATCCATAATGACCTCATAATCCCATTCGTTGCTGATTTAGCCCGAACCCGATACCAGTCCTTTCATGGCAAACTTTTTTCCCACTCAAAGCCACTAGTTTCGAAACCTAATCTCCAATGCCCAATAATGTTCCGAGGCCAAAAAGAAGATGGCCTCGTGATCCTGTATGGCATTTGTTATTTGAGTACTACTTGCCTTTATCCGTACCGTTATGTATCAATCGTTATAGCTACTTTTTGTATTGTTTTTGTTTAGCTGTAAATTACGATAAATAAATTAAAGAAACAAACAAATATTTCACTTTTCTTAATTTATTATAGAATAATATTTTATATAATTAAATCAGGAGTAATCCACAAAACATATCTGTACATTTAATAAAAAATTATTTCTCCCTTGTTCATATCGGTGATACATTTCTTCCCCAACCCCTGCTTTATCGTTCATATAATTTGTCGGTGGGCGGTCGTTGTTGCAGCTGGTTGGCCTGATATCGTTCAATGCTCACTCAAACAGAAAATTTATTCAGTCGAGAAAAAAAAAAGGTTTTATATTATATCTTCGGTTACAAATGTTTGACATCGTTAATACTCACCATGTAGGTGATTAAAAAAATTTCTGACATTTCCCTTTTGAATGTTTTAAAGCTTAATCTGGGAAACGGTTATTAAACATCAAAAATCCCCTCAGTTAACAATTACATGCTTTGATTAGATCCTTATTAATTTTATATAAATATAAGTACCTTAAAACACTAGCTGACTCAAAGTACAAAAACATTTTGAGACGAATCGCACTAAACTGAGCCCAATTATTTTTATTTATTTATTAAATATTAAGTGAGGAGCGGAGTGGCTCAATGGTAGAACAATGAGTTGCCACTCAGAAAACCCTGGTTCAAATCCCGTTGCAGGCAAGGCTTTTATTTAGTCTGTTAGCAGTTGGAGATGGATCATATAGCATCTAGGACCCTCCGGGGGCTCACCAAGCCTCTATAAAGTGGGTACCCAATTAAGGGGAATAACTTTGGGGGTTGAACGTGATCTAGGACAAATCGCCTTCCTGGACAGCCGTTCAAGAAACAGTTTAGTCTCTATCATGTATTGAACCCTAGACCCGTCACTGGTTGTAGTGATACAGGTTTTTTTTATTAAATGGATAGTTACAAGCTAATATATGTATACTTTAATAAAAATATATTTAGTAAAATCACAAGTTAAAGAAATAAATATGTTGTGTTAAACTCTTAGTTACAATACTTAATAAACACTGTAGCATCCACGTTAAAAAAAAAAACATTGTATATCGCATAAATTTTTCGAAAAATCTAAAAAATATTGTAAGAAAAATGCATAAAATTTATGAAAATATCCAACACAATTTATTTATTTCTAACATATACAGATATGTTTTCTTTAAAATAATATATGTATTTTTGAAATAGGCTTATAGTTATCTGGATTTTTTTTAAAATAACTACTACTTAGGTTCAGTAGTCATTGCTATATATAGTCGTAGTTATATAAAAATATATTGTCATTGCTCTATATAGCTGTAGTTATATAAATATATACTGTCATTGCTATACATAGTTATATAAATATAAATATAACTAATAAATATAACCCGAAAAGGGCTTATTTAGTTGTCAGGATTTGTAATAAATGAATCTTGAAAATAACTACTACTGGGGTTCAGTAGTAATTGCTATATATAATGGTGTAAGTGTATATGTGTGTGTGTGAGTGCGTGTGTTGTGTGTGTGTTTGTGCGTGTGTGTGCGTGTGTGTGTTGTGTGTGTGTTTGTTTGTGTGTGTTGTGTTATAGAACATTTCTATAGAAAATAGTAGTTTTATTTTTTCTAAAATAATGGGAAACCTAAGTAGTTCACTTCAGTATTATTCCGTGAAATAGTTTTCTTGGAATAATCGACTTCAGAAAAACTGCAATTCTTTCCCTTGAACTAAATTCACTAAACTACTCTTCTATTTTGTTCATTTATAGCTTTAGTTCCCAAAGTGGTCCAGGGAGACTCGACAGGGTTCTACGTTGGCGTGACAAAAAAATTGTTTTAATAATTAGAAGTTTGCCGTCGATACTTTGTTCATTTCATTGCAATAATTAATTTAATCTGTTTCTTTTGTTTATTTCATTGCAATAATTAATTTTAATTGGTTAAAATACCCAAATCTTGTTGCGTAAGACCGCCATATGATTACGAATTCATACATTTTCTCTTGAGTTTTGGGAATATGGTAGAAATGTAGCTGCAAGAGGTTCACCAGCTAAATTTTGAAAGTAGACTATGAGAAAAAAAGTCTGGGAAACTCTGGTTTATAGGTTCGGACGGAAATATTTTGTGAATTTTTCTTTTGATGTGGATAAAACTATTATAGAAGTTTTTTTTTATAAATTTCGTCTCTAAAAGAAATGGAAAACGAATTTCCCTAAAAACTAATAAACGCTAAATATATTGTTTAAATAAAATTCGTCATTAAAGTAAAACTGTCATCGAATTTTTTACTTTGTATTAAAAAATCTTCAATTCCATTACTATTTCATCTTTGTTTAAAAAATATCTTCATTAAAAAATAGTTTAGTGGGTTTTTTTATTTTTTAAATAAAGTTAAAAACATTTTTGTTTCATTAAATCATTTAAATCGTAAATAAACTGTAATAAATGGCAAATTATTTGGCTCTGAATATGCTGCGGATTTTTTACAGCATTTGAAAAATGATATATCCAACTGATGGACTGCGAATCTTGTGAACAGAATGTTGTAATGCTAACCAATACATCACTCATTTGATCACATAAGGTGGTTGTCAATGCGTTTCTTATATATTTTAAATAAGATAGTTTATTTATTTTTCACTTATGTATTTTACAACCAATTCATTAATAATTAAACTTTAATTAGCAGTTTTATCAGGATATATGTGATTAATATATGGACTTAAAGATAATATTTCAACAAAATAGATTAAATGCTTTACATTTATTTAAAATAAAGTACAAAAAACCGCTTCCATTAATATAATTAAATTTAGTTAAAATAAAAACACTTAGGTCCTAAACTAATTCATAATGAATTAGCTGTATGAAAATATCAATACAATGGATATTGCAATCAATACAGTGTGTATAGTGCTGAGTTGCTATACTCAAGGTCCCGGATTCCAATTGAGTTGTGACAGATAAATCTTTAAATCTTTTAACAAACATGGATGGATCCTGTGGGATCTACAGACAGTCATGGGGCTCAGCGAAGTTCTCTAAACTGGACTCTTATTTGGGGAAAAACCTGGTGATTGAGCTTGAACTCAGTCTCCACCACCACCACGTCTCCTTTTCCAAGAAGCAGTACAGTCTGCTCCATGTTCTGAACCATTTATGGGTTATATTAGTACAGGGGGAAAATACAATTTATTATATTATTGCTTCCTAGCTGATTATTTACAATAAATCCTCGATATCCTTAGAAACATAATTCATATATTTTCAAATTGATGTCGGCTACATTATTTCATGTAAATCATTGTGTGGGTAATAGCTTCCATAAAGTTTATCGTCTTCCATTCAAGCCTTATCTTAATCATGGAAGCCCGAAAGAGGCTATACACCAAAGTAATAACGGTGATATACACCCACACTCTCAATGGCATCTTACAACCTTTTATATAAACCATATTCCAATAATTTATTTCCGGTTTGGCATGTTATATGAAAAAATGTGAATCGATTGACTACTTACTCTTCTCCAAATATGTATATGTGCGTTTATCAAAACGAATATTTTTTGATAAAGAAATTTTTTTAGTTACTTAGTTATTTATTCTTTCTTACGTAAGGACTATTTTAATTTGTATATATCGAACAAAAAATAAAACTAAAAATATAAATCCATGTATAAAAAAAAAATCAACTTTAACCCCTGATTTTTTTTATTCATTTGTAGATTTTCTGGATACCTTAGAAAGGCAGAAACAAGAGAGAATAAAAGTATTCTTAATAATCACGAGTACCAGCGACAAAAAAAAAAGCGAGAAGAAAAATGGAAGCTAGAATTTTCTTCATTGTATTGAGGAAATGTGTTTTTCTTTACTAGGATAGTAAGAAATTTCAGGTAACTCCATAAGGTTAGTAGGTTTTTAATTAGATGTAAAAAGGAAACTTGATCGATTTTTTAATTATTTAATTGCCATAACGGACCGACTGAATGACATTTACAATTCAATCACCAATTTTATCAAAGTAAATATGATTGATACATGGGCTTAAACTTAATATTTCACCCCAAGGAGGGTAGAGAAATTACCCACTGGCAGTATTCAAACTTACAATAATTTAAGTAAGAACATTTTGAAATAGGTGATATAAAATAATTACCTTCACCATATTATTGTTCATTATACCACATCACAATTTCAAAATACTCTTAAACTATATTCTGTAATTCTACTAGAAAAGCTTTAGTTTGTTTCTTGAGGTACGTTTCATAAAATCAAAAATTTATTTTAAATGTCTTTACATACATTTTTAACCTTATAGTATTAGTTGCTCGTTTTTAGTATAAGGATAGTAATTTGAAATACTTTGCAAGGATTTCATCACATTCTGATAATTGAATCATTAACTGCGAAAAGACAAATAATTTATTTCTTACCATACCATGGTATTGAGCTGTCGAAGTTAAAAAAGTATAAATTGTAAATAAGAGCAGAAGCCAAGAAAAAAAAATAATTGTGAGCCGTTATGATCCGAGCTGTTAACATAAGTTATAACTTCTAGACTTCAATAATAATAAGGCTTAACGTAACCAATGGCCCGATGCCGTGACCACCAATCTCTGCTTACAAACTTCGTTCCACTGGCCACCGCCCAAACTCATACCCGCCAAAAAAGTCACCCCCTCAGACGCTTCCCATCTAGACTTCAAACATAGAACAATTGGTTTTCATCTGGGTATCTCAGACAACCACAAATGCGCCTTACTGTTATTATAGGCACCTTGCTAGCGAATAGTCGAAGTTTGAATAAGTATATATGGAATGTAAATATTTTAAACAAGAACAGAGGCAACAAAAAATTAATAAAAAATAATTGACTCGGAATTTAGATCTGCATTGTTATCAGCGGTTACAACAGTAGGATGTACGAGGGGTTCGGGTATATAAGCTGACAATGGGTACAAAACTGACAGTGAAGGGAAGCGGGACTGTTATTGACAGTCGGCTAAAACTGCTGACCCTTTAGAGCGCCTACACCCCGCTGAATACATAACCGCATTACAGCTATGTGTTGCAAAATAATCTAATCAGTCCCTTACTCACCCCTTTGCTTAGTAAAGGCTATTTCACTTCTCGTTTTCTTTCTTTTTTTGGAGCCTCCTGTTTTATTTGCCTTAAAAAGGTTCGTAAAAGCAGAATACCATAAAAAAAAAGGAAATAGGGAGGAAACATTATCTCTTAAAAGTTCTATTTCTTTTTGTATTTAATAAAAAAAAATTTATCCAGTTCCAAGTGCTTTAACCATGTAGTTAATTATGAATGAAAATATAATTGTATAAATCGTTTAATGGTCAATAAAAAATCTCTATAACAATTACTTTTATACTAACATCATTTACTTTATATTATATTCTTCATTATTTTACTCTTCATTATCATTATGTATTTTCATTAACTTTTTGTATTATTAATAAATATATTTATTTATTTTTAAGAATATTACACGAGACAATATTTTTATCCTTTCATGAAATTAAATTATTTATTTAATTAACAAAAAGTTTAATTCACGCATATATAAATATATGGCAACTCTGTCCTCTACCACTGAGCCACTCCACTCCCTAATTTAATTTAAAATTTTATTATTGTTTTAAATCGATTGAAACCGTTTGTTTCTTTTTTTTTTTTTTGTCTTTTTCATTCCAAAGCCGATGCATTCTAGTGTTCTATCAGTTCAAGCGAAGAGTATCGAGGTCACTTAAAGTGTAGAGATAAAATAGAGAACGTAGAGGCACTATTCTGTGGATGTGGCCGTGGAATTAGATGAGGCTAGCCTGAACCCAAGTGGATCGCTACCCCATTAACTTTAGTTCGGTTAAGAGGAGTACTCTCGTTCGTGCAGCCTCGTTCAACCGTCGACGTTCGCTGACAAAATAGCGAGGCATGTCCTTTACAATTGTTACATAAAAGGTCAATAAGAAAAGGGTAGTTTCTATCCTAGGATGCTAAGCCCCCCTTCGAGTTAGAAATATGTGCACTCTTGGTAATATTTTTTAGGATTATTAAATATTCATCAACATCTTAAATTAAATTGATGAAAGTGAAAATGATACAGGGCCAAAGAGTTACACATGTTCCAAAATTAATCTTTTGAACGGATCACATTGAGAATATAACGAAGACAGCAAGAGAACCAATGTGAAGTAAAAATAAAATAGAATTTAAAAAAATAAATTAAATGAGTAGAATGTGTAAAATATTGACATTAAGACCAGCTAGTTAATTCTTGTTAAAACTGTCTGACTTTACATTAATAAAAATTAAATAACTGACTATCTCTGATTTTTAGTAATATTTAAAAAATGAAAAAGCATCAACTATGATATAATTTAATGTTAAACTATATTGAAATATTTTTTTTAAAGATTAAAAACAAATTTTCGGAAATAAAAGTAGTTTATATAACATATATAACTGTAATAGATGTTTAGTAAAATTTTATTACATCATTGATTATAATAGAGAGTCAAAAAAAGTCAACATAAGTGTGAGTCAGAGGATGTAGTTTCGGTAGTCATAATTGTTTCCAACCTATTTATAATTAATTTTTTATAATTATTGGTCAATTTTTTTATTTTGAAATATTTTTATTTTTAAAGAGAAAAGATAAAAATATTTATAATTAATAGATACAGAGATAATTAAAATACCTTTAAGAAGTAACAGTCTTGGGCTTTTATTGTACTACTCCCTCATTCTTTGCCGGTGCTGCTCCCTTCCCTCTTCTGTTCACTTGTTTCCCGTCTTCAGCTTTGGGTTTTTTCGAAAACCCTTACGGGTATCTAGTTTTATCCTGAGATGGTTGCTTTCCAAAATATCCTCGCAGATAATCTCCATCTCCTGTAAATCTCGTTCTACCTCGTCAAACCAGGGAGGTTATTTATTTGCATTTATTTTTACATTTAAAAGAACTAAACGAATACAACCCATGAAGTGTCATGGGCTCATTACATGGTAGAAACTGTACAGTTTCTAGGTCAACCGTTGTGATGAGAGGTGATTTGTCCGAGATAACACTCATCCACCAGATTTTTCTTCAATTCAGGGTAACAACTTTATAAAAGCTACAGATCCCCAGGAGGGTCAGCAGAAACCTTCAGAACAGCTCTACGCCCTGAGCAACTCCGCTCCTTTATTTTTATAGATGATGATAAAATTATTTATAATTTTTAGCCAATAATCTAATCGTGAAATAAGATAAATAAATAAAGTTGTAAGTAATCATTTTGACAATAGTTACTAGCATACATTGTATCCTTTTTGTCAAGAACATTTTATTTTTGTTCAATTATGCGATAAGACCTCGAGGGGGTTAAGATAAATTGTTCTTCTCGGTCCTAATTTTCTTTCTTTGTTAGAGCCACCATTTCCCGGGCAAGGTACCATTTCCCCACCAATTCTTTAGGTGGGGCGAAACAAAGAGGACAATTAATGGTTAAATGTCCCAGATATTTATTCCAGCTGTTCCACTGCCTCAGGTATAAATCCGTAACCCGATCCCACTCCTACAAACCTCTGAATCCCCCGGTTCATTCACAAGCCGTTTTATCTGCATCTATTTGCACTCAACCAATGTACTGGTAAGTGAACTAAACGAATGACTCGATAATACATAGTAATAAGGCTTAGTGAACTTGAAGGCTCGATGCCGACACCACCAATATCTGCTTACAAACCTCCGTCCACGGACCACCACTCAAACCTAAATCCGCCAGATCACTCTTAACGCAATCCTCCCAACTACGCTTCCCAGTCGGTACAGCGGTTATTAACATCTTAGCGATAATACATAAATACATATATTTTCAGAGCTTCCTTCCTGTGTGAAAAATTGAAAATGGTCCGAATTAAAAATTACAATAAATCTTGTTTTTGACCATGAATATTAGAAAAGCACTTTATTAACTTTAGTTCAATTTACTGCTTTTATTTCCACCAAAACTAGGCAAACGTTTCTTATTTGTAAATTATACAATTAATTATTATCAAATATATTATAATAGTGAGGAAAATAGTTGACTGGAAGATCTAATGAAGAATATACTTAGTCTGGGGGTCCAGTCAAAACAACACTAAATAAGAAAAAACTTATTTATCACAAGTGCCGACGTTTCGGCCTACAATGTAGGCCAACATCAGGGCTAAGAAGGAAAAAACAGAAAAATAACTATAAGAACATTGCAGAGTACTAGGAATATAGAGCAATATATAGAGTATAGAAAAGTGGAGAAATATAGCATCGGTGATAAAGTAAAGAATTGTTTTTAAATAGTTTTTTTTATTTGTGTTTATTTTTATATTTCTTTACTTTATCACCTCCCTGTTCACGCCATTCTGTTTTTTGTTATTCTTAATTATTTTAATTAACTATCCTATGCTATATTTCTCCACTTTTCTATACTCTATATATTATTCTATTATTCCTACTACTGCAATGTTCTTATAGTTATTTCTCTGTTTTTCCTTCTTAGCCCTGTAGATCGCTTAGATTGTAGGCCGAAACGTCGGCACTTATAATAAATAAGTTTTTTCTTATTTAGTGTTATTTTTACTGCACTCCAAGACTAATTATATCCTTGAAATATACTATAGTTTGCTTTATATCATCAAATATCATCTAAATTACATTATTATATCATAGTTATTAAATATATATTCACATCCCAGTGAATGACTCTCTTTGGTCTATGGTCTCAAAATGCTGGAAGTGGTGGAAAGAAGAATCCTAAGAAAAATCATTTTTTGCGTTCATGCTGAAGACTGCGAAAAAACAGAGAAATCTACTAGAAAATGGAGAGAATTATGGATACTATGTGGAGGATGACATGGACAAGCATGGTTTGTCCATGCAAATATTTGACTATTTCTGGAAGAATACCTCTGTAACTATAACGTTAAACGCCACAGAGTCTGACATGTTTGATGATAGTGATTTTGGAAGAAAATTTAGAAACATGGAAGGGATTAAAGGTTTTGGACGATGAAAGATTAGAGAAGTTCGGTCAGAGTTAGACAGAGGATCAAAGGAAACGTATCAGTGAACGAATAAAGGATTATTGGGGACAGAAAAAACTCCTACAGAGGAAAGGAAAACAAACTTGAAACGTTATCCAAGTGATTAATGTGAATACAAAAGGAAATGGATAATAAATAATCTGTATTTTATAACATAACATAGCAACCTAGTCCGCCTGATGTTTCATTGTTTTTAAAGTGAACTGGAGAAAATGTATCTTTTATAAGAGATTTTTTTTCCATTTTTCATGGGTTTTTTTAACTTTATAATTTCCTCATTTTAATGTTCGCAAAACTACATCTTGCGAGGATAGCTGTTTCTTCAGCGTAAGTAATATTCCCATAACTTGTATTCATGAATATATACAATGTGTTAAATAATATATAAAATTCACAGTATACTAACTAATCTTTCATTGCGATATCCTTGTATAGCTCTATAACAATTTATAGATTGTTTATTCATTTATGGTTCACTTTATACTGCTATGGCTATTTTGACTATGCTACAGCGGGATTCATGTAAGGGTAAACAAGAGTAGAGATTTTTAACGAGTACCTTACCCCATACAGACTCGGGACACCCAATTTACATCTCTTCTAAAGGACGGTAAAACTATGGATGTTTAACTCCCTCTTAAAAAAAATTAGTCCTATCCAAGGCCACGAACCCTCGACCTTGGGCATAGGAGCTTGTGATGCTAATTGTTACACCAATTTATAGACTAAAATCTTATGTAAAATAATTATAAAATTATAGAAAAATGAATTCTTGAAGACAAAAATAAATGAAAAAAGTAAAGGAGTACAATAATAAGAATAATAGAAACGAAAGAGAACCCGTGAACTTTCCTTTTATACTGTTACATAAAATACCTCTTCACTGGCTAGTTTAGCTTTATTCGTAACTTAAAGTGTTAAAAATGGTCTACGGACTTTCACAATAGGTTGAGCAAAGAGGAAGCCACTTTGTAGGGCTGAGAGAGGAGTGGATATGAGGCTTATCATTCACTTTGCCCTTGCCCTAAATAACATCCCTTAGCCAAACAGAGGAGGCGTAGTGTTTACTTAATGCCTTCCCTCCCCGGCCCTGACTTCGCCCTCTCAGTCACTCTCAACGGCGGCGTAGAACAGAGCGAGATTTATATCAGGAGGTAACTCCCAGATCCAGATGTTCCATTAATAAATAACAGAATAAAAAAAATATTGATACATAGGGTTTTTATTTATATTTTATTTAAGTTTATTTTATTAAAATTACAGTTACCATATAACGAGACCCTTCGTTGATTAGAAGAGTTCAATATAAAACATCTATTGAACTTATAAATATTTTTATTTTAAAGAGATAAGATCTGTCGAGGCCGGGTTTCGAATCCGGGTCGCCCGCGTTTCTAGCGCGGTGCTCTAACCAACTGAGCTAGCCTGGCTCGTAACACGGCCAGACAAATCCATTCACATCATCGAACCCCTATCCCCGTGTTCTCGCAATTTTTTCAATGTATACAAGGAGAAGAATGTTCATTGAACATTACTTTAATTAGGATATCGACTTACGTCACTTTTATATTATAATTTCTTTTATATTAATTATTCTTATGACGGTGATAGTTTTTGAATATTTTTATCTTGAAAAGAAAGATGCATACATCGCAAAAAAAAACAACAACACATAAATACATAAAGAAACAATTCCGTCTTTATTCCCTCATTTCAAAGTAATAAAAACATTATAGAATTAAATATATTTAATATTGTATTGGTTTCATTAGTTCAGCACCCATTAATTCCCATTATGACTTATAGAATAATTTATTTAGCACTAATAAAACTATTATTAACTGTTAAATATTCAGTTTTGAATTGGAGAAGGTTTTGACCTACAACGATCCTGAATAATTAATTCATGTTGTATGATTAATAAATAAATATTCAATAATTATTGGTTTAATGTATTAACCTTATAGAAGAGAAATTGGTGGGGGTAGAGGTTAAAAATAAATTCTAAATTAGCAAGTATTCACTACAGGTCAATGTCTCTATCCAAACTGCATGTCATCCAAATGTTTTAAAATTATTAATAATTAATAATTCTATAATATTAATAAATTTTGTAACATTATTTAAGTACTATTATTTATTTTAAATAGATTGCAATTATTTTAATAATACGTTAATTTTTTCGGGTCTAAAGGTGCCCATACACGGTCAATATAACGAACAATACTGGGATGACGAAAATACTGAGTCACCCTTCAGTATTTTTACACCATACACGATCAATTTTACTGTCAGTATTACTGAATTTTCTACAGCATACACGGTCAATATTACTGTACTGTACAGTATTTAACTCATTCTCCATATTTTAATGTAGTGTCGACTCAGGGCTATATTTTCGATTTTATCTTCATTGCAATGTTTGGTATTAGAATTTTATACTTAATTTTTCTGTATGTTTGCTATTCTGTTATTTGTATGTACTATTATTTTTGTAAAACTTCTAACCAAACTCCCTCTATATTTTACTAATGTAAAAATCAGAAATAAATAAATAAAAAACATAAAAAAAACTCAGTTCACAGTTAGTTCACGATAAGAACAGTCATATTTTTCTCACGCAGATTTACACCAACTTTTTTAATGTATAGAGCGTGTTTAGCAATTTTGATCGCCATGGCATTGGAAAAAAAAGAAAGAGGAAAAACCTTTGTGGGTGATTGGCTATTAGATAGGGATAAGTTCACCCATTTAAACTTAATCAACTAGATTTCAGTAAAGGAACAATCAGATTATTTTAATTATTTTCGGATGAATGAAAACGTAGTTAACAATTGATTAAATATGGTTTCTCCTCGTATAGTATATGCCCAAAACAGCGGTTGGCAGTTATCCTACACTATTTAGCAACAGGCCGAAATTTTGACTACTTAAAGCTTTCAACGCTAATTTCTCCATCAGCCGGACTGTGATAGAAACCTGTGAAGCCCTCATTTAGATGGATCAACTAGGAAAAATATAATTTTTTCCATATACAATCCACGATTTTACGTACATAATTAAGTTCCTTTCTTGTTGTTATAAGAAAAAAATGAAATTAAAAAAAAAAAACATTACATAAATCACTTATAATTTACTGACGAAAAATATGCTTTCGCTATTGCATCGGAAATCAGTCTATGCGTCGCACTCAACAGCTACAAAATACTGAGGAACGAAAGAAACGGGCATACACGATCAGTAATACTGTCAGTATCCACTCCCCTACTCCGGGTTGAACTAAGGAATGATACTCAGTATCCCACTACAGTAAATCAGTATTGCCATTACATGATCAGTATTACTGACAGTATCTGACTATGCTGTCAGTAATACTGATCGTTGATGTTTCGATGATGCGATCTCAACGCTGCCTGTTTAGGTGGAGGTCAGTGACATTCACACGATAGATGAATTATGTATAAGATATATTGCTGTATTATATATTATACCTTAAGTATTTAAAGTGTAACATATAAGATAGAGCATCTATCGGGTCGTCTATCTTTAAACACTTTCTATAAACGGACATATATTCACCATACTTACTACCTGACTATTAAGCTTTGATAAAGAGCATATTGCATGTCTGGGTAGAAATGTTGGTTTCTGATAAGTAGTTGGTAACTAAGAATTTATTTGTATCCGGACCATATTTATCTCTACCCGGACCATTTTCTTAACTATAAACTTTATACGTTCAATCAATAATTTCTAAATATTTGTTTATTAGTCCTACAACATGAATTATTTAATATAGCGGTAGTACAAAATCTTTTTGAATTCAAAACTGTGTATTTGTTGGTTGGTTGTTTCAAATTTGAGTCGCAAAACCGATTTGTCATCAACACCTTAGTTTAGTATATATAGTATTTATAATCGGTTTTTAGATACAATTTTTATAAAACCGGAAATAAAAAAAATTAAAAGAATAATTAAATAAAAATAAGTGAAAAAATGTATACATAATGAAAATAAGAGAAAATAAAAAGTAGAAGCTAACTGTAATAGTAATTCTTAATTAAACATTCTGTTGATAGAAAGACAATGACTTTATTAATGTACATTTCTTCATTTCCCAATATCATGGATACATTGGCAGAGTAGTTATGTTATGCGTCGCTCTTTCGTGAAAGGTACATCCTTCGAAGATATGGGCTATTGTTAAGATCTCGTTGCACTTCTCGCGCGTTTGCGGATGTTCTTTAGTAATTAGGTGAGAATAGGTAAGCCTTGTATGTCCTATCCTAAGTTGTGTAAGGACCACTTCCTCTCTTCGGACGATAAAACAGTAGTCGCTGCATGGTCTAATATCAGTTTTTACATGTTTCAAGTTATCTAGAGGGATATTGTCCCATAAAGCCTACCGCTCTTGGAGTGTGTTCTGTTTTTGTGGTCGCGATAGCTCGGATACTGCTTTTGTTCTGTTCAAATGTTTAGGAAGAGGATTACACTAAAAAATACTATAGTTATTAAGGAATTTTGAATGTAAACCATTCTCGAACCAACCATTCATCAAAGTTGGTCCATTGGCCTTTTTTTTATCCTCTACATAAATAAATACTTGGTTTTAGCTATTTAAATATTTACATAAATTAGAAGAAACCGTCAATTAGTAACGGTGCATAATGCCCTTAGAAGAATAGATTGCCCTAAAAGCTACTCCCAGAAGAGAGAAGAGACTTTAATTGTAAAGTGGAGTGTTCCGTGGTGAGAATGCTCCGCCAGAGAGATTGATCGCCGTCTTGAAAAGATGCCCCAGGGGAATTAGTATTCTGCTTCCATAGCAGCTAAGAATTCCCAGGAACGCTTTCCACCAATAATGGCAACACTAGACCAACAGCTGTAGTCCTGTGGTTCAGTCAAATGTTATTTTAACTCCTTTTATGTTATATTTCCATAGTCGTGTTTTCAGCTGTTTATTTATATATTTATTTGTAAACTAAAGTAATAGTGATCAATATATTTGGTCACAGAAATGTTGTAATAAATCATCATTGTTTTTTAAAGTAAATGAATAATTACTTCACTCAATGAACTGTTGCTCACTCACCTAATGGCCCTGAAGAACTCCTGGAATATGAGTCGAAACATCGGCTTTAAAAATAAACAGTTCTTCTTACGAAAGAGAATTTTATCTGACCTACACCGGACCATTTTCTAATCGAATTATTACTTCTTTTCTTTAAAATGTTAAACTAGTTCAATGTAATGAAATATATAATCTGGGTGATATACCTACATACGTAATATATGTTATAATACAAACACAGAAATTAAGTGTAATGTTGTAGACCTGTAGGATTTGTAACTTTTTAGAAGAAAATGCTCATTTAGTCTTATGTCCACTTGAAATTTAGTATTCGGTAATTAGTTTTTTTTGAAAATTCCCATTACTATTAATAAAATTAATTTAATGTCTGTAAAAGTAAATGTGTTTTCTACTGTTGTACACAATACAATGTTTTAACTTTCTAGATTCCTTAAAAAAAAATTATTTTTAATGGTTCAATTACAGTTTGATGATTTCACAGTTATAGTAAAAAGAAGGAGAATGATAAAAATATTTTCGACTTCAGAGAAATTAAAAAGTCGTATGATTAATCTTTGTTTGAATTTTATAGGTAAAAATAATAATCGATATAGAACACAATGATTTAATTAATATCGGAACGACATAATTATTTTTATAATTAGTTATTATGTTAAAAAATGTCTCGAGAGCATTTAGGTTAGTAATATTTATATACATATGCATTTTGAAGATGATTAGGGTGTATAAGGAATAGGGTTATTAAGGAAATAGATAAAAAGAAATGTATTAATTTTTAAAAAAAGGAAAAAAGAAAACCTTGAGTTTATGATATGAGTATCGCCTCATTAACCCCTGCTAAAAATATATATGTTATGCAAGTATATTACTGACCAGTGTTGTGGGACTGCAGATTGTAAATCTGAAGGCGCTACAGTTGCAGGTAGGAAACAAAAATTAACACTAATTGTGGTGGAACAAGGTTAATTCGGCGAATTTAGGGTAAAAGATTATATCTATTGTAATACTTAATAAAAAAAAGTAAACGGAACTATTAGAAATAAGTATAAAATCGTAACAATTTGTTAAATGTCTTAACTTCAATAAGAATCAAAATCAATGATAATAAAGTCAGTTGACATCGTTTAACCAGTATTAAAATGCAGTAGGTTGTTTAAAATAAATTATTAAATATAACACTAAAATAGAGCCAAAAACTCAAAAAGAAACACTATTATTTATTATAATGCAATTGGGAAAAACCACAATGCAAAGCCTTATGTTTCAAAAAATACACCTACTTACCAGTCGACGTTTCGCCTATTCAGGCATTATCAAAATGTTGAACGTCTTGGTGGTAGGGTGCTGTCTCATGTTTGGAGCCTGTTTGGGCTGTTGAACGTTGGGATGTATTGCACTTTTTTCTTCGAGATGCGATTCACATAACCCCTTTTTGATTTTGGTGTCTTGATAATGCCTGAATAGGCGAAACGTCGACTGGTAAGTAGGTGTATTTTTTGAAACATAAGGCTTTGCATTGTGGTTTTTCCCAATTGCATTATAATATTAAATATAACTATATTATTTATAAAATAACAAAATTATATACCTTATATAATGTAGTGATTTTGTATACGGTATATCATCACTAAATTCTCATATTCTCATTAAAACAGTATATATATATATTTTTTTTTTTTTTTTCTGTTGGCTCTACAGACCTTGAAGATCTTTGGCCGCCTTTACCAGCCTTCTCCACCTCTGTCTATCCTGGGCCGCTGATCTCCAGTCTGCCACATGTAGCTCCTCAGCATCTTTGTTGACCCTGTCTATCCATCTGGTCTTTGGCCTCCCACGTGGTCTCTTGCCAACTATTGTGGCATTCATTGTTGCGTAGAGGCGTCCTGACGGATTGCTTCGAGCTACATGCCCCGCCCATCTTAACCTTCTTGATTTCATATCCTGATATATCGCCTGACCAGTTTCTGTGAGCAATTCCTTATTGGTCCTTCTCCTCCAAGAGTGCACACTCTCATCCCATACCGCTCCGGTTATCGTGCGAAGGATTTTCATTTCGCATCTCTCTATTCTGCTTTCCAGGGTGCCAGTGAGAGCCCACGTCTCACAGCCATATATCAGAATCGGCTTTATTACCGTACTATAAACCCTTAGTTTTAAGTTTCTAGAGATGTTTCGGGATTGGCGCGAGTCTCTCAATATCCTTTTCATTTTTTCCGAGGATTGCTATATCATCGGCATAAGCAAGAATTTTATGCTCCACCCCGACGTGCGCCCCGCCCTTTACTCTTGATGTTGTTATTATTACCTTTTCGAGGGCTATGTTGAACAGTAAAGGCGAGAGTCCGTCTCCCTGCCTTAGGCCGGTTCCAACTTCAAAAGCCTCAGACACATCTCCCTGTACCAGGACTCTGCATCTAGTTTACCTGCACACGCCTTAGTCAATCTCACTAGTTTACCGGGGATACCCAGCTCAGTCATGATCTTCCATAGACAGTTTCTGTCGACGGAATCATATGCAGCTTTGAAATCGACAAATAATGCGTGTACATTTCGGCCTACTTCCCATCGTTTTTCGAGTACCTGTTTCAGTATGAATATCTGGTCTAGCGTACTCCTCCCCTTTCTGAATCCTGCTTGCTGGTCACCTGCTATTTTTTCGTAATACGGGTATATCCAATTATGTAATATGTTGGTCATTATCATATAGGCGGTGGGAAGGAGCGCTATGCCTCTGTAATTCCCACACTCGTACATGGACCCCTTCTTTAGAATATGGCATAATAGACCTGTTTTCCAAGCTTCGGGTATCTTCTCTTTATCCCATATCTTCTGGATTATTTCTAATAGTTTGACTCTTACCGTTTCTCCCCCATCTTTGAACAACTCTGATGGTAGGTGGTCTAACCCAGGGGTCTTTCTTCTTTTAAGCCTGTCTATAGCTATTTCTAAATCCAGAATATCAGGTTTTTCAACCTCTTGTGGGTCAAGGTCCTCCTCGTTGTCCATATCCTCTTCGTCCGTGTGGTTTCCTTGGTTTAGCAGATTCTGGAAATGTTCTTTCCAGATGTTTAATACTTCTACCTTGGATGCCGTCAGTTTTCCATCTTTTCCTCGAATTTGAGTACTTCTCGCTCTAAATCCAGTCCTTTCCTTCCTAATATCTGCATATAGTTCGCTTATTTTTCCAGCCTGCCAATTATCCTCAATATTTCTAAGTCTTTCCTTGAGGAATTCCCTTTTTGTTGTGCTTTCGACCTGGCGGCAGAGTATTTTTCGAATATAGCTGGATCAGCTATGACTGAGTAAAGGACCTTCAATTTTCTTCTTTCCTCTACTGCTTTTTCGCATTCCTCCGTGAACCATATTTTGGGATTCCTTTTTTCCAAAGTTCCTATTATTTCCTTAGCTGTTTCTTTTAACTCGGACTCTATTGTCTCCCAATGTTGATCAATTGTGAGATTCTCTAAGTCTAAGGGCTCAAATGTATTTTTCAGCTCGATTTGGAATTTGTCTTCTACCTTAGGATTTTTCAGATTTTGGACTTCAAACTTCACCCTTTTTATTTGTGAATTTCTGATTTTCTTGCAACTGGGCTAACTATAAACCCAGTGCCAGCTGTTCCGTTTTTGATGTTTCTCCCGGTGTAGAACATTGTGTGACCATCAATTTTGGTTTCTCCACCTTCTGGCCATCTTACCTCCTGTATTGCTGTTATTGGTATATTATACCTTTTTACTTCATTTACTACCGTTTGGGCGGCACCTGGTCTGTATAGACTCCGAATGTTCCATGATCCAAGTCCGTTACACAAAGCCGAAGTCTTTGCCATGTTGAGACGGTCCGATTTTCCGAGGCTGATATTAGGTTTCATAATATTTATTTTTTTACGGGATAGGGCTATTAACCCTATGCCCAACCCCCAACCTGGAGGACCAGTGGCTGATTGCAGTCCGAAGACTGGGCGATGGGGTCGCCAATTCCCTACGCCAAATATATATATATATATATATATATATATATATATATATATATATATATATTTAAAAATATTTTTTTTTAATCTTTTTTTTTAATTAGTCATTTTTTAATTAATTTAATTAGTCATTTTTATTTTATTTATAATTTAATATTATATTTCTATTTTATTCATTTATTTTATTTATAATTTAATTAGTCATTTTTAATTAGTTTAATTTTTAATTAAAAATAGTCATTTATTTATTAATACATAAATATTTTATGATATTTTAGAGATGTTGTTTAAGAAGAATAAATCAAAAAAACAATAAATTTAATACTTAAAGAATGATCTAAACTTTCAAGATGATCTATTTATGTACAAGCAGTTACTTTTTTATATGAATATTTCAGAAAGAGTACCGTCAACTGGTAATTATTTCTGATAATTCATAAATGTCAATACTTTTAATGAATCATATTTATTATTTGATTACAAATAGAATAATTTATAAAATGTATTCTTTTACCTTAGGTTTTCTAAACAGTGGCAATTGATATAAAGCCAGAAATCCTTCAGAGCACCTTATTATAAGTTTAGAACTACTGAAATCAAGTTATAGGTGCGATGAATAGAATACGGGAACAAAGGAATTCAACAATAGGCTCTTCTTGTTAAGGAACTTTCAAAGAAAATTTACGAAATTAGACCCAACGAAGTTTTTATCAACTTGAGTAAATACACCCACGCCATCACATTTTTAATAAAAGTTGTGTTATTAATATTTACAGTTGAGTTATTGTTTTTTAGTATCTTCTTTATTAATAAGATACAATCTTAGGTGGATTTTATCCATTCGGCAAAATACGAATGTGCGTAAAAATCGCTATATCCGTGCTTTTATAAACTCAAATCTGATTGGCACCGATGCCAGATCCTTCCGATTCGAATTTTCGATACAGATCCAATGCAATTTTATTTTTAATTTTCTAGTGTTGCTATAATAAAATCGTTTCAAACTTTACAAATGAACAAAGTGGATAGGTAATTGAAATTTTTATGTTTTAGGATTTTTTTAGTGGTATTCCATAATTGTCATTGTCAGTAGTACTGAGATTTTTATAGGATATCTTAGATTATAATTTCAACATTTCGAGAGAATAATTTTTCTTCAGATAAAAATATATTATGTATATATTCTATTAATTATATCTACACAACATACTATAATGTATACGTATACACACACAGGCTCTCATTTTATATATATATATATATATATATATATATATAAATTTTAATTCTAGATTATTATTCAATAATTTATGTTTTAATTTTAATTGGCATTTAGCAAAACTAACTTTCAAATAAATATAGTTGGTCATAATCCATTATATAATTTTACAATTATATATTAACATCAATAAATTCTCACAAGGTCATATGCTTTAAAGCCCGGAGTATGTTAAATCAATAAACGGCTCTCTCACCAGAGTTACGGTAGGATGGAAGGGGAAAAAATGTACGACAGATTAAAGGGATATGAAGTTTTGATGAAAGCCGATTAAGGGCAACTTTATGATCAATTCTATTACTTATAATAGTTCGAAATAAGGAAATGAAAAGCAAAAAAATGAAAAATGCATGAGAAATACTCTATAATGGAATTTGTTTCTATAAAGACTGCATGAAAATATACTATAGGGAAAAAAAAACTTTGATAAGACTAAAACTTGTTCCAATTTAAATTTAATGGATTCAGATAAACAAATAGTTGTATTTGGTTACCAAAAATTAAATAATTTAGGCTCATTTGAATTAAAGTTTGAGACTCAGGAGACTTCCCTTTCTCGAAAAGATAAACAATACTTTTTTGGAATTTAAATAAAACCTTTAAGGTGTGAGAAGCGAACTATTAGTTTTTGATTATAAATCCGAGAAAAAAATAATAATTTTAAAAAATATTTGCGACTATATCCCTCATAATATTTAAATATGATATAGTTAGACAGAGTTTTGTTTAATTTAACATTAACTTAATTTATTTTATACCTCTATTTTTTATTATGCATGTACCTAGCATATATAAAAAAATTGGTATAGTACACAAAAGTAAACGAGAGCTACAAAAAAAAACTTTTAAACTTTAACACGAATCAATGATTTTGTGTAAGGTAATTTTCGAAAGACCTGAGTGCTTTTAAAGGTTTTTAATGGATATTTTTAACTGATGAGCCATCATACGATATCTGAATTAAACCCAACTATAATTAATAAAACCAGATCATGCTGTAGATCAATACCATAATTTAAAAAATAAAGAATTTCGATATAATGAACTGAATATTTAAATTAAATTAAAACCTGTATTGGTTCCTTTGCATGTTCTTGTTGCCCCAATTTTCTTGTTTACTATATGTATGTCATTATTGGATCTATCTAATAATTAGATGTCAAATTGCGATTCAATAGCAAAGGGTAACATGGTTTAATCAAGACTGATTGTCAACTAATCTCATATAAATAGTTGTTTGTATAATATTAGCATGTATAGAAATTTAATAAGTTTTATTTTCATAAATGTATTAAAACATAATAATGATTAATTACTTGTTTTACTGGCAACTTGTCGCTACTTTATACTTGTTTACGTTATGTTTCGTGTCTGTTTTTTTTTCAAATCATAAACATTCTTAAATATTTTTGTTTTGAAGAGAAAAGATTTAAAAATAATCACTATCAAAGTAATAATTAATAAGCATAAATTCTTGTTAGACTACAAATCCCCTGCTCAAAACTGGAGATTATGGTCGGCACCAGCAAGTGATATTTGTAGAAAACGAAATATGAGCTAGCAAAGGTCATGAAAGAGTGAAATAACTTGGAGAGATCATCAGCAACACTGGAATTGACAAAGAGACAATGGGAATAAAAATATATAAAATTGCAAATATAAACTTTGCCACCAAAGACAACTACAAGAAAAAGAAAGTACACATTAATTTCCAAAATAAAACACTAAAATGCTATGGCAGATCTGGTGACCCTGTATTGAATAGGAACGGCAAACCTGAAAACATGACCTTGGAAATGATTATAAAAAATTTAAAGAGAATCCTAAGAATTATTTATGGTCTATGAGTGGTACAGGTAAACTACAGACCAAGACCAAGTAAGTAAATATAAGAAAGGAAACAACGGCCAGGAAAACGTGGCTGAGATTCTAAGGAAACATGGTCAGAAAGGATGAATAATCAATTTTTTATGAAATATACAAACTGAAGAGCCAGTGGTGCTACATCAAGCAGATAAAGGATGGACCCAGGAGGCTAGGAAAAACAGATCAAGACTGTCAGGACAAAAATCAATTCAGTGAAAGAATTTCTAATATAAAGGTATGAGTGAAACAAAGGAGAAGATGAAGGACAGAAGAGAGAAAAGCACAACTCACGAATAAAGTATAATTGCAGGTAAAAATGATAGAACTATAAAAAGAAATGAGAAATATTTGCCCTTAATTGACTGGTTTTCACAGAAAAAATAAAATTAAAAACATTCTTATTATATAAATAATTAAGTTCCTTCTTCTTATTATTCCGTTTTGTTCAACAGAATAGTACTGATTCTGGCCTCCTCCAATAATTTCCGCTAGTCTGCACGCTGTTGTGCAGCAGATCTCCAGTCCGTAACTCCCAGGATCCCCCAGGCATCCTTCGCTACGTCATCCATCCATCAAAGTTGCGTTCTTCCTCAACACTTGGCACTATGAATGACATATCTTCTTCTTCTTCTTCTTCTTCTTTCGCTACCACTTTCTTTGTGGCATTTAGCGAAGATGGTCCTCAATCCATCGGAGCCATTCTTCCCCGTCCTTACCACTCCTCTTCCTTTGAGCCAGGGTTATTCCTCTTTTACCTCATAATCTTTGTATATAATCCTCATAGCGGATTTTCGAGCGAACACAGGGGCTTACGCCTATCGGGCGGGCTTCCATAACCTTTTTAGGAAGCCATTATTCGTCCATGTGACAGACATGGCCGAACCACTTGAGCTGTCTTTTTTTAATGGAGGTCTTCAGTTCTGCCACCAGTAGCTGATCCCTTATGTTTATATTCCGCACTCGGTCCCTCCTTGTTTTACTGACCACTCTGCGAAGGTATTGCATTTCAGCTCCTGTTGTCCGGCTGATGTGCTTGTCAAGCATGACTCGACTTTCACTCCCATGTGTAAGTGTTGGGAGGTATACTGCTTTGTATATGTGAAGTTTCGTCGCTTTCCCTACATTTCGGTGACCAATTATGCTATTACAGATCAGGTATTATATCTGATTTGCTTTAATGATTCTATTGCCTACTACATCATTTACTTTACCAGACCTGCTAATGATTGTTCCTATGTAGGGAAAGTGGTCCACCACTTCGAGATCCTCACCATTGCATAACAAACGCACATCTTCCTGTTCATGCCTAGATATGACTAGCACTTTGGCAATATAGATTTTACTTTTGGCAATATTTATAGTCATTCCCTTACGTTGGAGCTCCTCTTTCCATTCCACAAGGGCTTGCTGCAGCTTCTCGTTAGAGTCCGCAAGAAGAACGATGTCATCGTTGAATTGGTGATGTTCTCCTCTTGCATATTTTATGGATCTCATCCATAAAACATATACATAGGAGGCTAAGGCTATCACCCTGCCTAACTCCTTTATCCATGTGGAATGTATCGGCCTCTCTTCCATTGATCCGCACCCCTTTTGCATTTTTATAAATTGCTTTTATAGCATTGATAAGATCCCCTGGGACTTTTTATTTCCCAAAGCATTCCATATCTCCTGGTGTTGAGCAAAGTCGAAAGCAGCCTTCAGATCGAGAAAGGCTAGGAAACTGTTTTTGTCTCGGTCACATGCTGCTTATAATACTTTTCTGTATACGGGTCTAAATCCAACTTGGTCCGGTTCGAGCTGTTTGGGCATCTCTCATTATTTTATTCTATTATGCAGTATGAGGTTTCCTTCTGTACAGCCCTGCCACATCTTATGATCCTCCTCCACTTCCCGTCTTCTATCTCATTCTAGATTTCTCTCCACGGAGGATTCCTCATCTCTTTCTTCCCAAGTATGTCGGTCTCTTCCTCTGGATATTCTTCCGCCAACCTCGTATTTTGTCTTAGTATTGCTTATATTGATTTCACTACCAAGCAATGATCTCAGAGAAAAGTAAGATCCTTAATAATATTTAAATAATAAAATGGGATACCACCCTGAGATCGTTACTACTGAGGCACAGTAATACTGCATCGTTAATGAATTGAAACAAACCTCTCTCTTTTCCAAAGATTGACGTGGTTGACTGACTAGGAGTTATTTGTTTAGTAAATAGAGGTCCTTTTTCATCTCATTAAATAGCATTATATTTATTGTGTGCTGATCATATTTACAAATTAACTTATATATCTACTTACAAAGAAAGAAAGTAGGGTCCACTTTTGTGTGCCACTAAATGGGGCTGTCTATACGTTGAGTTGTCCACTTCTTGCCAGCAACTGCCGCTGTTCTGTATCTGAAGGGTACAGTCACCTAAGCGACACTTAAGCTATCTGCTCAGTGACCCTTAACCTATATCATTAGATACTCATAAGGTTTAAAATAGTGTCACATATAGTAGCATATTGTTTTCCGTTCATAGGACATGACTAAACCATTTTAAAAGGTTTTCCTCAATATTTTTTTACTGCTGGCCCACTCCAAAGTTTGATCTAATGGTTGTGTTACGAACACGGTCTCATCTGTTTTGTCCATCTATCTTTCTGGAGCTTCAAGTTTATTTTTCTGCTATTGAATATAAATTTTATTAAGAATCGCATTTGCTTTTCTATCTCACAATTGGCTGTATTTGCACAAACCTCCTTGGTGGGCCACTAATAACTTTATCCTCAGGTGATGGAGCGACGAAGTAAAGTGGTGGAGATGGGTCAATGTGATGTGAAGGAAGGCAATCCATTAGCGGCCGCGTCCGCTTTGGTCACCGCTCCCTTGTCATTTCTTACTTCCACGTTTTATTTTAGGCTCGAAATAACTTCACACCTTAGAAAGATCAGTTTTATTCAGTAATATTCGTCTATGAAATGATTACATAAATGTTTTACTATATATCTCGGGCAATATCTTATAGGTACAAAAATTCTATAATAAATAATGAAACAAACACCTAGATTGAAAAAAAAATAGTAAAGCAGAACTAGTTGCATGATAACAGCCTACTGATAGTCATTTGTTTGGGATCATAAATAAGCAAATAAAATTATTTATTTTTTATAAAATTTATGTTTGCTGACATATTATCATATTATTATTGCATTTGAAAACGTTCGTAATCCCTGATGATGGAGTCTAGAAGAGAAAAATATCTTATTGAAAATTTCAATTCTTAAACCCGATCAAAATCAGGACCCTTTAACACACATTGAACGATGCATATATATAAAAACTATTATAAATGGAAATTTGCCCGAACGATAACAAATCTAATAAAAAAGTATAATAAAAGTACTCTGAAACCTTATAAATGATCTCTGAATCATAGATGATTGTAATAAACTCGAAATTGAAACGCATACTCGAAAAAAATATACAGTTTGACATTATGTTTGTATGGGTATACATTTTTTTTGAAAAATTAATAAAAAATTAAAGTATCATGCGTCAGCAAAAATTTAATTTAAAAAACTTACAATATTCGAAAACCTTTTATGATTATAAATTATAAACATAGTTTCATAATTATGAAAAGTATAAATTGTTGGATTCCTAATTGTTTTTAATCAATGGAGAGATCTAATTACTTTGTTTACTTGATAGATTTATTTTCTCAAATACAGTAAATTAATCCTATTATAAAACGATGGAAAAAATCTAAATGAATAAAGAAGAAAAACAATTTTTTTTTACTTTAAGTCCTCAACAGCCCAGGCCTACTCGAATTTAAAAAAAACCGACCCTTTAGGGTTCGGACATCACAGCCTTTTAACTGACTTTTTTTTATAATACTAGTTGAAATTCCAATAAAGTTTGGCTTTTTTTTTACCCCTTGACCTATATTTAGACAATTTCTTTTTCGGACAATAATTTCACTCTTATTTTAAGTTCATCCTACAGAATAATATGATCACTCCGTCATATAGGCAAGTTGTACTTACAGTATTTCAACCCTTAGAAAATTATTAATCACTTTAAAAAATATTCAATAAATATTTATTATATATATATATATATATATATATATATATATATATATATATATATATATATATATTGCTTTCTACTTATCTTGTTTGTTATGGAAATATTATGTTTTGATTCTCGAGTTTCAGTCCTTCTTTAAGCTTCTTTAGGCGACGTTTCGTGACTAGATTAGTCTCATACTCATGCCCTGACTGTGAAAAAATGAGCTTTTAGTAAAAAACATTATAGATTCAGTCTATTACATTGTCGAGTTCGTACGTTTTAACAGTTGTGCAGGAAAGTGGTTTGGTTGATATCACAATCAACCTTCAAGTTCAAGAATACCCACTTTATAGAGACTTGCTTTGCCCTAGGAGGTTAGACAGATCCCACTAAGACGATTTATCTGCAACGGCGATTTCGAATCCCAGTTTCTAACCCTGAGCCATCAGCTCAGCTACTTAGTGTTCTAAACTTAGAGCTACGCCGCTCCAACATTGAAAATTCCAAAATTCAAAACAATAGAATCTATCTAGAAACTAAAGGTAGTTTTTTAAAATATATAATAGTTGTAGTACAAAGGTAAGCGAAGATTGTGCAATGTGCTCCCCACGACTTTTTTTATCTCGATATCTTCCCTGTGAAATGGTTGGAATAAACATACAGGTGTTATAAATTAGCGAATCGACCAGTCTCATCCCTCAAGCGACGGATTCTTCATTAAAACAGAGATCCAACGATGCGGCGATGAGGCTGAAACTGCCATCAATTGTGGAGAGCATAAGCCTGAAAATTGTGGCAGTCACTGGCAGGCCACAGAGCACCTGCGATGGGTAATTGAGGGGGTGACGTTCACTTCCAGTCACTTTGGCTCCATTCAAAACGACCCGCGATCAATACACCACAATAAAGCATCGGGTAATCGAAACGTTGCCTGTACATAGTTTTCATTATCCGTTTTCTTCTTGTATAATCAGTGGACGTAGTTTTTTAAATGCTAATTTAAAAATGTTCACCACTTGAAGTAAAATTGTATTTGATGTAGGCTTATATGGTCTTATAACACAAGAACTGTCTAACATATAACTCCCCTAAAAAAATCTTGAGAAACAAAAACAGGTAGTCGACGTTCTGCCAATTCAGACATCATCGGGGGACACACAAAAACAAAGTGCTGCACACCTCACTCTAATATTCCAAACAGCTCTAAGTTAATTGTTTGTATAGTGTGTTCTAGCAATGTTGTTCTCTTTACAGGATGAATTGGTAATTATTCCGCAGGTTATCGCTTCGAGTGGAGCCGCAAAAAAAATTACTTTTCATTGGTTTCGCTTTTAATATTTTCCTAAATACAAGCTATCACGAGCTTTAATATGGAAAAGATAATGTAATTTTGGAAAATGTATATTTCGGTAATCATTTAACCTATTAATGAACGCTTCAACAAACACATACCATTTATGCTTAGATATATTTATATTTCCTGATCAAATTGTTACCGAAATCTACTCACTATATGTAACTATATTCTCTTTTCCATCCTAAAGTTTGGATTGCTTAGTATTTTTTGAAAATATTAAAAATGAAACTTTTATCGTTTTAACGTTTAAACTTGTTGTAACTCAACTGGAAGCAACAACCTGCAGAACAGATACCGATGAATTTGTTTGAACTGTTAGTGTGAGATGTTGCTACATTGTCTTTCTTGGTGTGTGTCTTGATTTGGCGAAACGTCAACTGGTTAGTTTTTCCATTATCTTAGATTCTTAACACCCTGCTTGATGGGAATTTTCTATTGCATACCAATTTATATCTTTTCTTGTGTTTTTGCTCACTTTTATTAAAAAAAGTAAATTTACAATTTTAAAAAAGTTCTTAATAACGCTACGTTTTTGAGAAATGTATACTCTAACATCTTGAATGTACGACTTATAAATATATTTCAATTAAGTCCGTAAAATCGGTTTATATTCAATGTACTAATTTTTTTTATGATATTAAATATAACAGTTTTCCTCCTATAATAATGTATTAAAATGCCTAGAATGAGGAAACGAGTTATGCCTTCAGTGCCCACATTCCAGCGAGTACAAATGCTGTCAAGGACAAGGATTAGCGAAAGCTGACCTTTGACCCGATAGGAAAGAGTGTGCTGTAATCCTTGGATTAGTGAGCCCACTATGGATTACAGCCCTGTGGACGCTTAGTGGACTTGTAGGCTACCAGTGGCAATCTCTTTCTGTTTATTTTTTCGGCATCGCTTCGGACCAATCTTGCTTCCTTTGGAAAGTATCCTGTTTATGTTCTCAGGACTGAAAGAGTATCATGAGATACTAGTCGAAACTTGTAATGTTTCTGCCTTGTTTTGCTTCGTACTTTTTTTACTTTGAAAAAATAAGCCCAGTATAACCAATCGTTATCAAAATTCTTTATTTTGGTTCCTTTTTTGTTTTCCTTTGCAATCTGATTTTATTGAATCAACTCACAGTCGAAATAATTATAAAGATGAAAATTATAAACGAGTACATCTCATCTCATTTTTTTGCAAATTTATTTTTACCCTTATTATTTGAGTACACTCTTATTTGAGTATTTTAAGGGTTTCCGGGTATGTTGAAGTAAACTTCATTATATTTCTAGGAAGTATACTAAAGACCGAACCCGGGAACGTACATGAAATAACATTTTCTTAATTTATTCCCTATTGCCATGTTTCATCATACTAAGTGAGTGCATAATTTGAATTTCAATCCCAAGGGTGCTCAATATTTTTAAAATCACAATAAGCCTTGAGGTTTTGCTTGAAAAACAACGCTACGTATTGAATGGTAATAAGGGTAGGAAAAATAGAATAGAAAAGTAGATAAGAAAAGGAAGGCACGGTATTATTGGGATCGGTTTTGGAGTTGGAGAACCTCTTGTGGTAAACCCAGCCTCTATAAACCCAATGAAGGGAGAAAACTTGGTGGTTGAGTGGTATCACGTACAAATCATCTCTACGCAAAACCATTGTCCTAGAAAAAGTACAGTCCCTACCATATACTGAATCCAAGACTATGGTTAGTAGTGGCACAGGTTTTTTTTTATATTGAAAAGTGTTCAAGTCCTAATGAAATGGTTGCAAAATACACCCCAAACATTCTATATTGAAGGAAAAATATGGTTTAAACAAAAGCATTTATTAAAAATGTCGGTTTAAACCAAGAGTCTTTTAAAGATGTGTTTTTAATACCAGCAAACGTTTTAGCTGTTCATTGACAATCCTGAAATATTTAACCAAAAATTTAAAGGCTTATGCCATACTATACTTGTTATAACAACCGATACTATATATTGCTCAGCCCAATGAATAATTGGTTAAGTCGATACTTCTTCAAAATTAGTTTCTAGAAATTAAGGAAATCGTATCAAGTTATTTTCGAAGTTATTTTGCTTCCCTGAAAAGAGTTCTCTCGGGAAAAAATCCGACTTAATCACTTACTTATTTACTGAAGCTGCAAAATATTGCTATAATATTTTCACTGCCTACGCAATTATCTCAAGCAAAAGTTAGATCTTTTGTTCTGAATAATGTTTAAATAATAAAATGGGATGCCACCAAGATCGTTATTCTTAATATATAATAATTCTATATCGTTTATGGATAAGATACATATTCCTCTCTTCTCCAATCACTGACGTGATTGACTGACAAGGAATTGATTACTAAATAAAGAACATTTTTCGTTTAATTGATCATAGTTACAAGTTGAATTATAAATACACTTACAAAGAAAAAAAAGGATACCCTTTCGCTACATGTGACAGTCCTACATATTGAGTAGCATGCTTCTTGCCTACAAAGGCCGTTCTGTACCTTAAGAGTAAAGCTACCACCGATCCTAGGAGGCACTTAAACTGCCTCAGGGTGCCTCAATGTCCCTTACCTTATTCATCTTGGAGAAGTAGAAGAAAAAACCCTGTACCCCTTGGGGTTTTGGGTTAAGTACGTAGTAGATACTGTACTGTTGGTGCAGATCTGTTCGATTGTGCAGAAGGTGATTTGTCCTAGATCACGCTCAACTGCCTGGGTTTTCTCCCAGTTAAGGTTACTATCTTTCTTAACCTATTCAAGACGACGATTTTTTCGAACACGGTCCCCAAGAGCGAAATATTTTTTCTTTATATTGTTCATTTTTAATTTTAAAAAATGCTTACTACGGAAATCTCCCAATTCGTAAGTGAATTCACATAAATAAGATCATTGCACACATGGTGTCCAGTAAAAATTTTCCGAGGAGCGAGCTGCACAACCGGTATTCAGCTCAACATGTTTTTTATTAAAAATGAACAATATAAAGAGAGAAAAAATTCGCTTCTGGGGATCGTGTTCAGAAAAATTCGTAGTCTCGAATTGGTTAAAAGAGTATCCTAAACTGGGGGAAAATGTAAGGTAAAATGAAAATACATCATTAACAAACTTATAAACATTTATTTCAAAAACAGTTAGATAATATAAAATAAAAGAATAAAATATAATGCAAAGACAATTTTTAAAAAGTAGTAAAACGTTAAGTTTCAGTTAATTTTTTAAAAGATTTAGTTATTTCATCATTAGTTCAAGAAAAATCTTATTTCGACAACTAATTTTCTCAGAATAAGTGATAATTGCACAAACTGTTACTGCACAAACGGTATGCAGGCCTTCGAAAATCGGTCTCGAATTGGTTCATAGAGGTTGGGTGAGCCCTGGAGGGTCTTCAAAACCAGTAGGGCTAATCTCTAGCTGTTAACAGATTAAATGACATCCTCCACACCCGGATTTTAACCCAGGACTTTCGGCACGGTAACTCAGTGCTCTACTACTGAGCCACTCCGCTCCCTAGTAGAAGACATATTATGGATAATTATAATTAATATAAAGATGTAGAAAATCGTGAAAGCTAGTTAGGATCTGAAGATATATGTGAAAATTCTAATATAATTTAAATTTTTTTTTACCCTGTAACAGGGGAGGATAAAAACGAAACGGTTGGGGAAAAAAATGGGGATGAATGAGGAGACCCGGAGGGGATAGGAAGAGACGAAGCCCGGGGGAGCCGCCACGTCAATAATGACTCATTAAATTTTATCTCTTCCCTAATGATTCATAACTTTTTCCTTAATGCTTATTATGATTCATTGTTTTTTATTAACCTCTTGGAGAGTTGTTTTGTTGAAACGTTTTTTTTATTTAATTAATTCTTTATCGGATATGACAGAAAGGATTCATACGAAGAAACAACATGATGAAAAATGGCTGTGATGAAAAAGAGTAATAGTTGAAATTAAAAAAAGGAAAATTAAAGTCCCGCATATTTATACAATCGTCGTAATTAATTTTAAAATAATTTATATCCTATTTTATTATAAATTACTAATTACTGACAGAAATATAAGGGCTTGGAATTGGTATTAATATCCTTATCTGTTTTTTGCTTTATCTTGCATTTCTTTAACTATTTTAAAATTGTATAGCTTTTCACATAGTTTATCTGCTAAAATTAATTGTTCACAAAATTTTCTCCTCTAATACTTTGATCTTCTCTCCTATTTCACCATCATGTCCAGTGTTCTGATCTCATGTTACCTCAACACCCAATCCTTACCAGCCCATTTCGATGAATTCCTTCAATATTTTACCCAAAACTGTTACCATACCATTGGAATTTATGAAACATGGCTAAAAACACACATCCCAACCTCTGTAATATCCTTACCAGACTATTCATTCCTCTGTCAAGACCGTATACACCGAACTGGTGGAGGATTAGATCTATATGTACACAACTCCCTAAAATCACGTATCCTTGATTCCTCACCTGCAACCGGTTATCCTTACAAAGAATTCCTTTTTGTTTAAATCACTTTTAACTCAAACCTTCTCCTGTATGTCGTAGTGACACATGGCTCAAGCATCTCTCCTCTTCTTTTCAACTGCTATATCAATGATCTTCCTAAATCCGCTCACCACTGTTCCTACCATCTATATGTTGAAGATTTCCAAATCTATTCGTCCTTTCCTCCTTCTGAGCTATTGATTGCGTTCGCCAGTATTCAGGAAGACCTAGATAAGATCAGTGCCTGGGCTGATCAAACTGGGATTGAGCACAATGAAAACTCAGGCCATTGTTTTAGGTTACAATTCCCTCCTTACATCCATCCACACCCTCCCAACATTAATTCTAAACGATCACCCCACTACGTTCAGCTCCTCTGTGAAAAATCTTTATGTTTAAATCCCACCTTTATGATGAGTTAAAGTTGCTAAACCCTCCCTTCCGAAGACAATGAAGAGAAGAAATATTGTACCAATCCATTCACTCTCAACACCCTTCATATATCTACAGTCACCTCCTATTCAAATCCTCAGTCCAACACCATGAAACGAGATCCCGCCTTTCCGATCTGTATATACGTTCCCACAGAACTAAAGCATTCGAACGTTACTTTCTCGTCCGCTCCACCACAGTGTGGAACTCAATTCCTCCTAGCATCCGGCATACTCCCCCACTATTGTCATTTAAATCCTTTGTTTTTCCAACATCTCCTAGCTTCCCAAAAAGATGGTCTCTAAGCAAGTTAGTCATTTGCTAGGAATGTAATGTACAGAATAATTCATTGTGTTATTTAGTTGTTTTAATCTTGTTTTTTAAGAAGATGGGCATCATGTAAAGAAATTATTGCATGATAGCTAGCTCATGCATTTAACAAAAGTTATGGATTTATCTATTCTCTTTATATCTTGTCAAGATTCGTACATTTTATTTACTTATTATTATTTTTTGTTTAAATATTTATTTTTTAATTGTTTTCTGTCAGTTTTTACACGCTTTCTTTTTTTTAACATTTAGCCTTCTGGCCAGATAAATATTATGTTTATTTGTCTGTTCATATTTGTTATTCTAAAGGAACATAGTCCCAGAATAAAGTTACTTTTCTATTCTATAATTGGATGGTTAAATTATTTAACCTATTAACATCCCGGGCTCTATACCACCTTCCGTTCGTTATTAACCAAACCAGCCATTAACCTTTAATCTCTGATTTGGATCAATTAGATTCATTTATATTTTGCATTATTGTTTTAATTCAAAGCGAATAAACACTTAATGATTGTTTTATAAAGTCCTTCCTTCCTTCCTCGTGACACAGTAGTTGCGTTCAGGAGCTGAGAGCGCTTTACTGAAATATCCAATAACCCTTTCTTCTCCATCTTAGAGCTGAGAGAGGGCGCTTCCAATAGCGGTGTTGCTGGCGTCTGTGTCAAGTATGAACTTGCCCTCGGGACGTGGATAGCTCAGAATAGGAGCACTACTCAACTTGTTCTTCAACTCCTCGAAGGATGCCTGACATTCGTGATCCCAAAGGAAAGTCCGTTTTCCTCGGTGAGTCTGGTAAGAGGTTTTGCAATGTTTGCAAATCCTTTCACGTACCTCCTGTAGTAGGTGCAGAGGCCGAGAAAACTTCCTACTTGGTGCTTATCTCGAGGTACTGACCAGTCGGTGATCGCTGCAATCTTCTCTTGGTCAACGGCAACTCCGTTGTCTGACACAACATGCCCCAGATAGTTGACTTGCCTTCGGAAGAGATGACACTTCTTCGGGTTCAATTTAAGGTTCGCTGCACGCAGTCGTTCGAAGACCTTCTCCAGATTCTTCAGATGGTGAGCGAAGGACTTTCCCAGCACAATGATGTCATCTAAGTATACCAGGCAAATTTCCCAAGAGAGACCTCTTAACACGCTTTCCATCAGCCTGCCGAAGGATGACTTCTTCGTCTCTCATTGTCATCACATCTCTCGCTATATCCAGCTTGACCCCATATGCGATCATCAAGTCCGTGCCCAATATGACATCTTCATCAATATCTGCCACGAGAGCGCGGTGCTTCAGATGTTGATCCCCGATGATGAAGGTGGCAACTGTCTCCCCGTAGACCTTGGCTGGCTCTCCTGTGACAGTCCGTAATGCCCAAGTCGTTGGTAAGATTTTCTCAGCGGGGACTGTCTTCAAGTTCAAGATAGTCATGGTTGCGCCGGTATCCAGTAGCAGACTTCGCAGCTGCCCGTTCACCATCCCATCAACATAGAAACTGTTGGTTCTGCTCCCTATTGACGCAAATCTGATGGTCTTCCTTGGGCCTTTGACGTTACGGGTTGACAGTTGTCCCTTACCATCAGCCCTACTTAGTTCTTGTGGCTTTTCTTGCTTCTTGGACGGACACTTGCTTCTAGGGTGTCCAAGTTGGCCGCAGCTCCAACAGCGTATCTCCTTCTTACGGGTCCTTAGAGCCTCCAAAACCTTTTACACAATATCTTCGACGCTAGGGACCTCATTAGGCTCCGCTTCTGCTGCTCGAACTCGTGAATGGCCCCGTACTGACTGCCTGACAGCCTCGAACTCCATGGCCTGAGATAATGCGTCTCCCAATGTTTTTGGCCGGGCGAGCTTCACTGCTTGTTGCGTCTCGGGGTCCCGAAGTCCATCCAGGAATTTGTCAACAGCCAGGCTCTCGTAGACATCATCGGTGACCGATGGGTAGGCATTCCTCACCAGTCGGGCAATGCCCCCTTCAAATTCCTGCAGCGTCTCGCTGGTCTTCTGGATCCTACTTCTCAGTTGTGAGCGATATAGCTGGTCCATGTGACGGTGGCCGAAGCGCATCTCGTCTTCTAATCAGCTCCCCGTAGTTAGACCGCTCCGACATAGGCATCCCCTGCAGTACTCCCAAGGCGTCTCCACGCAAGGCCAGGCACAACGCTGAAGCTTGGGTCTCTTTTGACCACCCGTGGATCGAAGCCGCTGTCTCGAAGAGATTCATGTAGTCCGGATGAATCCAGATCACGTTCCTCCAACTCCCGTCTCAAATCAGCTACTTTTAAATCAATTAATTTAACACTTTTAGAAGCTATTCTACATACAGTAGCTCAATAATTAAAAAAAATGCAAGACAAAATGCAAAATAATTACACAAGATCCTACTTCTGGCACCAATTTGTTACGGGCTACTGGGTATTAAAATGAATTAAACAATTCCTTAATTAAAGATACTAATATTTATTCACAAAATGATAAAAAGGATACAATTAAACTATTAACAATTAAATTATTGAACTAATATAAATTTATAATAACAATATTCTAAATATTTATTATCTAGGCTTAACTCCTATTTAATTATTACAATAATATTAGATATTACTAATTCTAGATAGCTTAACTAGTTACAATAGTTTGTAGGAATATTATAAAATTACACTACTAATTATTATTACAGTTATTAACTACTAATTAACACTTACAGTTCACTAGTCCACCGACCGTAAGATTCTCCAAGTATGACAAACTGACACACAGTAACAAACAGAAACAGTTTATTACACTCACAAGACTGTCACAGTTCACTGATACACTTATTACACGGGCCGGTTCAACACTGACTAGTTTATCACACTGACACTCACTTATTACACTTATCACAGATCTTCACTGGTCTACTCTCAGGCTAAGGCTAACTCGCTCGAGGAGAGGGAAGTATTTAAAAAGGCAAGGCTGAACATTCTAGAACACGGAGGGGGCAGACAATTCTGGAATCTTCTTAATCCTTTTCTCACAAAAGGAGACGATCTAGAACGGTCCTAATCCTATTTTAACTTCTCCCGCCGACGGATTTAAGCCGCTAATCCCCTTGCTTCCGTCCTCCTGCCGGCGACCGTAACAATATTTTATTTGAAAAGAAAAGATATTACCAGGACCGGGACTCTATCCCGGGTCTCCCACCTATCCGTGGTAGTGCCTTAACCGTCTCGACCATCCTGGTTCTCTTCTCGGTCAGTCATATCCCTTCCTTCCACTGATCCCATATCTCCGTATTCTCGCAATTTGCGATGTATACACGGGGAGGTGGGAGACCCGAGGTCAAATCCCGGTCCTGGTCATATTTTTTCTTTTCAAATAAAATATTTTTTTTTAATTATAGAAGAGATTGTCATGATGTTAATAATGTATTTAATATTTGAAGTTTTCCTTTGTTTGTTATTTAATTAATTAATTTAATTTTTATGCTGTTGTGGTAATCGGAAGATGCTTCAGTGGGAGTCCTAAATTCTTCCTATCCCGGTATAGATAAGGATTTTAACTAGTACCTGACACCGTACAGGCTAGGACCCCCATTTTATGTCCCTTCCAAAAGACAGCGTAACTAAGGATTGTTTATTCCATTTAAAAAAATCATAAGGCCATCTAGCGGGCTGTGAGTCCGCGATCTTGGGCGTAGTATGTTGTTATGCTTGCCACTGGTTCACAGGTGAAACTGATTCCTCTTTTAAATTATTTTGTATCATTATTATTATATTATTACAATGCCTAAAAATTATTTAAGAAGTACTTTCCCAGTATTTTAGTGCGGCAGTTTATAGTTTAAATCTAAAAAAACTTTAAAATTTAAAGAAAACATTTCTCTGTTAGCCGGTTAGCCGGTTGATTAACTAGAGCTAATTGTAAACATTCTTGAACGCTTTTGATCGTGGCATTGGACAAATCTTTTTTTCGTAATTTCAGAAGTGATTTCTATGATAAAAAATAATATATTTAAAATTTAAAGTTCTCAATATTTTTTTTAAGCGGATATGAAATGGATACAAAATACACCCACCAATCTTCCATCTGAAAATATGATTAAATACAGCTATGTGCAATAAGAGTAATATGATACACTTAAGGAAGATTTTCTAACACAAGCAAACTTTTTCTATTTTATTCATCGAAAATTTTGTAATGTACTGCCAAAATTTAAATTGCTTGTTCCATACTGTACAAAAGATACCTTCTACAGCCACAGTCAAGAAGGGGTTTAGTCGAAATTTCTTTAATATGAGTTGCTTATACTTAAGAAAGACGTGTCGTGTTATTTTCCTAGTGAATAAAGGGTTAAGTCAAGCAGTAGGTAAAAAAAAAGTCCGTTTCAAGCCAAAAAATGCGAGGATAGCACAATTTCACTTCTCTCACTACACTTAGTTCCCAATTAAGAAATTCCGAATTAACCACTTCTTCTCCGGAGCTGCATGACATTTTAAATCATTGAAAAGTAGAAGAAATATATTATTAATAATTTTTGTTAGACTACAGAAGATTATGTAATTCTATTTAATAACAATAGGAGCGTGATCCCGGATAAATCACTTCCTCCATAATCGTTGGCTCAGAAAAAGGGCAGCTCTAGAATGTACTGAGCCTTAGACTTGTGATGGATTGTGGTGGTTGAAGATTTTTTTCCCGCATATTAAGCCTGAAATAAGCCCACACCTTACATTTTCAGGGCTACTTAACTAATTTCCCAAAGTACTGACAAAGTTAATATTATCCCGAGGGTCACACACCCTGATAAGGGTGAAATGGAAAACTAACTTCACCGAGGTGGCACTTGTTTAACTGGTTGAAGACTTTATCATTGCGACCAAGTTTAATAAATTCCCGGCGGATCTCTTCCAGAAAGCCTGTTCGCACTGTGCTATGTTTTTCCACGCTAAAACTTTTTCATACAAATCATTGCTGAGTTATAATGTCCTTATTACATAAACTCTTCTCCCATTTTCCTCTTCTTTTTTTTTTTATTCTTTGTTTAGGACATTCCATAGTTTCTAATATTGAAGGATTTATTTTTAAAAATACAACATTATGACTTTGAAATAAATGAGAAAAAATATGCTAGCAGGCATTCTATATACTCAGCCTCACAGAGAAATAGGCACACTCTATAGAAAGAATAAACACTTCAACAGATTTAATAATAATCTCTATTTTAAAAATGTACAAACGATAAAATTACAAATATTCAACTTTAATTATTTTAAAAAAATTAAAAGCAAACATGATGAAATAATTGTAACTCGCAGTCAAAATGATACAGTTCACATCTTATTAACCTTTAGGAAGTACTAATTTATTAACATTTTATTTAGTTAAATATTAATTTTACTTAATAATTATAGGATTTCGGATGTACTCAAACTTGGATTTTGTTTTATTTCTCTGAAAACCCAAGTCTCTCTCTCACCTATCACTTAAAATTTGTCTTTCGTTTCTAAATCTCTCGACTATATGGTGGACAGTTAAACTGCTTTCTTTAATAATTTCGGCTATTTCAATGACCAGCTCAGTTCTTTAAATGTTTTGTGCTCTCTCCTATTATTTAAAAAAGTTCAAATATGAGGTAGATTTAGTGGGCCTAAATTTGAAAAGAGCATAATACTTTCGACACAAATTCGAAAAAGGTGTTTCATTTTAATTAATAGCCACTGTAATTGGTCATTTTTCGAAAATAAAAAGATTTTACAATATCTATTACTTCTTTAACTCTGTAATTATTATTTTAATTCTAAACATCTTATATTATGCTGAGAATTTTCATCATGATGGCGTCCGGAACTGAAAAAAATGGATAAAACTGGAATTTTAAATAACATAGGTCTGCAAAAAAAAAAATTAAAACTTGTATTGATTTAGTTAACTGATCTTTATGTAGTTTTTGCACTCATTTCAAAAATGACATTGGTTTTTTTTCTATCACGTAAGACTTGCCTACGAAATAAAGTTGAAGTTTTTGGAAAAAGTAAAAAAAAACGGAAAAATTTTGGATTTGTTTTTATTATTTTAACAAGAAATAAATGCGAACAAAAAATAACAATAAAATGATCATAAAAGTGATGCGCATGTGTTGTAAAGTCTTTGTAAAAACGTTTTCTTTTTCCTTCAAAGCTTCTTTTGGTACTTTTTCGGCTTTTTTCTTTCGAATTTTCCTTTTTAACACCTTTAGTAGTCTGCAACAAATTTTGACATTCCATCGAACTTGGTATCTGCGCTCCATTTCTTTATCTGAATTATAATTCATTTCAGTTTGGAGTTAAGGATCAGGAGATACGAATTACGAAGTAATAATTAGAATAAAATAAAAAAATATTTTTTGTTATTTAAACTTTTGTTCCAGTAGTTTTTATATAATTTTTATTAAATTATTATAACGCGCAGGAAATAAATTATTAATCATAATATATTAACTAAGCAATAACATTGGTACAAGCCCATTTTTTTCATATTCACGATATCTAAACGTTTCCAGTTGAATTAAGAAAAAATAAGGGGATCGAAATCAAAAGCGGATAACGCCGAAATTTCAAAAATTGACTTTTTCACGCTTTTCCGATATTTAGCATATAAATTTTATGCTACCAAAATTTAATGAGAAATAAAGTGGCAAAGTGTCGTGTTAGACAAAATTGCTTAACTACACACTAGTTCCTCTTTGAATTTTAGAAATAATAAAAACGGAAATTTCATATGAAACGACCCAATACAATATAAAAATGTAAAAAGTATTACATAGCAAGTATATGAGCTGTTATTTTTTAAAATTGGTATAAGCCCATTTTTTCATATTCGTGATATCTAAACTTTTCCAGTTGAATTACGTTAAAAATATGGACAAACAGGTAAATGTTTGTATAACTTTGTGATTAGCAAAAAGTGTTGTTATAAACCCAATACATTTTTTAAAAGTTTATTAAGAAATAATAATCATTAAAATTATTTTAAAAAATAAATGATTTTAACGATTGTTGAGGTTCAAAATGGACTTAAATCACTTGCGAAAATAACAGCTTATATATGGTATATTTTTTGAAATGGCTGATTTACATACTTGTTGCCACTTCAGGAGGTAAGGGTAAATAACTCCTAATCCACATTTCTGCACTTTCTGAAAAAAAAAAATTGTGGAAATCGCAGGAGAATAAGATACAAAAGGCAGGATGCCAGAAATGAGAGAGCGACTTCCACTATTTTCTAAAGTCGCGGATCCACGTAATTAAGAGTACTTAAAAAAATAAATTATTCCTTTTTTATCTTTCTCTTCTTGCGCTTCTTTAACTCTTTTTATATTTTCCTTTTCTTTGCCGGAGAAACTTTGAGGGCAAAGAGACCGTTAACTACACTCCTATAGTCTTATCTTCTCTTTTCGTCACCTTTTAAGTGCCAAGCTTTGGATTAACGTTTCCCCCATTTAAAATTAAGATATCTTTTGAATCGAGAAGTTCTCTTTTTTTTTATTTATTCGTTCGCAATAATCTGTAATGGAGAACAATTGACAAAAGTATCGCGTTGGTAATTAGATGAAATGTTTGAGGTTCATCTTCGACGTAATCGTAATATATTATTATATATTTTTTTAAATGCACACTCTTTCCTATTCTTTTTTGTCTGGACTTCCTGTCAGAAGATGTAAAAGACAATTGCCTAGAGACCAGCTAAGAAAACATAGATCAGTTCAAAAATTTCCTATTCCTCCTAATCGAGGAGAAAAGAAAGCATTGGGAAGAAATTTACTCGATGCGGTACTACACTGGCATAAATGTAAAACAAAAGTATAATGCTAATAAAAATAAAATAGATGTATGTATATATTTCATATTTAAAAATATGGTAAACCTTGGATCTATAAGAATCACAAAACATCAAATTCAACATTATTTGCACTGGTATAAAAAAGCAATATTATTTTAAATTAGTAGAATGTACAAATACAGGATTACTTTAAGATCTGTTTGGACTTACGGAGTTGTAATTTGGGACTCCTCTAAACCATCAACACCTATTTTAACCAATTCTTATTATAAAACCTGTTTTCAAAACAGTATACTTACCTGTACTCTTATATGATGTTGAAAGCTGGATACTGCAGAGTCACCGCTGCAGGGATGCAATTTCTTCGAATGTTTGAGGGAAAAACAAAAATAGAACATGTTCACAATAAAACAATCAGGGAGGAGCTTAAGTTCACCTTGATGAAGGAGCTCCTGAGGTCACGCAAATTAAAATGGTTTGACCATGTAATCAGAATGGTGGAACGTAGGGACCAGCTGAAAGCGATGAACTATATCTCTGAGGCTATAGGAGCACCATGATGCTCAAGAATGTGATACATGGACTATGACTGAACGCTTATGCAAAAAAAATTAGGGAAGTTAGAAACCTGGCTAGAATGAGGTAAGAATGGGAATCCTGGATGAAGACATCCCTAAGCTGAGGCACAAAAGTTTATGGTGAGATAAAAGTATAACCCACAACGATCTTTTGTTACGAATAACATCATCCATAATGATCTTAATGTCCCACTTGTTGCTGATATGGCCCAAACTCGTTATCAATCATACATGACAAGCTTTATCCCCACTTAAACCGACTAGTTTCAAACCTAGTTTCCTCTTCAATGTCCGATAATACACAAAGGTTTCTAGAAAGAACATCGACTCGAGATCTTCTACTAGTACCAGGGGGTTGTTTATCTAGTTACCTTTACGTAATGCCGTTATGTAATATTTACTTATTGTATTATTATAATAATGACTTGGTAATGAGTACGATGGAAAACACAGTTTGCAGTGTAAGAGTAAATGGCTCAACCACAGAAAAATTTAAGATTAGTACAAGACTTAGGCAAGGAGACTCGCTGGCACCTCTACTCTTCAATATTGTAATGCAAAGTGTCATTAAAAGGGCAGGATTACTGATGGAGGGAACCATCTTTAACCGTAATCTGGGTATTCTTGCATATGCTGATGACCTTGTATTAGTAGGAAGATCGCTGATTCTCCTAAAAGAAGCTTTTGAGAGGCTGGAAGTGGAAGCTGGAAAAATGGGGCTACATGTGAATGAGGAGAAAACTAAGGTCATGGTAATAAAGAATAGAAAACAAAACCGACCACCTCATAGCTACGCTTTTGGAAAATACATTTTCCAACGCGTGTCAAGTTTCCAGTATAAATGAGAATTTGGATGAGGAGGAAGAAGTTAGAGCCAGGATAGTATCAGCTAATAAAGCATGTTTTGGGATCTCAAAGCTCCTGAGAAGTAAGCTCCTTAGCCTAAAGTCCAAGCTGATGATATATAGAACCATCATTAGGCCAGTAGCGACATACGCTGGTGAAACCCTCACACTGAATAAATCCAGCGTGGAAAAGCTGAATAGATTCGAAAAAAGAGTCCTACGGCAAATATTCGGCCCAGTGCGAGATAACGACCAACTCAGGATCAGAAGGAACCAGGAGCTGAGTGAGTTATATGGAGACCTAACGATATCGAGCTTCATCAGGATTCAACGCATTAAGTTGCTGGGCCACGCATATAGGATGGAGGAAGAAAGGACAGCTAAAAAGATGTATACAGGAAATCCGGATGGAGTAAGACTTCGAGGAAGGACCAAAGCTAGATGGAAGGATGCCGTCTGTGAGGATCTGAGGCTGAGCAAGGTCTCCATCACTCGAGCAGGCGATCGTGACGATTGGGGAAGAGCTGTTGAGCAGGCCAAGGACTTCTTTATGAGTCTGTCGCGCCAATAATGTAATGTAATTATTATAATACCGTTGTAAATTTCAAAAAATTGATAAATAGCGATAATGGATTACAGAGCCAATTACGTCTCATTTATCATCACTTTATGCTGCTATGGCTTATCCGACGATGCTGTAGTGGGCTGACCTAAACATACCTATCCTGGATATGTAAATATATAATTAGGATAGGGATCTTTAATGGGTACTTTACACTGCAAAGATTCGGTACCATCACTTTCCTCCCCTCCATGGGTTGCATAACCATGGATTTTACTTCCTTTAAAAATTATAAGGCTGCATGCAGGGCTGCGAACCCGCCATCCTGGGCCATAGTTCGTTGTTATGCTAACCACTACATCCCTAACCACTACATGAACCTAATTTAATTTCATTGTAACAACCAAACAGACTGTTTCTAAACAGATTTCTGCATTTAGATGTTTTGAATGAAATTATGATAAAATCTAAAGCTCATAATTATCTCAATTATTGTTTATGTTGTAATTATCTTCTTCTGAGATAATGAGAAAATAATAGAATTAGCTATGAGACTCCTAAGTAGGGTGATAGGGCTAATTCGAATGCAAGGGGCCCTGGAGACAAGCTACTATCATTGGTCTGCTGCCAAATGGGCGAGGACAGCTCTTTGTCCGGGCACAAAGAAGCTAATCTCCGAGGAGCATGACTTCCCCGGCTTCTTAACCCTATTCACTGATCTCCTCCGGGTCGTCTACTGTCCTCCAATAGTTTCCGAACCTCTTTTAGCTCGACTTCGACAAAGAGGAGGAAACTCTTAAAAAAATGATTACCATTACAAGTTCTTCAGTCATTCGATCCCGATTCTTCTGAATAAAAAAGCTCATCGACTCCATAAGGAAATCACAATGAATAAAACTCTTATAAATAAAATGAAACGTCTGATTTTCTGAATTCTATTATTCGGTTTCATTTCTCACCAAGTATTCAGTTCTTACATTCAGTGGATACATAAGAACGAATGAAATAACCAGATGCGATGGAGAGAATAGAAAATTTGTCAAATATTAGCATTTTTTAAAACCAACTGTAATCATTTTAATGTAATGGGCTGAGTAGAAATTAAGTTAGATATATATATATATATATATATATATATATATATATATATATATATATATATATTTAGTTAATGTGCATTAATTACAACTTTTAGTCCAATACTAAAAATGCTCGCCATTTTAAATTAAAACCAATCTAATGATAGTAATCTGTGTTAAGAAAATGTACTCTATTAGGTTATTTTTAGTTCTACGTATTATAGAGAATGATTAAATGATGATGAAAAAGATTTTAGGTTTTAATGATTTTGTACAATAAGTAGATGTTATCCTATGCCGAATAAGATTTTCTAATGTTATTTTTAGTTTGTGACTAATTACGTAATTTTTTGTATATGGTTTTAGTTAAAGGTATAGTAGGTCCTTAACATTTAGTTTTGATCATATTTTATTAAAAGTTAATTATTGTTAGAAGGTGCCATCCACTAATCCTGAAATTCTAATAAAATGTTCCACTATTGAATATAACCAATGTGTGTAACTTGTCTCTTCGTGAAAGCCCATATCAAAATCGCGAAGGTATGTAGGAGGTTATAGAGCACTTAAAGATCTAATCATCCTTTATTTTAAATATACTAACAATAAAAACAAATAATCATCGTCTAAATAATCATTTAGAATGTAACCCAAAGTTGTAGTAGTTGGTAAATAAAGGACAAAAACTTAAAGAGGCCAAGGACCTGGAATGATTTGTTGAGCCATTGGAAGAGGAAGAAGAAGAAGAAGAATGGAATAATTCAAATTACATCTTGGTGAGGAAAGGGAAAAAACTCTAAAACATCTCTTACATCAACGATTTTCCCAAACGTGTAAAACTCCCAAAATATTTAACTTAATCAAAAAAATAATGATACTATTTTTTAAGTCATCCAAACGAGCATTAGTAGAAGAAATTTATTAGGAAGAAATTTAATTAAAATTAATTTAATTTAAAATTAAATATCTTAGGGAGAAATTTATTCCAAGCACACATCAAATTTATTTCATGACAGTTGTCGGGAAAAAAGAACAAATACAAATTTAAAGGAGGAATAGCTGCCTTTAGGCCCTATATCCATCTGCCCAAGTTATGACCTAATCGTTAGACCGAAACATTGGCACAATAAAAAATCTGAGTTATCTGAGTTGCCATGCCGAAAATCCTGGTTCAAATCCCGCTGCTGAGAAGACTTTTATTTAGTCTGTTAGCAGCCGGAGGTGGATCGTATAGGATCTACTACCCTCCTGGGGCTAACCCAGCCTCTATAAAGTGGGTATTTCTCCCTCGGGCATTTACTACATAAGTCTTAACACACCAATGTTTGCACATTGAAATATCATTCTTCTACAACTTTTTGCTAACTGTGCAATTTGATATATGCACCGCATTCCAAAATTATATTTACGACATACAGGAAATATAAATGGTGGAGTTAAACAAAACCACCGTCCTCCCGTAAAAATATAAACAAAATTCTAATTCAGTCAGTTATTCAGACCAAAATGCATTGGGCATCAACCGCGAGCCATTATTATCATAATCCAATCATAATTATGTTGACGTAATTATGATTGGATACTTGGCATGACAAACAGTTGGGACAGAAACCTCTGAGATACCATCTCGGCAATCAACCCCTGTGGCTGAAAGGTAGGACTTTGACAAGAGCTATCGATCGGAGGCTGGTGTCGTTGACACTAGGCTCTTCACATTAGAAGAAGTTGGTCCACTGATGGCTTATCCCAATCCTCAGGGGAAAGGGGATTCGACACGACAACCAGGATTATTGGACCGAGGGAACTGTGCAAACAAACTGAGCGCTCCGGCCGATATGAGGCTTAATATTGGCAAACTTTCTGGGTATTATCTAAAAGCCGTATTATCAGGATAAATATCATTATCCGAATGGAATATAAAAAAAAATCAATATTTAATGAACATATGTATTTTTTTTGTTTATTTAGCGTCACGTTTATGTAAATGCAGTAAATAATTTATATATAAATCATTTCAATATTGCGCAATATTATTATATTTGAATGAATGTTCAGAATTTTTTTTAATAAAACCGCTACACCCAACCACCATCTCCTGACCTCCAGCCAAAGTAACCTTGAGGCAAACCGTAATTTTTCACTCAGTCGCCATCTCTCGGACCAATTCATCATCAATGACAATCATCATTGGATTGCCCCCAATGATGTATATAACTTGATTCCGTTCACAGGTGGCAGAGCAGAAATCTCTTGGAGGAGAAATAAGACTTGATAAATGATCTTGGAGAACAATTAATAACGAAGTGGGACTGTTCCTGGCTGGAGGATGAAACACCTCAGCTCTCAAACAAATCTCTATCCTCTCGAGAGATATCTGTCAATGTCGATATTGCCTGCTCTCAAACTAATCCGAATTTCAGTCAGTTTTATAGAGTGCCTGGATCTTGTTCAACAACTTGTCTTGGACTCAAACCTAGTGACGTAACAAAGATTAATATTTTATCCGCAACCTCGCTCACTTTTCCATGAACGTTTTTCGTTAGTAACTCTAACATATATTTTTATTTGATTTTGTTTAGCGTCTCTTCGACTGCCATTAGCGAAGCCTTCTTAAATAAATAAAGACTTCTTCAATTCCTTTGATTGACTTCTTAGCTTTTGAAAATCAGAGTCTTCTGTACTTTATTATTTTCTTTAAGCGCTAGATACGTTTCATCATTCTTTCTATATGATACTCTTTACATTCAAATAGATGCATCAAATGCGCTATAAGTTTTGTCTTATCGTATCATTGGCAGATTGTTGGAGGTGAGTCAGCATTGTATGCCCGATTCTTAGCCTGGTTATTATGCTACATTAGTTTGACGCTAGGACAGTAGAAAATTTTTCATGGAGGTGGTTTTGCGGATATATGTATATAAGACATACCAACTTCATTACAAACAACAGCGGTTGTTACGTGTTGTTAATATATATATATTGTTACGGGCCACTGGATGTGAAAATGAATTATACTACTCCTGAATTTGAGATACTAATATTTATTAACAAAGTGACAAAAAGAATATTATGAAATTACTAACAATAGGCCTAAAGATTATAACCTAGGCCTAACTCCTATTTAATTACTAAAATATTATAAGATATTACTTATACTAATTAGCTTAACTATTTACATAAATTTGTATAAATATAATAAAATTACACTACAGTTTACAACTACTAATTAACACTTACAGTTCACTACTTATAGTCCACCGACCGTAAGACTCCCCAAATATGACAAACTGACACAGTTCACTGACACAAAAGTTTACTACTCACTAGTTTATCAAACTGACTTACTTATTACTGACTCACTAGTTCATCACACTGACTCCTTTACTGGCTGACTCTTGGTTCGCGGCGAGCGGTATATATAATGGCAGTGTCGAACGTTCTAGACGCGCGGGAGTGGGAGAGGCCGTTCTCGAATCTTCGAGAATCTTCTTGATCTCTCCAGCCGACGGGCTTAAGACTTTAATCCCTTCCGCCCGTCTTTCTCTCTCCGACCGTAACAATATATTGCTTGCTAAATCACAATAATTTATTAAAAATCGAAATGATATTTATTCTATAACGCATTTTGGCATAATGTGAGGCCAGGACTGGTTGCCGTGGCACAAAACTTTTTTTTTTCTCTTTATATTTGTATTCATACCAGTCAAGTAAAACCAATTGACAATCGGCAGATTAATTACAGAAAAATAAAACAAAATGCCATGAGATGCATTAAGAAGAACAGTACCCAGCGGTACCTCTCCCGTAGCTTGATTTATTTTCCTATCGATTGATAGATCCCTCATCTATGTTCATTTTACTTTTCTCCTAGTGTTCTTAGGCATGAGAGTCGTGGCCATTTGTTCTATTAATGGGTTTGGATGTCCGGGTAGTTTTTATTGAAAGCGTTTGTGGTATGTTCATACGTGTCTTTCAACCGTTGGTCATTATGCAGAGTTTTATGGTTGACATGCCAAGGTGCTTTTATGACAAGTCTGAGTACTTTTGATTGGACAGTTTGTAGTCGTTTTCTGTGAGTCTGTTTAGCGATGCCATAATTTGTAATGCATATGTCCAATCTGGTTTCAGTAAGTAAGCGTATGTGTATAGTTTTGGTCTTACTTCTAATTTGGAATTGTTTCTGAATAGAGAATGCACTAAGTTCAGTTTGAGATTCAGTGATTGGCGTTTTTTCTTAATATTAAATGTTGATGGTGCAAAACTAAAGCTACTAATATTTTAGTGAATTTCATCGTCTACAATATTTGTAAAATATTTTTCCTCAATAATCTATATAATATACAATATATACAAGGGGAATATTGGCAGGTATAAAACTTGAGCTTTTAAGTATTGATCAGTTTTACAATACTTTTGAAAAAATCAGAATAACGTCCCTTATTGAAAGCTAAAATGTCTTTGTTCCCTTGAATATATTTTATACACAATTTTACTTAAATGTTAAGATGATTGTAAAATAAATTAAAAAGAATAAAAACGTATATTTAACCAGTCTTGACAAGTAATCAGTATTCCATAATTGTATCACTAATTAGTGAGTTTTCAAGTAATTTACCAAATAGTTATACAAAAGTGAGTTCACATCCTTAGCCACCATGAAATCCAAGTGGTTGAAAGAGCTGAGCGGTACGAGTCTGCTGGTGCTGTTCGGGAGGCTTGAGTTCAGCTTTATAACGTCCTGAGTTATTTTCGAATAAATTAATTAGTTCATATTAAATAATAATATTTAATAATTTATTTGAATTACAACTAATAATTTGATTTATACCTGTATGCCAGCTAGCCAGTCATTACTGCCGTAGTGGAGTGTCACCGGAGTAGTGATTTTGGAAAGGTCGTATTCTGGTGGAGTTGGTAGTCTATATTTCTCCAAATTTTTTATATAACCGTAATCGTACTGCCTGAATTTCGTACCTAAAATCGAAATAGAACTGGTTCTTAAAAAAATACGATATTTTCATGTTGTCCTATAGAAATCAAATTCAACAAAAAGTAAAGACTATAATAATTAATAAATAAATCATGTAAGGGAAGCATTAGGTTAAAATGGAAGGGAGTGAAATGAAATGAAAAGTATTGATACAGTTTGTACTGATCTACCAGTGATAGAGATACTACGAGGGGATAAGTAAAAAAAAGACGGAATTATTTTTCGTATATTAATAAGTCGTATGTTTAATTTTTTTTTACATAACAACCTTGTTCCCTTGAAAGTACTCTCCATTGCACTCACACATTAATTCCATCGGTGTTTCCACTGTTGGAAACATTTTTTGTACTCCTTTTCAGTGATGACTGCCAGCTCTTCCTACGTTTTTTTTCTTTACATCATCAACGTTGTCAAATCGGAGACCTTTCATGCGTCGGAACAAGAAAAAATCACCCGCAGCCAGATCGGGTGAGTATGGTGCGTCTGATACTAAAATTTCACAGCCGCATGTTGTTCACTGAAACTTGCCTTCGTGAAAAACAAGACGACTACAAAACAGCACTAGCAAAAACTATCACTGCATAGGAACAGAACGAGCTAGATCAACGAACAAGGCGGCACAAGTAGCGTCTGGCGGCGAGGAATTTGTGCTGCACAAGCTCTGCCCACGACAGAGCTATTCCGTTTTTGTTTTTTTTTGTACCCCCTCGTATTGTTTTTTCTTAATTCTGGTCTTTAGAGGAGTTTTAAGTTTTCAAAATAAAAGTAGTCCATTAGTAATTTTTTTCTGAGTTGATAATAAAAAATAGTTTCCTACCTTAATTTTTTCAATCCTTCTAATTTTTCCTATAGTTTTAAAAATATTTTGATTTATGTCATATAAGCAATTGTTAAAAATACCTAGTCATGATATAGGATCTAAGACCCTCCTGGGGCTCATGAGGCTCACTCAGTATCTATGAAGTGGGTACCCAAAATGGTGTTTCCTTTAGCTAATGGTACCCACATTGACCGGTTGAGTCCCAGGAGGATCTGCAGATCCAACAAATTAAATATTTCATCTGTCAAAGACGGATTTATACCCGGAGCCTTTAGAAAAGCAGCTCAGCAATTTACACAGGCTATCATGCCTCCAAATACGTTAGTATTCAATATAAGAAGACTGTGTAAGTTCACATGATGGATTGAATAGGTCTGGGGGTGCAGTCCATGAAAACACAAAAATAAGAAGAACTTATTTTTTTAATAGTGCCAACGTTTCGGCCTACAGTACAGGTCATCTATAGGGCAGAGGGTGCCATGTCAAACTTTAGTAACTTTTCAAACCAACGCTTGTCAACAACGACATTTGAAACAAAGAGTAACTTTTTTATAAGTCGATAATAACAATTTTCCACTAGTTTTCCACTCAAACTTTAAAGTTTATAAATCCATTCTTAGATTCTAGAAGTCCCCCATGTTAAAAATTTAATGTATTTATGTATTATTAATTATTATGAATTTTATTAATGTATTAAAAAGTTTTGTCATGCTGATAATCAATAATTACTTTTAGCGATTTGAGAAAAGTGCAATAGCTGTTTTATGGAAGACCCTGCTGGCAAATATGTGTCGATGGTAGGCATCAATGTCTGGAAAAGAATTAAAAACATTATTATAATTAGTTAAAAAACAACAGTATAACTATAAAAACAATAACCGCTATTTTGGCAAAATATTTTTTAAAAGTTCCTACATCATTCCATTGTTGAGCATCGTAACCGACTATCAGAAATATAAGATTGATGCAGAACTTTTCCTCGAACTTGAACTTTTCGCAGAGTACCTTTTCCGCTAAACGAATAGCCCATGAATTTGCTAAAACTTCGTGTATGCCTGTCATCTTACAGAACAACTGAAACGAAAAAGGAAAGTGAGATTCATACCATTGTATAATTACCACGATTAAACAGGTCATATCTAATTGCATGGTTTACCTCTAACTGAGATGATACATACAGAAGACCTTCCAAGGTACCTCTCATTTGGTCCAGAAAAGCGATCGGTGCAAGAGCAGACATGGATCTGATCTTCTTGTTGTATTCCGGTCTGGTCGAGGCGAGGACAAAGAAGACTGTGGTACCTTGAGAATGACCGATGTATTCCACGGTTGGATATCCAGTCTTCTCCAGGATGTAGTCTATGACAGCCGGCAGGTCGTAGTAACCTATCTCATGGAAACTGAAATTGAATAGGAAAACCCTATATCATTTTTTTCTGCAATAATCTGAATAGAAAAACAAAATAAAAAATATTGTAACATAATTTTTTTATATTGCAATACAAAAATACTAGGAAAATCCAAGCCATGATGATGTGATTCCTTTGGAAAGTTGGAGGAGTATGCATAATTGCATTAGGGATCTTAGAACCAAGGCACTGCAAAGGAGGATTCCAGGAGATCCCAGCAGCTTTTTTTTTGTATTTGTAATTTTGATAAACTATTTTTCATCAAGAAAAAACAGAAATAGAAACTATAGTTGTATTTAACGTAGAAGAAAATTATGAAAGCTCGTCATAAGTCGATTGATATGAAAGTTTACAGACATCACCAAAAAATATAAAACAAAAACAAATCTAAACACTGTAGACAACAGCCTAGTATACTGGTCTGAAAAATAAAATAAAAGCAACGGATAGGGAGCAGAAGGAATATGTAAGTCCTCCAAGCATTGTTTCTGGACTTCTTTCCAGGCATTATGTTCCTTTTCCCTATAGAGTTTGACTTATCTAATTAGCTTTAATGTTAGTTGAACCATGTAAGCTCGTGGGCGAGTTTCTGTAACACCCTCAGCTTTTGTGGTTATTCACTTAAACACACATACACACAAATCAAACGCTAAGCAATACCAACCTGAAATCCCAGTATTCGGCGCTGTTGATACTTAAATTCTTATGCATTCTGCTATAGATGTTCCCCCTACTGTTCGGCAGCCAGACATCGTAACCCTGATCGGCGAGTAAGAAACCTAAACGTAAAGAAAAACTATTAAATCTCTGAGGAGTTTTTAGACAGCTTTGCTACTCTCGAATCAATCAACATACCCAATGCCTTGTCTGGCCTGGTTATAAGCCATCCAGCAGAACTGCAGAGGATCCCATGCTGGACGACTACGGGGCGACCTAGCCTTCCGCTATGGTTCCTTCCGTAGGGTATCCTGTGGAGGGTGACGATGTAACCATCTTCAGTAACCACCGAGTACTGTTCAAAGGGATATCCCTGACTCTTCACCAATCCTTCCTAAGGAATTATTATTAATATAAAGGTATGAATTTTAATATAATTTATTCTACTATGAGGCGTGGAGATCACAAATATGCAAAAAAAAATTTTAATGTTTTTCACAAATTTAGCGTTCTCTATGCGGTGGCGCATGACTCACCATTCAAAACATGTCAAATCCAATATATTTTTTCTAAAAATAATTGTCTCAAATAAATAAGCATTTCATAATAACCTAAATTATATATAATATAATTTTATATAAAAACCTAAATGCAAATGTTTGTGATTCTTGAAAAAAAATTAAATTTGGATTTATCCCCTTTTGCATCTCAACGCATCATATAGGATACTGGAAAATTTAATTAAAACGTTCTATTTGACGATCTATATATATTTCATAAATGTTAGCTGTAATTATTCCTGAAACCATTAATTTCATTTCGTTTATAACAGGAAAACCTCCATGTCATTTCAGTAGATACCAATACTCGTACAGTAATATTTTTTTGAAAATTATATTAGCTACACTTTTATTCCTTTAATCTTTGATCACATCGTTTTTTATTTGAGTCCTAGTCGAAATTGGAAATTTAACATTGGGGGGTGACAGTTTTAATTAAGTTCTAAAAATATTTGTATTTATGAGTATTCATAACGAATTTTAATTCTGCAAGTTCCATATGTTCCCGCAATAAAGTTTATTTTTTTTAATTCTTCTTCTTTTATGATATGTAGGATCGTTTCATATGAAATGTCCATTTTTTATCATTTCTAAATCTCAAAAAAATAGTCAACATCTGTTGTTTATTATGTTTCATTATTAATTCCCTCTTTTTTTATAATATTTACTGAAGCATTGTTTAGTGTGCTATAAAATATGACCATGGAAATACGTGACGTAAAAGTATTTTTATTTTTTTATGAGTTTAAACTTGGACACTCGAGAGCCCAAGCTGCAAGAAACATTACCTCCTTCTCCGAGGAAGTGTTTTGTAACAAAAGGACAAATCGCCGTCGGTTTGAGAAATTTTCAACTGGTGACATAGATCGATTCCCATCTGTTCAAAAGTTTGGACAACTTGTTAAGGGTTAGTTTTTTTAGATTAATTCTCAAGTCGAAAGCATTTTAAGAGATTATTTCATCTCATAAACATGGATTTTCAGTTCCGTGGTTGGAAAATTGATGACATGGTGGGAAAATGTATAGGAAATGAGGGTAAATATTTATAATAAAAATGTTCTGATTTCATAAAGTTGTTTCACTAAATAAACTTTTCTTTGAAAACGGACATCTCATATGAAACGACCCAATAATTTTATATAAGTATAATTTGTTTGCATACATGTGATTTCTATTGTTATTTTATTATTTTTATAATTATTGGTCAATTTTATTATTTTTAAAGAGAAAAGATAGGCCCTCGGCCGGGATTCGAACCCGGATCCTCTGTCTTTCCGTGACAGGCCCTACCATTTGAGCCACACGGAAAGACAGGAGGTTCGAATCCCGGCCGAGGGCCTATCTTTCCTCTTTAAAAATCAAATTATTTTGTTATGTTTCATCTGTTTCTCTCCTTTTTAATATTTCATCTATTTGTTTCATTTCCATTCAGCGTATTTAATTAGTCACAAATTTAATAAGGGCTTAATATGTTCAAATAAATATATTACAGTTTAATTATCAACCATGTTCACATAAACAAATACAGTAGCGCCACTTAATAAGGATAACATCAAAATAAATAAAACAACAGCATCTTTATCGTCCTTTGCGTATTCACCACTCAGTTACAAACTTCAGATTATTTCAAATGAAAGTCACAGTTTGATAAGATTTCGGAAAAACCATACTGAAGTGGTCAAGATATCCAAGAAATAAATCTGAAATTTTATTTTAGAATATTTTATACTCGTATCAGTGTTTTTGAAGGGCCTTAGTCCTTCACATAATTGGTTCCCGTAAATAATAGTATTATTTTTTCCTGTATTTAAAACATTTATGTCATGATTGACATATCCGTAAATCACATTCTTATTGCTTACAGTACCTGTGCAAATATAAGAGTGTTTTAGATGTTTATTTAGGTATGTAATTATGAATTCCAGTAACTGATTACGTTGACAATTTCCTGAACACTTTATTTATTGTATCTCTCTGGTTATTTTATTTTTATAAATATTATAATACTTATTTATAAACGTTTATTTGGTTTATGATTGTATTTTTTGTATTAACGAACGTGACAAAACTGTTTTTAAATATTGATTACTTAGCTTAGGGTAAGCAAGAAGAGTGTGGTAATATTTTTCTGTAAAAACAAAATTAATATTTTGTTTTTTATCGAAAAAATACGACTGTAAGTTTAACTATTTTTTTTTTAATTTTAAGGCTGTTCTTTTGTTTTAAATCACATTTTAACTGGTTTTACTTGTATCTGTACCTTTAATAATATTCCAAAAACGGTTCGAAATAGCACTTTACGGGTGAAAAACATCTGATTTTAAAAAGAAATATCTCATTTTCAGTAGTTGATATTATAATGAACTGACATTTACACCATAATATAACTTCCATACGAATAAAAATTAAGTTATACTTAAACACAATGTTATTTTACTTAGTAATCCACAATAACACTAAAATTTCAGAAAAAAAAATCTTTTGGGTGCAACAGTGTATCACTCATTTTATGTTAAATGCATATCAATGAAAAATTATTCTGCATATGTTTTCTCCAAAAGAACAACGACACATCTAAAAAATGGGCATATTTTAGTTCACATTCTATTGGTTGAAGCTTTTTATTTCAGAAACGACACAAGTGATGTTCCATTTCCAACTTTGGATAATTACTTATTATTGGTTTTGAAGAATAAATTGTCTTTTATATACATGGTGTGGGTAGGATTATAGTTTAAATCGATTTGACTTAAATAACTAATAATAAATAAATATTAAATAATTGACTTATAATCCGTAATTGATTTAATTTGAATAAAAATTAAAGTTTTATGAGGATTTACGAGACTATAATTAATTTAAAACATCTAAAAAAGCTATTGGGAAAAAATAGAAAATATCAACTATACTTGGATTAAGCCTGTAAGGAATAAATCTGCGAAAACACCAACTCTTTGAGACTGTATCGTGGGTCCCTTATTACCTAAAATTATTACTGAACTCTATCAGTATTTAAGTAAGAAATATATACTAATAATATAATATAAACTAATAAATAAATAATATAATATAAACTAATAAATATATATATATATATATATATATATATATATATATATAATTGATAAAATTGACGGCGATAGGAAAGAAGGTCATGATAGAATAGGTTAAAGCAGATACAGGGGATGAGGGCAACGAAAGAGCTGACCATTTAGCCAAAGAGGCAGCCAACAGTGAGCTCTTGCCATCTTACTGTAAGTTCCCAATGTCTTAAATCGAGAAACAGCTAACAGAAGAGACAGTTAAAAAATGCAACACTATATGGACTTCATCGAAAAAATCACCCAGCCTACACAGATACATTCCTAGAATAACACTCGAAAATTATAAACAATTACACAGTTCAGAAATTAACACAATTTTTAACAGAATACGGAAATACAAAACAGTATCTGAAACGGTTTAAAAAAATTGTTGACATGAATAGACGCATGTAATGAGAATGGACAGGGCCACACTTTCAGACACATACTATATGACTCTTCACGATACGAGAGACAACGAATTAACTTGATAATAATCAAACTAGGGACTTGGCCTGAGACAGAACACTTAATTTTCTCTAAATTTAAAACAAACTTACTATCATTTATAAAGATTGATTTTGGCCAACTCTAAGACATAAAAAGAGCAATTCACTAGTTACATAGTTTTCATGTTATTAATTGTAAATTTTTGTTTATTAATACATTTTTAATAGTTTCTGTCGCTAATCATCATATACTATATTTATAACTAATTCATTGATGGTTTTAGTTATGTAAATTGTTTTATAAAAGATTCTTGCTGTGCTTAAAATACTAATATAATACTAATATTAATAAACGGTCCCTCCATGGGGTTACATGGGGGAAAAGAGAAAAAAAAATTATATATATACATATATATTTTATTAGTTAATATATATATATATATATATATATATATATATATATATATCAAAAATAAAAAATTGTTTACATACCAAAGAAGGAGCTGAACCCAACTCCAAAGCAAAAGTTGGGACCAAAAAAAGAACTATGCCTAGTAGGCACCGCATTATTGATTACGCAGAAAGTCTCCTTGCTAAAACACGATATGCACATATATATATATACACGCCGGAGTCATAGTTGTAGGTGTTGACTTATTATGATAACGTACGTAAGAGGTAAACACTCGACCAGATAAACATAGCATGGCAGATCTCTTCTGGTTCTCCATCTTTTAAAAATCTCAGGATTAGCTAATAAGATCGAAACCTGCTGGCAAACACTTGGATCAAGATAATACTCTCCTTAATGAAGGATTGCCTTTTAGCTGACACACGACAGAGATTTAGCAATGTTTGTATATGCAGCACGATCGATCAAAAATGTTTACAAGCAGGTATTTGTAGAAGTGCTAATTGCATTCTCCATTATTGTTTTTACTTCCTTGTACGTTGTGAAGGATAGGACAACAATATCAACTGCAGAAGACTTAAATTATTTGGGATTCCTGTGACATGACCACCTGAAACAATACTATCTTTGAAGACCATAATAAGTTTTCAAACAGAAATTATCTCTTCTTCGTCCTTTTATAAACCTTTATCTATTCACTGGTAGAATATTTTTTTAACCCTCAAGTACTGCCATAGCTTTTCCATATGCTAATACAGACACCTGATCCGACGGACCATCTGATTAAAAAATTCATTAACAAATACAAATAAAATATTTAAACACTTTATTGATTGTTATTACTAATATGAAGGATTTTGGATGTAAGGATTGAAAATATTGAATACGACATGAATTTTATGGGTTAGTGGAGCCCCAAAGCTCTAGTCCGTAAGTCCAGATTGGTCTAATGATTGTCATGTAGATGAGTCTTTTGTAATTAATTGGGAGCTTAGAGCGTTTGTCTAGTAAATGTTGAAGTAGCCTGAAACGGCGAGCTGTTTCTTGTTGTTTCAGTCTAGTATGTGGATTCCAAGTTAAGCGTTTGTCAAAGTGTAGTCCTAAGTATCGGACCTGTTCTACAGGAATCAATGGGATGTTATTAAACGATACAGGAGGACAGAGAGTCATTGGTTTATGACGGATGGTAAAAGTGATTTGACGGGGTTTGTGGGAATTGATTTTAATTTTCCAGTTTGGACACCATTTTTCAAGGTCAATGATATGGGATTCAAGAGTATGGGATGCTGTAACTGGATCAGTGTTGACAGATAATAGGCATATATCATCCACATACGTGGATAGTATTGGGATGAGTTGGGATATCAGCTGTATAAACTGCATAGAGAATTGGGCCGGGGATACTGCCTTGAGGAACACCAGCAGATTGAGAAAAGAGGGATGAGTAGACATTATTACGATTCACTGTGAATGACCTGAAGGAGAGATAGGATTGGATAATGAGAAACTATGTACGTATAGGAGGTAGGAATTTGGGAAGTTTATAAAGCGGTCCGGGGTGCCGGACTCTGTCGAAAACCTGTTATACAATCCACGTTCCAAAGCCGACGATACAACATCCACCACATGATGACATTGCTGGATAATGGAATGGGATGTTCAGAATCCAAACTGGTGATCTGGGATAATTTGGTTTGCATCTAGGATGGGGTGCAATCGTTTCAGGATGAGCTTTTCCAGGATTTTACCCATACATGGTAAAAGTGAGATAGGACGGTAAGAGGAACGGTATTCCGTTTTTTTTTTTTAGGTTTAGGTATCATTTTTACGACGGATGATTTCCAGAGATTAGGAAAATAAGTAGTGCGGAGTATAGCAATATATATATATATATATATATATATATATATATATATATATATATATATATATATATATATATAGGTGAGGAACAGGATGGCTTTTTTAGGAAGATGTTTTAAGATGTGGATCGTGATAAGGTCATGTCCAGAAGCTTTGCGAGAGGACTAATAAACATAAAACATTAAATAAAAGCTTACCTTGAAAATATCAAAGAAGTCGCACAATTACTGATGCATGGTCCATAGGACCAGGCGTTGCGTATATTTTGTGAACAAACTTTAGAACCAACCTTCATTTTCTCATTCAATAAGGTACTACGAAGATAGGAAGGTACTAAATCATACGGGGATTACCCATGATCGATAGGGTGGGAAATTCCAGAAAATAGGTACCAAAAGATCCCAGGGACTTATGTATTGCATTTTTAATATCTTTCTTATTTAACATGATTTTATCCAACGCAGTCAGAGGGTTAAAGAATACAAAAATTCGAAAATTTTGCTAGTTTTCCCGTTTAAACATATCGATTGTCTTTAACAGCTTATGCGGTTCATTTTGGGTAAACTTAAATTTGGTGCGAACGTGTACTAAATGATTCCAATTAACTGTTGATAAGCTTAGCTTTATTTATGTTATTGCCAATATAAGATCTAAAAGAGTGGTTTTCACTTGAAAAATTCTAGATACTTGACTTACTGGCATCGTTTCAGTGCATCATAAATTACTCACTATTATGATTTTTGTCACACGGGAACAAATTCCTAGACACAACTAGTATTAAAATGTAATGCTTTTCAGTACTAGTATTTAGTAAGTGAGTACTAGTATTTAGAAGTAGTACTAGTGACTAGTATTTTAGACAAACATATTACTATAAATGAAGTAATATATTATTATAAAAAAGTACTTTTACCGCGTTTATTTATTTTATTTCTCCTTCATTTGATTGCTATCTTTTTTCTATTTTTTTTTTTTTTTTTTTTTTGTAGAAATTCCAGATGATCATTTGTATAAATAATTAGGGACTAATACATCGTTTTCAAGTTATTTGTAAATAAAATATTCATTGAGTCATACATTTTTCCCGCGAATACTCAAAGAAACAGTATGTTTCGATTGCGATATCGGGAAAAAAAAACAAGAATACTTTCAAAATGTTTCATTAAAATCTTTGATTACGTTTTCGCACTCAATACAATAAATAGTTATTCTGCTATTGGAAATGTGTTATATTGCAGGCGGTGTTCGGGTGTTGACCTGCGGTTTAGTGGTTAGCATAATAACCAACTGTGTCCAAGATCGCGAGTTCATTACATGGCAGGTGACCAGAGTGAATAAAACATCCTTGATTATGCTGTCCTTGGAGAGATACGTAAAATGGCTCATACGTCAGTTACTTGGGAAAGATCCTAATTATTATCCCCCTACTGTGGGAGCAAAATTGAAGGCTCCCACAGTAGCGTCATCCGGTTAGCCAAAGCGTCACAAAAGGACATTAAATGAAAAAGCAAACAGACGGTTTTCAATTTCATATAAAGGCAAAACAGGCTCAAACACTGCTGGGAAAACATATAGAACAAACTTTTTGATGGAGAAATGATCGTATGAATATCAGAAATTTATCCGCCTTATAGGATTATATACATCCACATGGTTGTCTTTGCCCCTCAACCATACATAATGTACCGTTTAGACAAAAAAGAAAATGCTTTTTATTTAATGTATAGATTAAAGAGAGAATACACCGTGGTTACCTTCGTACCCCGTTCGCTATTTACTTATTAAAATCATCTTCCAAAACTCAAGTCGCCGATTTGAGTGATGATTCAATTTTTGTATGTGAACCTGTACAAAAACCGGTACAGAAGTTAAATTGGTTGAGCCAATTTGGGACGCTTTACATACTAATACGCTGTAAGCATTTAACGCTACAGTGTACTAAGTTTTTCGTAAATATTTTAAATTTAATTCTAGAACGATTTGAATGGTTCTTAGTATTGTAATGGATGCATTAATCATCATGAAGTAAATTAATAAACATTTAATTTAAAGCTGTCCCAACATTGTAGAATTCAATATTTTTGACAGAATCAATATTTATTTTTATTTTAAGTTCGAAGTTTTTCAATGATCGGAAAATACAGCAATGTCGGAAATCATTTGGTCTATCATCAGTTGTTTTGTCCGTAAAGATAAGTATATAAACTACGCGTTCCTTTATTGCGGTGCCCCTACCTCTTGTAGAACCAAAGTTTTTTCCTCTTGTAAAAATTTATATTATTTTTAAATTTGCAATCCATACTTTCCATGATAATGCGATGGTTGTTTACTAGTAGAGAAAAAAGAATCCTTCTCCCCATTATATCTGAAAAAACGTCGATATGGATCACACGGAAGTGGAGTTTTTCAGCACTTTCGCAACCGAAGTTTTTTCTATATTTTCAAAACATGTATTTGGTGTGCCGTTTCAATATACTTCATATGATTAATTAAATTAGTTATTTTAATTAATTAATTTAATTTTAGTTATTTAAATTTTCTATACATTCTCCATTATAAATAAATGTTTTTGGTGAAAAAAATAATTTAAGTAATTTATTTAGTTAGAAAGAAGTAGATATAATTTATATATTTCCAGGTTGAAAATAAAAATTTTTATTTTATTTCTTCGGTTGAAAGGAAATTTGCCTTCATTCATTGTTTAATCAGAGACAAATTTATCTTTTTTGGGAGTTGAAAAAAAAACTGTGCCACTATAACTCATAAAGGGTTTTGGGTTCAATAAATGGTAGAGACTTTTTCAAGGAACAAGGAGGTAATTTGTCCGAGATGATACCCAACCGCCAGTTTATCCCCTATTAAGTGTGTTCACTTTAGAGACTGGTTGAGTCGTAGGAGGGTTTGTAGATGCCACAGGATCCATCTGTGACTGTTAAAAGATTACATTATTTACCTGCCACTACCGAGTTTGAACCCGGAGCCTCAGCATAGCAACTCGGCACTCACTACTCTGTTATCCCACTTCTATGGTTGGTGTAGATTTTATTCCACATTGATATTTTGTTATTCTTAATATCAGATTCTAAAAAGGTTTTTAAAAAAAGAAAAATCACTCGATTAGATCTATATGCCTATAACTCTATCGCTTTTCCTAATTAAAAAAAATAATCATCAATTTTTAAAATCGAATATGACCTTCAAATGTTCTAAATGAACATTATTTCGTTTGAATGATTTGAAAACATTAATTACATTCCATTAAATGGTATTCTGTAGTGTGCTAACCATTTCTTGTTTATAATTCAAAGCATTTGTGTTTACTGCCAATCCAGCTTGGTGGAATCAAGGAGAAATTAATCAGGATGGTAAATGAATGTGACTAAGTTGTTAAGACTCTTGGCAGGACCAAAATAAATAAACACATTCTTCTGTAAACATATTTCAATCCCAGACTTCTCAGTTCTATTCATTTTCAGATACACTACTGTGATTTCGAAAGACTTCATCTCCTTCAAATTCGGCTTTTTATAGTAGTATTGTATTATAGTAATGGGTTATTAAAATCTATCTATGAAACCATAGTTAACTATGGTATAACAAATTTCATAATAATTAAATTAATGAAACCGAAAATCTATTGAATATAAATATAGATTAATTTGAATGAATAATGTCATTATTCATTAATTATCCCTGATACGTTGTCTCAAAATTATATATATATATTTATATATATATATATATATATATATATATATATAATAATATATAGTGATTTGTCCGGACCATGCTCGTGGTCATTTCGTGGTGTTTCCTACAGTAAAGGGTACACATTTTGTTGATGCTGCGTGAACCTGAATTGTCGTCAAGTACGGCTGCTTACAGTTTAATTATTTATCTGCTACTGCCGGATTGGAACCCGGATCTTTCAACCAACAATTTCAGCGCTTTCAATTTCAACATTAACCTACATCAATTTCAACACCAATTTCAAACTAACAAACAATTTCACTCTCTAACCTACCCTGCTTCTTTGATTTATTGGCTGAGCGTCACTTTAGCAGACCTATATTTCAGTGCTTATTAGTTCTACATTTAAAAAGCGTTCTAACATTGATGGAAAATTTTCAGACTTAATTTTTAATTAATAGTCTAAATCCTTTAGAGCGAATTTGTTAGGAAATTTAGATATATCCCTAGTCTCAACATTAGTTAGTAAATTGGTGCGGATTTGCAATGGCGTCAAGACAATGGTAACCTCGACCTACGTACAAAAATGTTAAATATGTGTATTTTTTACTATAATTGTATCTTTGAATTTTAATAATTTGTTGTATTTTATCCATTTATCTATTATCTTTGCAATAACCGAAATTTCTAATGGAATATGTTTATCCACACTCTTCTGCAGCCTTGTTTCAAGCCTAGCGTTCTCAGTTCGGGAACATTTCTTTCACATCGGAAGAATTCATTCACTATTATAATTTATCCTTGTAAAATGTATAGTAATTAATTTAGCACCAATAAATCATATTAATAATTTTATTTATCTAGGTACACATGCATTTTCCCACTACTTCGCTCGCGTGGAATTTGCTCTGCCACATAAAGATTCGTAACAGATCATTTTAAATTAATAGTTTAGTTGTTTTTTATCTATTAAGTTACTCGTACATCCAAAATTTCAAATGTCTAATTTCAAAACTGACGGATTCCATACAATCTTTGAACTCCTATCATATTATGGGGATTCAAATTCCTTTCTTAGTGCTCATTTAAGCTTTACAAAGAACTTCAGTTGTTTCTGCTGTGCGTTGACCGCTGGATGTGTTAGTCAATCAGGTTACAGTTTTATATAAACTTCGCCTGTGTAGTGTGTTGATAAAAAATAGCCTATGTCCTTCCCCAGGCTTGAGATTATCCGTGTCAAATTTCATCACGGGCGGATCAGCACAGCCGTGAAACAGCATTGACACTTATTAACAAACGGGACGGACAGAACTGTTTACTGTTGTTCGTGTCAGTAAAGGATTATTATGTAATATTATTGAATTTATTGAAAAGGATTACTTAGTATAACGGTTTCATTTGTTGTACAGCAGCAGCGAGAAGTGAATTTTTTTTTTGTCTTAGCCCCTATAAGTTTGAAGATTTCTAATCTGGATTAGGATTAGGTTGGAGAGGAATCTCTTTTACTGTACTGCGCACATTTTAAGAGGAGGATGAGAAAATGGAAGGCTCTAATTTCTTTCTTTATTTATTAACTTTGGATTTTTCCGGTGATGGGGCACACCGTGTCCTTTTCCTTTTATTTGTTTATTTTATTTATTTCTCAGTTCAGGCTGAGACTTTGTACGTGATCTTGCCACGTTTGTGGCCGTCCTGCTGGGGTGAGTGTCCTGAAAAGAGGGTTAGTACTGTATTTCAGACTGTCAAAAAATTTAATGTGTCTGCGTTTTATGAAGTCTGTAACTGTCGGTAAGTTGAGAGTAGTGTGTAGGAGGTCCATTTTTGTTTTGTTTAATGTTGTGTGTCTCACTATGCGCTGCAGTACGCCATTTTGAAACTGTTGGAGCTTTTTTGCTGTTGTCGGTGTGATGGTACTTAATAGTGGTGCTCCGTGGAGGAGCGCCGGTCTTAAGATGCTCTTGTAGATGGTCAGCTTAAGGCGGAGGGATAAGTTAGGAGATGTAAGCAGGTGGTTAAGTCTGTAAGACTTGATCCTAACCGACCTGAGCTTCTTCCTGCAGAAGTAGGCTAGTTTCAGGTGTCGGTCAAGTGTGACACCTAAGTAGACTATGCTGCTCGCTGGTCTGTTCTCGCGTCCCGCTACCCTATAGACCTTAGGGAGAGGGCGGCGCTTTTTTAGAAGTGAACTATGTTACTTTTTTTGTTTTGTTCAGCGAAAATATTTAGATTTTGCAAGTAAGAAACAGGTGAGCAAACAAACTTTGCCCTTCTTTTTCACTCCCTTAAGGGGAGAATTTCGGAAAATACTTTCTTATCAGATGCCTACTTCATACAAAGAACACACCCTCTATGTTTCAGGTCTCTACGATCAGCGGTTTAGGTTGTGCATTGATCCGTCAGTCAGTCAGTCATTCAGGACGAACTCTTTTATATATATAGAGTTAGATAGGAAAAAATAGCAGTTAAATTCTGCGTTAGGCAACCAAAGAAAATAAATATCAATACTGCTCGTGAAATTTTAAAGTTTAATGTTGGATAGAATATAAATAATATGTGGATTGAATTTAAATACAGGGAATAAAGATAAAACAACTTTCATGTGGGAAAATAATCCAAATAATGAGGAAAAGCTTGAAAATGAAAGCCATGTAATATTTCAATAACAAAAGTGCTGTTAGAAAATGTCTATTTTTTTTTAACAAATTAATTGATCAAAACATCTTGTTAAGTTATATAATTAACAAAAAATGCCAGCAGCAATGTGTTTAATTAATTTTGAACGCCACAAACATTGTCCTTGTGATATGTCTCACATATGTCATCTACAATTATATTTTATATAAATTTATAGCATTTTTTCCGATGTGATGTAAACTGCTTCTTTTTTATTCTTGTTTTCTTTTTCGTACGTGAGTAGTTCCACTGGAGCAGGTTTGATTAGTAAGGTCAAACTAAGGGTTTAATTATATAAAATGAAATAATTGTATTGTATTTCCTTTTTTTTAAAAAAAGCAGTAAATTTCCGAGAGTTTGATAATTTTAAATATTTACTAATGGGGCAAGTGCTTAATACCATAATTCTCAATATAATTTGGTGACAGATGTTACCATTTATGGAATAAAATAGTAAATAATTATTGCATTATTTAATTAAGTGCATTTCTAAAATATCTCTACTTGCCTTAATAAAACAGGATAGCATTTAGCTTTTGAGCTATTTCGAAAATATTGCACTCTTTATCAGATTACACTGGTCGACAAAATTTAACTTTTTTTCTTTCACAAGAATTAAAATAACAGATTCTAAAAGTATTTTTCGTGCTGAATTCAAATATAATTACAGTTTTTCCCCATCGGGCAGGAGTTTTGTGTGATATTCATTTGAATTTTTTATAATATTCCAAAAAATCCGTAACTAGCTATTTAACTCAAAATTATAACTACTGCTTCTGACTTACCTAGAAAGTGGTAGATAGTGATTTTCGGGTATATTTTGCATCTGGAACGTCTCTCATTTTAGTCCAACAGTAGTCAGCTAGCATATTGGAACTCCACTTGCCTTGGTACCTCTTCTCTATTGTAGAAATTTGCTGATGAAAACGCTCACCGTGTTCATCGCTGACAGCTCCAAGGTTTTCGGGGAAGAAGTCCAAGTGAGAGTCCAAGAAGTGAATTTTTAAAGACATGTTGCATCCCATAGCTTTATAAAAATGCAGAAGATCAGCCACTATGTCACGATAGTTTTCTGCTTTATGGTTTCCAAGAAAATTGCAACACAAACTTTTGAAAGACTGCCAGGCTGCTTTCTCCAGTGGATTTAACAGTCCCTCGAAATGTTCATCAGCCATTAATGATCGGATTTGTGGTCCTATAAAAACTCCTTCTTTCAATTTAGCATCACTGACTTTGGGGAATTTCGATTTCAAGTACAAGAATCCATCATAAAGTTTATCCATAGCTTTGACGAAATTTTTCATAACTCCTAACTTAATATGCAATGGAGGTAAAAATATTTTTTCAGGCTTCACTAAAGGGACACATGCCACATTTTTCTGGCCAGGGATAAGAGATTCACGTTTTGGCCATGACTTTCTAACGTAGTGAGACTTCTTATCTCTGCTGTCCCACTCGCACAAAAAACACCTAAATTTGGTGAACCCAAGTTGCAAACCATGCAATAAAGCAATGACCTTTAAATCACCACAGATATTCCATTCATATTTTCCATATTGTATTTTCTCTAAAACTAGTTTCATATGTCTCTTTCATATCAGCGGCATGCGCTACCGGTATTGATGGATGTTTATTGCCAATATGTAGCAGCACAGCCTTCAAACTTACTTTAGAGGAGTCTATGAACAATCGCCACTCATCTGGCCGGTGTTGAAACCCAAGAGTTTCCATAACTGAACAAATATTATTACAAAACACAATACCATTTTCTTCAGAGAAGTATACTTTGAAAACACTATGGCGGCTACGATATCTACTAATTCTTACATCTTTTTGGAGTTGATTCCACCCTTTGAGTCTGGAAGCTAAAACTTCCGCTTGCTGTTTAGACAGATTTAAATCGCGAATCAAGTCACTAAGGTCTTGCTGATTGGGAAAGTATGGTTCTGATGAACAGCTACTGGCTTCATATGTAAGATCATTTTTATTTTCATCTGAATCATTTGAAGTTTCAGTCAGGTCAGAACCAGAGTTATCACTTAAGGTTGTATCTGCATATACTGGTACGGGGAACACTTCACTGTGTAAGACAGGTCTCATTGCAGATCGCAAATTCGGATACTTAACTGTATATTTTGTTTTAGATGTGATTCCTTTAATATTTGTCAAACAAAAATAACAATCAGTTAAATGATCCTTCGGTTCCCTCCAAATCATGGGAATTGCAAATGGCATATGATGTGTACCATTTTTTCACCCAGTCAGCAGTCTAACACACGAAACACAGCATGTATTTGGGGCCCAGCTCTTATCAAAATCACCAACTTGACAGCCAAAGTAAAGTTTATAACACTTCTTTACAAGTGGGGTCAAATTTCGCCTCTGAGACTTGAAGGTCAGCTCACCACAAATATAGCAGAAATCATCTGCATGATTTACACAATTTCTTGGCATGATGAAAAAATAAAGCACAGAAATACAACATGCACAACATACACAATACACTTCTAAACAGAAAGGAAGGAAATATTTCACTACTCAACAATCTCACAGTCAGCTCAATACTGACACATCACAATGCCAAAGAGGTCTGAACATGTATAAACAACAACAATGAACAACAATGAACCTCCACAGTCATGTTTTATTGCGCTTCAGCATGACATTGCAAATAATTTCAATAATACAGCTTGAGTAAAATAGCTACATATGAGGTAACGGTTCCTATGACAGGTCAAAGAAAACGCTAAAATCATAATATGATTATAATATATGATATGATATAATATGATTATGATTCAAAATATTATTTTGAAAAGTAGCTTTTACAGAAAAACTATGCCTGATGGGAAAATTCTGACTACATATCTGAATTCAGGATGGAAAATGCCACTAGATTCACTATTCAGATCTCTTATGAAAAAACCTTGTCGACCAGTGTAATCAATTTCTGGATTTAGTTACCTGAACAAATGTTTTAATGAGCTTCAAAAAAATAAATAAATATTATTGAAGAAATAAATGTAGAGGGTATTATAGGATTTTTCATTAAATCCTATTATTCCCTCTACTTTAAAAAATGCTACAAAAAGTAAAAATTAGGTATAATCATAATAACAAACAAAAATCATAATAATATTTTATAAATATTTTATCTGAAAAGAAAAGATATGGCCAGGACCTGGACTCCCCGTGTATACATCGCAAATTGCGAGAACACGGAGATGTAGGATCAAGTGAAAAGAGGCGATATGGTTGGTCGAGAAACGTGCAAGGGCGGCCGAGATGGTTGAGGCGTCACCACGGAGAGGTGAAGGTCCCGGGTTCGAGTCCCGGTCCTGGCAATATCTTTTCTGTTCAGATAAAATATTTAAAAAATTATACAATATAAAAATAAAATAAATTATCATAATAATAATATATTACTATAAATAACTCTTCCATTTAATGTCTTCTTCCTTCTTCTTACATACTGTTAACAATATTAATGGCTCCTTATTTTGAATTTATTATTTCACTTAATAAATAAGGAAACATCATTTAAAAATATTTAAACAATAACATTGCAGATAATTATTTACACAAACTATTAACCTTTTTATACTCTGCACTTCAACTGCCGAAGTACATTCATATACATTTCATCTCTTAATAATAATAATATAAAAATAAATAATAAAAAAAACAGTCTTATTAGATTAATTAGCATCGCTAGGAGTTTGCAATTACGAAAAATCATTGGAAAAAATACATATTTAAATTTATCTAAATATCGCTCTATTATCTCTAAAGTGAAAAATCTCAAAAATCAGTGTTGAGTTATGACCATGAATGAAATAGATAAATATCTCTTTATCACTCATCAAATCTGTATCAAATTTCCTTCAGAGCTTGACTGCAGAAGGCACTTTTAGTGTCACTCTTAGGTTCCTAATGCTAGTACTCTAATAATTTTCTTAACATTCTTAGTACCCTAATAATTTATCCTTTTGTTTTTCCAAAAGTGTGGGTATTTTAGAAATTTAGAAATAATAGTGCGATATTTTAATATAAAATTTTCGAAACAGTTCCATAGTTTTTTTTTTCCTGTATCAGATCTGAGCTCTACAATCTTCTTCACTTATACCACAGGTGTTATCTGCCATTCATGACAACGTGTTCAGCAGCAACAAGCACTTCCCACCCGATGCTTCAATACCTCCATAAATCTATGTGTGCCTGCCTCCCCATTGCGTCCCTAAATTATTTCTGAAAACCGCACTGGTTCTGATGTCCTAAGTCGCTGGACGAACCGAACTGATATTAGATATTATTATCAAATTTTATTCTATTACAAACTATCTAACGTTTCGCCATGTTCTGCAGCAAATCATCATACAGTATGGGGACCACATCCTTAGCCCAGAGGTAGTCCAGATGATGGAAATCGGGGAATGGAACAAGTTTGGCCTCGCTGTTCGGGAGCATTGAGTGCAACTTCATCACGTCCTGCGATATGGAAAATTAAATACGAAATTATTATTTTGTAGGCTATAGATGTAAAATATGTATTTTTATTTATCATAGTTGTTATGCTAACCTGTACACCAGACAGCCAATCATTCTTGGAGTAATAGAGAGTAATGGGCGTTGAGATTTTGGACAAATCGTAGTTGGGAGGTTCGTATTGGAAGTAGAGCTCTTGATTTTTGGAGTAGGAGTAATCGTATTGTCTAAAGTAGCCGCCTAAACAAATAGAAAGTAAATAATTAAACAAATTTCATAATAATTTTATTAATAAATGAATACCGAAATACTAGAACATTAATGTTAATATTAGTATTGACATAACATTGCTAGATTCAATCTACAAAGTGTTATCAATTCTACTATTGGAAGGATTAATGATAACAGCAGAAGCAGTTATGGCTGACCATCAACGTGGGTTCCGCTCTGGAAGATCTACTGTTGACCACATATTTACAATCAGGAACATGCTAGTGAAATGTAACGAGTGGAATGGAGATCTACATGACCTCTTCTTTAACTACAAACAGGCATATGACAGCAGAGACAGAAATAACATATATGAAAACCTGATGTTTCTTGGATGTCCTTACTTGGATGTTCTGATGGATAAGGATGACATTGCAGTATAGCAGCGGCTTGTTAAAGGATCAGAGAGAAATTTCCAGGTACTTCTCTATTCAAAAAGAAGTTCAATAAGAAACTAAGTTCAATAAGCAAAAAGAAAAGTACCCTTATCTCCAGTGTTATTTAATTTGTTGCTGCAGAAAATCATAACCAAAGCAAAGCCTATTTTTAATAACATGACCCATAACAGGCATATGCTGATGATGTGCTTATCACGGGGATAAAACAAAACATGCCCTTGGACGCATTTTTAGAATGTGAAAGGGCATCTAGGACGGGAGGGCTCATAATAAAAATATAGATAAAAAGAAGTACATGCTCTCATCGAGGAAACTGTCATCCAGTGGATATCTCCATGGAAGAGGATAAGGTACTGTTTTGAAAATGTTAAAACATTTAAGTACCTTGGCACCATAAGTAAAAGAACATGACAGACTGGAACAGGAAATGATGGTTAGGATCGAGAACGGTAACAGATGCCATAGGTCTCTCAAAATCGTGTTCCGAATCCAAGCAGCAAGAGAAATTATTAAGAGGAAGATTCTTAGAAAAGTATATGGCCTGACCTAGAAAGGAAACTGTTTCCGCATGAAAAATAGTCAAGAACTTATGAACCTACGAGGATAATCCGATAGGGTGTCTTGTATTAAAAAAGCAAGATTAAGATGGTTAGGTCACCTTCTGAATGGATAAAGAAAGGCTCCCAAAGCTGATCATAGAGGATTAGGCTCCGTGGGATGAAAACACGCTGATGATCGGTCAAAGTGGACAAAAACTGTCGAGAAGACCAAGGTCCTCCATGGACCACAGCACCGTGTGAAGAGGAAGAAGTTAACATTAATGCAGATTTATTATCATAATTCAGTTTCTACGAAAGTAAAAGAATCTTTGTATGTGCCATGAACGGTCCAAATCATAGGATTTCTTATATTTGTTTAAGGTATTTAATTTATTTATAAAGGTTCCGGGTTCGAATCCCGACCGAGGGGCTATCTTTTCTCTTTAAAAATACAAATATTTAAAACTAAAAAAAAATGACCAATAATTATAAAAAAAACTGCGCCTGTGGAGTTAGCTCGCTAGACTCTACTGCCGGTCCCAAGCCCGGATAAAGCAAGAGGGTTAGCAGGGTAGTTGACAGCCCACCTGTTGTAAAAAAACTATCTTGTTATGAACGCTCATTCATCAAGCCTCGGAAATCGGACGGAATCACGGAAACAACAAGGATCTCGGAAACGGACTATAAAAATTGGAACAAGAAACGTACGTACACTCTACAGAGCAGGAGCGTTGGAGGAACTCAGAATACAGGCCAAGAAAAGAACCCTGGATATAGTAGCAGTGCAGGAAGTAAGGTGGACTGGCCATGGAAATGTACAGGGAAAGGAGTTCACATTTTTCTACAGTGGAGCAAAGGACAGACATGAGTTTGGGACAGGATTCCTTGTATCTAACAAGATAAAGAACTCAATACTGGACTTCATGCCGAATGATGAACGGATATGCAAGCTTTGGGTGAGAGGACGCTTTCACAATATCAGCATTGTGAATGTCCACGCTGTGACAGAAGAAAAAGATGAAGAACACAAAGAGGAATTCTTCGAAAAGTTAGAACGGGTGTATGACTCCTGCCCAGCATATGACCTTAAAATAGTTCTGGGAGACTTTAACGCGCAGGTAGGAAAAGAAACAGAATTTAGACCCACCATTGGAAAATATAGCCTACATAATATAACGAACTATAATGGTGAACGCATGATAAACTTTGCAGCCTCCAAGTCACTCGTGGTTATGAGCGCTATGTTCCCACATAAACCCCAACATAAACAAACCTGGCTTTCACCAAATGGCAACACCGCGAATCAGATCGATCACGTACTAGTGTCAAGCAGATTCTTTAACAGTATCAATGATGTGAGATCGTATAGAGGTCCTGACATAAGTTCAGACCATTACCTCGTTGTAACGAAGCTTAAACAACGAATAAAATGCCTACCGAAAAATCAAGCAAGGAAAACAAAGGCATGGAATCTAGACCTTTTTAGAGATGAAGAGAAGACAAAAAAGTTTCAAACGGTAGTAACAACGAGTATAAACAATTTGCCAGCAGCAGAAGGTATGAACAAAAACGCGACTCAGAGATGGCTCGAAATTAAAGGCTGCCTAAAAGATGCTGCTGAGAGAGAATGTGGGCAGGCAGAAAAACCTCCCAGAAACACATGGTTTGATAAAGACTGCGCACAGGCCATAAATGACAGAAATGAGAAAAGGCAAAGATGGTTAGCCAGGAATACACGGAGCACATTTAGAGAATACTCAAATGCCAGAAAACGGGTAAAGAAACTGCTTACGGAAAAAAAGAAAATTGCACTTAGGAATGAGATCCGAGAACTGGAGGATGCGAGACGGAATAATGACACCAGGAAGTTCTTCCAGAAAGTGCAAGGAATTCAAAGAAAAGGGAAGAATCCGGCTTTAGGGATAAGGGATGAAGAAGGAAACCTACATATCCTTCCTGACGAGGTGCTGGACAGATGGAAAACCTATTTCTGCAATCTGCTGAATGCAGAAACGGAAAGAGTTCCTCTATCCGGAATAGAAGGAAGAGCAAGCCAGGAACCTGTTGACGAACACATCCCGCCAGATGTGGAGGATGTTGAGGAAATAGTGGAAAAATTGAAGAACAGGAAAGCATCCGGAATAGATGGTCTCCCCGCGGAGCTGTTCAAAAAAGCTGGAAGGGAGCTAGAAAAATAACTCCACGAGCTCATAGCACAGATCTGGGAAGAAGAAGCTATACCCAAGGAGTGGTCCGAAGGCATCATAGTGCCAGTGTATAAGAGAAAGGGCGACCCCTCGATATGCTCTAACCACAGAGGAATAACGCTCCTATGCACGGCATACAAGGTGTTTTCAATAGCAGTATATAATCGACTTCTGCCATATGTGGAGAGGAAGCTGGGGGATTACCAAGGAGGCTTCAGAAGTAACAGGTCAACCACTGATCAGATATGGACTTTAAAAAATATCTGCGAGAAAATGAAGGAGTACGACAAGACAATGTGGATGCTGTTCATAGATTTTAAATCAGCATATGACTCAATTATAAGGGAAGAATTGTTCAGAGTCATGCAGGAGATGGAGATCCCTGAGAAACTAATACGACTCGTACAATGCACGATGAAAAACACATACTGTCGAGTAAGCATTAGAGAGGGACTGTCGGAACAGTTTGAAATAAAAAATGGTCTAAGACAAGGAGATCCTCTTGCCCCATTACTATTCAACATTGCCCTGCAGGCAGTTATGGAAAGAGCAGGATTACTTGGAGGCGGGAATATTTTTAATCGACTAACGCAGGTACTCGCCTATGCAGATGACGTGGTTATTATTGGAACGACATTACCTAGTATTAAGGACAACCTGCAAAGGCTCGAGACTGAAGCAGAAAAGTTGGGGTTAAAAATAAATGAGGAAAAAACCAAACTGATGGTTCTGAGAAGAGGAAGGCAAAATCAGCAAATTCGCCGGCAGCAACTCTACGTAATGGGAACACATACCTTCGAGGTGGTGAACAGCTTCCAGTACCTTGGCTCTGTCATCAACGACAAACTAGATGAAACAGAAGAAATCAGAAGAAGAGTTCTGGCTTGGAATCGGGCCTACTTTGCTATTACCAGTTTGCTGAAAAGCAAAAATGTCGACCTCAAAACCAAGATCACTCTCTATAAATCGCTGATTCGGCCAATAGTGACATATGCTTGCGAGACATGGACCCTAAACAAGAAGGATGCACATCTGGTGGATAGATTCGAAAGGCGTATCCTCAGACGCATCGTAGGGCCCGTACAGGAAAACAGTGTATGGCGCTTAAGGAAAAACAGAGAGTTATATGAAAGGTATGATGACATGACGATCTCCTCTTTCGCCCGGTTACAGAGGATGAAGTGGCTGGGTCACCTGCTGAGAATGGGAGGAGAAAGAACAGCTAGAAGAGTGTTCGAGAACTGCCCTGATAGAGTGAGGCGTAGAGGGAGACCCAGGGGTAGGTGGAAGGATAGTGTCCTGGGAGATCTAAAAAAACTGAGAATAAGTTCCATACATGCGCAGGACCGAAGCAGATGGAGCTTGGAGATTGAGCAGGCCAAGGATCGCTTTAAGCATCTGTCGCGCCATTAAAAGAAGAAGAAGAATAATTATAAAAAATTATAAATAGTAATATGACTTAAGTCAATAAAATCCTAAAATTAAATTAATGTTCAAAGAACTTCGTTCTAGTGTATTCATCGCAAAAATTGCGAGAACACGGGGACATGGGTTCGGATAAGAGAAAACATTTATCCTCTGCCAGCAGGCGGTCTTGGTGGCTCAAATGGTAGAGCGCTGTCACGGAGAGACAAAGGTTCCGGGTTCGAACCACGGCCGAGGGCCTATCTTTTCTCTTTAAAAACAAAAATTTATTTATTTATCTTTCATTAGATGTATTATGATGTATTTATATTTATTTTAATGTAAAAATAAGCTTCTGACACTGAAAGCAGTTAATGATACGGCAGAAAGAGCGGTTAAATTAATGCAAGACTTCCATGGTTTAATCACTGTTGAAGAGGAGCAAAAGCAATTTTTATTACGGCGCGTACAAGAACACAGAAAAAAAAATTTCATCCTTATAGCCTGGGACACCCTAATATATAATATATACACATATACAGACTTTGGACATATATATATTTATATGTGTGTGTGTGTGTTTTGGGCTAGAAACGTTGCTATTTTATATATTATAGATATATTATCTTATTTTATAATACATTTTTGTTATTATTGTTTAATCATTCCTGAGAGGCATTGTCCCAGAATTAAAATATTTGTCTATAATGTTCTATCCCATTCTATTATATGCATATTTTGAAAATTATAGTTCATTATAATTGAGAAAAAAAGTTTAAAATATCATTAAACTAAAAGTTTATATAAATCAAGGAATCAGAAAAAAAAAAAACCTCAATTTTCTAATCAAAAGGATGGATGATTTGAGAATATATCATAGGCAAAATTGGATTGGTTTCAGTCGAAAGCAAATATATTGATTATTATTAATCGGCTAACCACTGTTAGGTGTTTCTATTTTCTATATCATAATAAAATACAAATACGTACCATTTTTAGCTATTTGGGAATAATGCATCAATTGTTTTATTGAGCTTCCTGCTGGTATGTAATCGTAGACCTCGGCGGCCAAAGTCTGGAAAAAATAGAAATTCCTGATTAGACTAATGAAAATGAAAGAAACTGATTACAAGATGAGGCAATGTATAAAAACAGAAAAAATATCTTGATTAGGACTATAAAAAATGAACTTCTGCCATACCATATTCCATTGTTCAGAGTCGAATCCAACGCTCATGAAGACGACGGTGGTACATATTTCCCCAAGGAACGTATCCGGAGTGCATCCATCCGCCAACGTGTGGATGAACGATGAGGCGCTCAAAAATTCGTAAGAACCGGTAGCTCTGTAGAAGAACTGGAAACAGAAATAATAACGTGAGTCATAGAAAGACATTCCGTTATTTACCTCTATTCTGCGGAATTGCAGTATAAATTACCTCTACGAAACTCGAGAAATAAATAATTCCACTTATTATCCCAGTGGCATCGTTCAAGAAAGCAATCGGTGCAAGAGCTGTCATATGAGAAATCTTCTGGTTATATTCCGGCCTGGTAGAGGCGAGGACGAAGAACGTGGTCGTTCCTTGAGAATGGCCGATGTACTCGAGGGTTGGGTGTCCTGTCTTCTCTAGGATGTAGTCTATGCAAGCCGGAAGGTCGTAGAAGCCAATCTCGTGGAAGCTGCGAAAATTTAAAAATCTAGAATTTTTGTGTTATATATGTATCTCAATTTACATTAAAGCCAATAAACCAAACAAGTCTTAATAAATTAAATGAATAATGCAATTAAACTGGTAAAGTGCATGAGTTATTTTTAAATAGTTACTAACTTGTTAACTACTTAATAAAATAATGTTCAGTATAATTAGGTTTCAGATATTACTATATATGGAACAAAAAGATAATAATTAATTTCTCGTCTAAACTATTTACCATTTACACTAATTAAATTTTACTAATTATATTAATCAGGGATGGTTATTTCAAATTTTTGAAAAAAGAAGCTCTTTGACAATTGGGTCACTATTTTAAAAATTTAGCAAAAACTTTCGCTTATTTTAATGGTGATGATGAGTGCTAGTTTTGGTGGAAGCAACTCGTAACCTAATTCATGCAATTTAGCCATCGTTTTCATTGTCATGTGGCATGGTTACTGTCTTGAAGAAACAACACGTTTTCTTCGTGATTTGATACTTCGAACGCTTCAAAAATGTTATTCAATAATCACTATTGACGACTCTTTTCAAGGCAATCAATGAATATTATACCTTTCAGATTCCAGAATACTGAAGCCATAACCTTGCCAGCTGACCGTGCATCTTTCGACCTATTGGATTCGATTTATGGAGAGTAATCCACAAGCCTTATTGTCGATTGGACTGTGTGTAGTGTAGTGATGAATCCCTTGTCATATATCAAAGGAGAAAATCTTTAGTTAGTGTTTAGTTATGTCGAATATCGCTTAACATTGCTCCAAGTCAATGACAAATTGAAACTTTTCCCAGTCATTGAGCTCGTGCAGCATCCACTTTGTATACAGCTTTAGCATGTAAAAATATTCATGCATGATATGTTCAAAAAGCCCTTTGGTTATGTTCAGAGTATCAGCTACCTCGATCAACTCGAATTTACGGACATTCACAATTATTTTGTGAACTTTTTCTAAGTTATTGTCAGTTACAGCATCTTTCGAGCATGTGTATCGTCTTTGGTTCTGATACCACCCAGTTTAAATTTAGGTGACCACTTTTTAACAGTGGATATCCGTGGTGAGACTTCTTATAACGTTGATCAAGCTAAAAAAATGACTTTAACAGTACTTTTTCCATGATAAAGCTTCATTCGTACACGAAATTCATGTTTATGAACTTTTTCACATTGACAAATTTTGCATCAATTTCACTCACAATGATATATCTCATGAACCAATTTTCATACAGCTTTCAAATTTATATGCGTATCCTTTGAAGGTTTGTGCTAACTAAGAACCATATAGGTCTAATTTTAGTTATACCAATTATATGTCAGCCTACGAACTTTTCGGCAAACCTAATATTCAGACGACTTTATGTATTTTTAGAGAGCGGATTAGCTTAAAATGCAGAGTGCTGAGTTGCTATGCTGAGGGATCCGGATTTAAATCCGACTGAGAAAAATAAATTATTTTTATTATTATTATTTAGTGGTAACAGTTGACTGCATAATAACATAATAATACAAGAACTTTCTCGGATTGTAGTGGTCATTTTTTTCTCTTAATTTCAAGTTTTCAGTGGCATCATCCCAGTCTAGGATTACTGGTAAGTTGTAGCTATTGATACTACTAACAAATGATTGCTTAACATAAAAGTCGGCACAACATTAAGTTATGCACCCTTCTCCAAACACATTCATACCTGAAGTAATATCCAAAATAATATTTTAAAGTTAATTTCTATTAGCAATATTTAGAAATCTTGGCCGTAAGAGGGGAAATGTGTTGTGAGTAATATTTACTCAAGAATAGCTTTAATACAAAATCTATTAATGTTGATCATCAAGGTAATAAATCTGTTATGTTCCTCTCTCTTGGAGTTCATTATTGTACTGTAGAGTGGAAAATGGGACCTAAAGTGTTAGTATCTTTAGTATATATAGTAGTATAACTAGTATCAGGTTGGAAAGGGTGACTAACTGAACGTGCAATCTCCTTGTTAGGAAGGATAGTAATAATACTTTCAATCTTATTTAACCGATGAATGATGATTCATTGATCTCTTTACAATAGGCAAACTTTCTGAAGGTCCAAAAGAAAAGATGGATCATAAATATTCGAATTTTATCAAACGAAATAGTAGGATATCATATCTAACCCGCTGAGTAAATGGTTAAATCGAACTTTGTCCATGAAGAGTTGATTTTATTGAGGGAAGGGGAAGCAATATGTTCTCATTGTTGTAGTTTTGGGTTTTAAATGGAGTATATTATATTAACAAATACGATTTCAAGCCAATACGTGACTTGAGTAAGTATAAAACTAATGTTGTTAGAAAGTATATACAATCTGATACCAACCTGAAATCCCAATATTCGGGGCTGCTGGTGCTTAGATTCGTATGCATCTTACTGTAGGTGTTTCCCCTGCTATTTGCCATCCAGACGTCATACCCCAGATCGGCGAGTAGGAAACCTGTAATGAAAAGAAGTCAGTGATGTTTCTTATCAGTGACTCAAGACTTAAAATCTCACGATTTATGAACTCAAGAGCTATGAACTCACCCAAAGCCTTGTCCGGCCGCGACACGACCCATACTGCAGAACTGCAAAGGATGGCATGCCAGAGCAGCACCGGGCGTCCTGGCTTCTTCGGCTGGTTCCTCCCGTGGGGAATCCTGTGAAGTGTCAAGATGTATCCATCTTCTGTCACTACGGTGTGCTTTTCCGCGGGATATCCCTTATCCCTTATCAGATTCTCCTGCAGCATAGACAAAGAAATATAATAATCGGTTTCACCAAAGGTCTCAGGATTAACAAACTACTATGCCCAAGGACAGTAGCCCAAGGCCGCGGCCCAAGGAGTAAAAAATCCTTGGTTAGGTCGTTCATTAGAAGGGACGTAAAATGGGGTCCCAAGCATGTGCGTTGTCAAGCTCTCCTTAAAGATCCTTATCCTAATTATACCTGGATAGGAAAAAATAATGGCTCACATCCTGATATCGTCTGATTGGCCTTAGCATCATAAAGGGACGTAAAGTGAATAAAGATAAATTAATATCTGGTTTCTATGTATTATTTCTTTAATGACCATCCAAGCGTTCCATCTGTCTCGGTCTCCAATGTCTTCATAGAATCCAATAGTTTTCTTGTTTTTCTTACGATATACTTGGCCTGCCTCTTCGTCTTTTGCCGGTTGGTCTAGCTTCGAATAACTCAACACGCTGAGCGAAAGTTCACAAAACGATGAGCGAAAGCTTGGCAAACAAAACCAACACCACACGGTCCATCCCAGAAAAAGAACATATGGACAAAGATCGTACTGTTTCTAAGACAACGGTTATTTAAGACAAGGGTGCAAACGGTTTTCCCATTAATCAAGTGTACCAATTAACTGTATCCTATTAATACAGCCGGAGTGAGCCGTAGGGGGTTCTACCAGTCCGTGCCTGTTATGAGTTTAAATATAATTTATCTACAACAGCCGGACTTGGACCTTCTTCGGCATAATAATTTGCGCTCTTTATTTATTTTATTTGGCTGGCTATTAATTTTTATTACTACCTGCTAATTATCCTCCTGATATATTTATCTGCTATTTATCTAGACTGATATAAGTCCGAAGAGTAGTTGGAAGGATTGCTTTATCACCAATCATACGTGTTTTTAAAATACCATTAATTTGTGGATTTAAATTCGCAAGCAGGAATTGATGGCCTTTGGGTTCACTGAAACTTTTATCGTAGTCATTACGAATGCTAGAGGTATGTATACTAAAATATTTGTTTAGCTTCTATAAAAATCTTTTTAAAAAAAGCAGAGTTAGATGTCTCACACTATGATATCTGAAATATATATCTAAATAACACACTAATAAGGAGAAAATGATATATTCAACATACCACTGAAGCGGCAGAATTGCCCACAACTGAAGCAAGGGCCACAACAACAACAATTCCCAAGAGAGATCTCATTGTAACTGAAGACACTCGATCGCACCTGAATATTTTATCGTCCTGAACAAGACGTTACAAGAGGGGGCCTTACGTACGTAATAATGTCTGTAAGAAGGTGATTGCAGACTGTAAACACTCCATACGATGAACACCTGTGTTTGACAACTCTCGAGTGTTCCACCAATTTTCGTGTGTCATCAACTGATACAAGCTTTTGTTCTCGATTCAGAAATTAGATAATTTCTCGAAATTATCATAAATCAGTCATAGGTAATTAATGTTTATAAATACACCTGTTTCAGTCAAGTGTTATTTCTTGATAAAGGATAGGGGCCCAGTGGTAGAGCGCTGAATTCCGGTCAAATCTGGCTGTGGCAGATAATTTATTTAATCTGTTAACAGCCGGGGATGAACCCTGGTCTGGTGTCTTTCCTGAGGCCTCCATGAAGTGGGTACCTAAAATAAGGGAAAAAATCCGGTGGTTGAGCGTGATTTAGGACAAACCACCTCTCTGAACATTCGTTGCCCTAAAAATAGTAAAATCTCTACCACGAACTGAACCTAAGAACGTTTATGTGTTGTAGTAGTACAGACTAAAAATATATATTTTTAGTATGATTTGATTTGGCAAAGGAATTATTAAAACCTATACAAAATCATTTTATATTATACATATTTTATATAACATACGTAATAAATAAAATTGTTGGTGGTAGGATCTACCTATGCTATAAGGTTCGAATATCGAGAAGACCAAAATCATTTCACAAACACTAAAATTTTCGCTAATATTTTTTCTTTGTTTATCTTCATATTTCATTTTACATTACATTTTAAATGATGATGTGTATATTTGTGCAGATCTCTCGAATTATCAGGTTGCCATTCAAAGGTTAAGTAATTTCCACAGCCACAGGCGTGGGATACTTACTCAATAAAACTCTACAATGCTTTTTTTTTTTTTTTGCAAGGTAACGAAAGCTAAAATATTTTATCTTCAAAATGATTATAACCATCAGGGATTGGGTTTTCAGATTCTAAAACACGTTGTATTTCAACACTATTTTAATAAATTCCCAAGTAATCAGCTTTAAAAATCTCTAATATATCACAGTCCTAACTTAGAAACCTGTTTAAGTTTCCGAGAACCAAGCGGTTTCTCGTTAATCCCAAGAATCGAGGAGTCCCTTGAGTCGTGGAAAATCGTGACAATGACAAGTAGTTTCTTATCTCCGTTATCAACCACAACGACGTCACATGGTAAAGGATAAATGGTTACGTCATCCACACGTTTGCCATTCACTAATAACGAAAACCACGCAGAGCTAATGAAGGTGTATGTGTACAGTTAAGTCTGGGTAAATTTTATTTACCTTCGTTCATGTCAGAACTACAACGCGCGGTGTTTGGGTTATACCAACAATTGCGACAAACTTGAGAACAGAACAAGATAAAGCTATGAAATTGACGACGGCAACACTATCGAACAAGATAAGAATATTAAATACACAATTCGAAAAGATAAGAAGTCCTAGAAAGCCATGGAATGACCGTGAATCTATTCAGGTAATATGTTAGGTCTGAGGATGTCATCCTGAAAATATCTAGTATATAATCATACTAGTGGAAAACTTAGAAGCTACCTTGGGTATTTCACAGAGAAATAGAAAGAAATCTTATGTTCAACTCGAAAGTTGTCTATTCTAAGTAGATAGAATAATTTTAAGAGAGAACTGTTCATTCGGATCAAATGAAAATAAATGTTTTAGAAAAAAATAAATATTATTAAGCAACGAAGGGCTTAGGCACAACATGTTAAAAACTACTTGTAGCAATCATGGAGGCACTAGGTAACAGTACTAGAGAGTAACCTTAATGCTAACTTATGATTATGTTTACCTCGTGGTGCTACTAAGGTAAGAGTTAAACTTGAGGTAGTAACCTTAATGCTAACTCTCTAGTACTGTTACCTCGTGCATCCATGATTGCTAAATACTGTTTCTAGTTCAACGGTTGAGTAAGAAGGTCATTTATTCGCAACTGCCAGGTTTTCCCTCTATTAAGCGTACCAATTTTATAGAGACTGGAGAAGTTCAAGGGAGGTTTGCCGATCCCTCAGGGTAAATCTGTGGAAGTTAACACTTTAAATAATTTATCTGTCTAAGCCGGATTGGACCTGGAAACCACAGCTCTACATACTGAGCTGTCCTCATGAAACATATTAGTACTTAAAGTATAATTTTATTTAACTAAACGAAATAACAGAATTGATGGTGTAAAGCTAATAGTCTCCATTCAATACATGGTGAAACGGGATAAATTTTACAAAACTTTACCATACAGCATTTTTAGAATTTTCATTTTTAAGCTAGTTTTTTTCTACTTTTTCTAAATAGGAGGGTCATCCGGAAAATGGTTCCCGTTTGTGCAATAAAGACACAGGGGTAAATATTAACAAATATAAACATTTTTATTGGAAAGAGCATTCTTTACACTACTTCTCCACATAATCTCAAAGCAAATTCAGGCATTTGTCATAACGTGTGACGAGTTTTGTATTCCAGCGTCATAGTCTTCCGCCACCAGCGTATTAAGGTACGTAGTCACGCCTGTTCTTCATCGCTTTGAAATCTTGTTCCCACCAGAAAGTCTTTAAGCTTCGTAAAGAGATGAAAATCCGAAGGGGCCAAGTGCGGGCTATACGGTGGATGGTCGAAGGTTTCCCACATGAATTGCTGCAAAAGTTGTTGTGTTATCGCAGCTGTATGAGACCTGGCATTGCCATGAACGAGAATGACGCCAGTAGACAATAGACCTCTCCATCAATTTTGTATAGCCCGCCGTAAGTAATTTAATGTTTCTTAACTTTTCGTGCATTAAGAAGTTTAATCACGGCCCTCAATTCATGTGCGGTGTTCTCAATTTGTTTAAACATTATAAACGGTCACAGACACAACACAGGCAACGCTAGCGTCACGCAACTTCGCACAGATCAGGCTGACAAGGCACTGACGCGGTCTGACCATGCCCAGCGGCTACGCGCGTCATGCTTCATGGTTCATGGTACTACTTTCCGAAGGGCCCTCGTGTGTTCCTTGGACGATTCTATGATGTTGATTACATTTCAATTATGTCGATTTCTATCATACTCTTGTTACAATAAAGTATTATCTACAACCTAGTTTGTACTAATATGTGTACGAACTAGTGTACTAAAATTAATGTAGAATCATATTATACATTATAAACAAAAAGAAAGCCTGCACCACTACAACGGTCTTGGGTTCAGTACATGGTAGAGATTGTACTGTTTCAAGGACAGCGGTTATGCAGGGAGGTGATTTGTCCCAGATCACGTTCAACCACCAGTTTTTTGCACTCCACAAAAAGCATTATATTCTATGCTATTAAAATAGCTACAATGTTTTACGGCTGTGAAACATGGATTTTGGGAATGGAAAGAAAAGAGAAATTACAAGTCGCGGATATGGACTTCTTTCGTGGATATGCAGAAGGGCAGCTGGAATAAAGAATCTAGGCGTGATTGTTGTTTGTTCATTTAACGTCGCTTTATGCTTCTATGGTCAAACGGACGATGCTAAAGTGGGAGCTCTAAATTTTGCCTATCCAGGTTTAATTAGGATAGGGATTTTTAAAGAGTACCTGACATCGTACAGGTTCGGGACCCTGGTTTAACGTCCCCCCTTCCGAAGGAAGGCGTAACTAAGAATTTTTTACTCCCTTAATAACTCCTAGGGCCACCTGCCGAGCTACGAACCCGCGATCTTGGGCTTAGTAGTTTGTTACGCTAACCACTAGACCACAGGTGACCGTTGCCTAGGCGTGATTGGATACCCGATTCAGTAGTCCGAGAGGTAATGCCTGCTCACAATACCATTCAGGAAAAATTACCATAAAGCCATTAGAGTGGTTTCGACACCTTCTGATGATGGAAAATAATAGCATCCCAAAGATGGCCATGCACTTGTGGCCTGATGGAAGAAGAAGAAAGAAAAGTAGGCCGATTAAGAATTTCATGGATGAACCAAGTCCAGGAAAACATTGCTTGATATGGCCTGAATGAAGAAGATGAATTTGACAGGAAGGTCTGGAAGAATGTACTAAAATTTGGTTGGCGTAAATTTCAACTTTGGGAAAACTCTGAATAATTAAAATAATAAAATAAATACAATGGCTATTTTAAAATATTTTTGCCATTTTAAACAGTGTAGGAGGAACGGCTTTGTGGCCTAGGATAGAAGGGTGTTACAATGCATGGTCATGAACTGTATTCGATTCCCAACAAGTTCAGTGATATTTAATTCGCGACTACTCTGATAAATGAATTTTCATCATAACTTTGATATTATTCCATGCTTGTTAGGTGAGAGAAGTGATTTGAAAAAGGTGAAGTAAAAAAGCAACCACAAGTCCTACTTATCTGACCAAACCAATCTCGATATTACTCGACAGAATCTAAAGTCTAGCCTTTTAGTTAAATAGAATAAATAATGCAAATCCATTGATCTGAAATTTCAAGCTAACTCATGTGCAGCCTAAGTAACTCTACACAATAACGTATTATTTTTTTTTTATTTTGTCTAATATCGGAAATAAAAATAAAAAATCATTTTAATTGTTTGTTGTTAAAACTAGTGACTATCCAAAATTGTTTATAAAATGAGTTCCTTCATCGGGAGACTTTCCTATACTGCTATAGACACCCACCTGTGTCTAATCATAATCAAAATCCAAGTTATGACATTCTCAATAAAACACCGTTAAAAAAATATAGATGAAAAACCTAAAAAAAAAAGTCTACACTTGACCATTTTCCAAACTTGAAATGGATTTTCGGGTTGGAAAAAAGAACTTCTCATAGTAGTACTAGATGGCGACAAAGGAGATGGATTGATTCCATTTGATCGTAGACTATACCAATAGCACAAAAATTTTATATTACACATATAATACTATTTTTTTACCGAGAGTGAAGAATGTAAATAACGATTAATAGTAAATTTATTTTTCAATTATTTTTGAAGTGGGATAGCTCAGTATGTAGAGTTGACTGAAGATTCCGCGTTCAAATCCGTCTGTAACAGAAAAAATATTTAATCTGTTAATCTGTAAAGTGGATACCCTTAATTTGGGGAAAAAAGTGGCGGCTGAGCGTGGCCTCAGACCATTATACCCTGTACAATCGCTTCTTTTCGACCGTACAGTCTCTACTATGTACTAAATCCACTGTAGTGAGACTGTAATGATTTTTCAATTATTATATAAAATTAAAAAACATTTAATGTAATATATGTTATATAAATATAAAATAATATATACATATATAAATTGCATATTATGTTTATTTTCACATTTTTTAAAAATTAAATATTTCATTATTTTTATTTTTTCTTACTTTATTTTTTTAAATATTTGGGTGAACATAAGCATATACTCATAACATACATAATAGTTTTATATAATTCTCTTACGAAATCCGTTTGATTTCTTCTAAGAAATGTCTAGCTTATTATTAACAGAATAATAATATATCATTTATTTAATTATATCACCAACGTTCGCTGAATCCTTAGCATCGATTCATCAAACAAGAAGAGGCCGAAGTTCAAGAGATTAAATGTTTCCTCAGCTGTTGAGATATTTCAAATCAATCCTACTGATAAGCAAATCCCTTCAAGGCAGTATTTTTTAAATAAATTATTTCAAATATAAAAAGAAATTATAAGAACTTTCTACACAAATATCTTCTAACAATAATATCACAAAAAAATGTATGTGTTCGACATTTTTTTTTACTGGAGTTTTTTTTTCCAATGGAATAGTTTGTTTCCTTTACCACCACTTTAAGCTTCTTTGGATCATCAGACGTTGCTACAGTGAGAGTCCTAAATTGTGTCGCCTCCGGTATAATTAGCATATGGAGGGACTGTACTGTTTCAAGGACAACGGTTATGCAGGGTTGTAATTTGTCCTAGATCACGCTCAACCACCAGATCTTTCCCCCTTATTTTGGATACCCACTTAATAGAGACTGGGTGAGCCTCAGGAGGGTCTTATACCCCATATGATCCTTCTCCGCCTGCTAACAAATTAAATAAGTCTTTCCAGCAGCGGGATTTGAAGCAGGATTTTCGGCGTGGCAATTCAGTTTTCTACCAATACATATCTTATAAACCGCTCCCTTATAAATATTTAATAAATTTTATCAAATATTTTTATTCAGATTTCGTCTCTGCTTTGAATGTGTTGTAATGCTGAATGTTCAGTGAATATAAAATAGCCCTGTATTAGAGTCTAGCAGTGTCAGATAATTATTTAGCTTTTGTTTGACCTTAATATGGAGCCTGGCCCACTCAGCCTCTGAAAAGTGGGTACCCTTTATTTGATGGTTGGAGGGAAGGGGTAATTCCATTAATTACATCTTGTTTTATTCTCTTTTTTTCAATATTTCATAACTCATTGATTTAAAACACGACTCTTTAAGTATTCCAAGCTCTTTCTAGGAGAAAAAGTTTTAGTTATCCACTTACAAATTATATTAGCACTTCCAGGTCATTTATAATCATTTCCATTTCAATTTTAACTTTTTTCACAAAGTTAATAGTAATAGAAAAGGTGACAATCCATTTTTATTTTGATTTTCAAAATTACTGAAAGTAGAATTAAAACTTCACGAAATATTACACTGATCTGTATTAAAGCTGATTATTATTTTTTGAATTTATGCTCAATCAATTTTTAAAAATACAGTCAACCCGATTTATTTTAGAAGCAATGACCATTTAGATTATTGTAATTACAAGCACATTACTCTATCCTCTTCACACCATGAATGCGTATAACAAGCAGTATAACCATAAGTGTTATTATTATGAGGAAAGAAATCCTTGGTAACATAGTTGATCCCAAAAATAAAGAGTAATATTTTCTTATATATAGCAACTTTGCACCCTCTTTTAATATATATATATATATAGCATATATTGTATAAACAGTTTATCCGATTATCGCAAATCATTGCAGGTGTTCTATAAAAAAAAAATTTTAAATCTCTACCATTGGATATCTTAGGAGTTGATGTCAAGATAATTAGTTATTGATAAATGATAGGTTTTTTACATAATAAGGAGCACCATCTGTTGATACTCCAATACTCAAGTAGATATATTATATATATAAATCCATGTGTCGAGGACGTATGGATTTATAAGAATGAGTACAGCGCACGACATGTACAAAGTAGAAAAAATAAATAAAAAAATGGAATGAAGGAAGAGAATAAAGAAAGGATATAGCATAAGGGCAAAGAGCACTTTCCATTCGGTTCAGGGCTGGGTTTCCTAATGGAAGAATATTTCCCAAGACCTGTAAAAACCATTTACGTTGTTCGGCCAACGTGAGTTCATTCTTAGATCGCGCTACCTCTTCCACTGTCAAATAAATTTCATTTTCCTTAAGGCTGGGATGTAAATCCAGTTTGAGTCTAAAACATTACCGCGACTTGTATTATTTACGATTTCCTTCTTTAGGAGTTATATGCATGCCTTTAGCGTGGAAAAAATGCCTTTATGTTGTAAATTTTCTCGCATGATGGTGTAAAGAAAGAAAATAGAATGATAAGGAATGTTATAAAATAACAATAATTTAACAATGATATTCGAAATTGATGTTTAGTAAAACATCATCCAATAATAATAATAAGAAGAAGAAGAAGAATAAGAATAAGAATAAAAATGTTCCCCGAGACTGAAGGATTCCTTCTGGCAATACAGGAACAGGTCATGGCAACAAACTCCTACAGAAAACACATTCTGCACCAAGCAATCGAAGATTGGTGTTGCCTATGCAAAGCAACGTATTAATCAATTCAAAATGTCACCTCTGGTTGCCGATCATTAGCAGGTAAAGAATATCTAACTAGGCACAATAATGCTGAAAAGATCGTATATCAGGCACTGGCTCAAAAATATAATTTAATAAACTGTCATCACCCGTTTTACAAATACCAGCCACAGCCAATATTAGAAAAAAATGGCATCAAACTATATTGGGATCAAACTATGATAACTGACCATAATATACCCCACAATAGACCATACATACTACTCTTAGATAATAAAATTAAAAAGGCCATCATCATCGAAGTTGGGGTTCCTGCTGATGACAACGTTTCTAAAACATCGAGCGAAAAAAGTACCAAGAGCTCCAAGCTCTGCGAGGAATTGAGACACCTCTACCGACTGGTGGATGTAAAAGTACTACCAATCATTTTGTCCAGCAATGGTTTAATTCCTCAGGAAACGATTAGATCAATGAAGACGCTGGAAATAATTAGGGGACTGGAAGAAGTACAGAAAGCGGTAATGCTGGGAACCTTGACCTTTTTTTTATGTGAATTTATCCGGCACAATCCTAGAAATCCAAAATGTAAATAATAATAATGTCTTTATTTATTCTGGGACAAGTCCCTATAGAATGACAATACAGGCATTGTAAGCTATTACCCAACTAGCATGTTCTGAGATTCTTCTTCACATTTCTACAGTTGTTATTTAGAACTCCATTTTTTTTTATTGCATGCAAACATTTTAGTTGCACACAACACTTTACGAATAAAAGGTGGAGTAAGATCTAAGAAATGACATTATTTTTGTTAGGTAGATATTCTAGATAGGTACGATAAAATATTTGAAAATTATGTTGAGATTTATTACATTTTCTTTAGTATTTGTGCATTTTCGTATTTATTAAATATATATATATATATATATATATATATATATATATATATATATATATATATATATATTGCTGTAACGGTCCTGCAACCCGTCAGGTTTCGGCCTCCTCCAACTGCTTCCCCCATACGTTATGGTCTTGTGACAACGCCAGCCAGTTTTTAACTCCGAGTATGTTTTGAGCATCACCTCCCACTCTATTTAATTTTTAATGCATCTCATCTACATGTTAAAAGTCATAGCCATTTTCTCTTATATTATTTATTATGGGCTATTATTTATTGTTTTTGGTAATATATTATGGGCTACTCATTAAACTATTTGCCTTAATGATGTTAAGTTAAAATAATGTAAAACATATAGGTTGCAAATTTGCACAAACCTTGAAAGTGAATCGTTATCTAACCTTATACTACTGATATCCTATTTAGTGATTAAGATGTCCCAAGTTGATGAACCTTGAAGAGGTTAAAATTTATCTTTTGATTTAAATGATAAGAATTTGAGGGTTCTGTTTTAGAATCAATCATAAATAATGTAATATTTGTATGCTATTTGCATATTTCACATCTATTTACTGATTTTAACAATATTAAAATATCTTTTTTAAGTGTTTATTTTATTATGAATTTAAAGCGGATACGAAAATAGAAAACAATTGCCAAATTAGAACTTTTAAACTCATATAAACATAAAAATTACCAAACTGCAATATCTGTCTATGTTTTAACTTTAATATCATTAAACATTCACATATATAAATCAGCAAATATAATAAGTATGATTGAAGAATTATAATACAGATTAATTAATTTATTGCAAATATAAGTAACAATAACAACGCTTTAAAGATTAAACAATTTTATTTCTATTTTGGTAATAATAAAATAAATTTTATATTGATTGTGGAGGATTAATACTATATAAGGAGAGGTGGGGTAAAAGAATTTTTTGTAGTAACTAGAAATGCCTTGAGTTTCACTCATTCATTCACTCACTGCGTAGTGTACTATAAACAATCTTTTATTAGAAACTAGCTTAATAACCAATTAGTTAATCTATTAACTGAATTAGACCATCTAAATTCCGATTTAAATCTGCGTAAGTAGTTTCTCACAACTAGAATTGTATTTCTTTTTTTGTAAGGAGAAACTTTAGAATCTGGCCTTGAAATTTAATCTTAACAGATTTCAGTTGCTTAAACTCATTTTCAATTTGCTGAAAAGCACCGAGTTGTTGGGTAAGTGTACGTCTCTGTTTTGGAACAAGTTCGTCTATCTGTGTTTGGCCAGAGAAAGTTACAGACCAACACAATGGCATAAAATACATTTCTTTAATACATTAATTCAGTTATTTACATATCTAGCTTTCAATTTGCTATTTATCATACCTGGCTTTATTAAGAAAATAAATATGAATTTGTATTTGGAGCAAAGGACGGTTATAAGAACTAGGTCACTCGTACAGAATCTCTTAGTGAGGGAGGTTGAAGGGATATACCTTTGGAAAGAGCACTCCGGAAGAAGAAGGTGGCGAGGACACGGAAGAAGGAAGCCGGCGAAAGATGGTGGCGCTGGAGAATCCGAAGGCGGCCGGGCCTAAACCCTTTTTACCAGATAAGTTTTGACCCCCTGTTCTACCAGATAACTTTTGAAAGTTATGTATATATTTTATGCCAATCCTCTATCTTTATCTGAATCCTTAATCGTATGTATTTAATGATATTCAAAATAAGAAAATGTATGAATAAAGAATATACATTATAATTCTTTATGTGCTTACTTAACCCAGATGCACTATATATTTATGAATACTATATTGAGGATGTAATAAAGGTGTTAAATTTACTGATTAGTAAATTGGTAAGCACACAACCAAACTCTGGAAAAGAATCGAATTTATAATAGAGTTAGGACGTTTATAACAACTTGAGTACATAATTATCTTAAATGATTGCTCTGATATCCCAAAACTAATAGAATTATTTAAAATATATTTAATACCCAAAAACATATAGTAGCAAATTCTTAACAAAGATTTTGAAATGAGAATCTCAGATATGTTTTAATGCTTCAGGAGAAAAAGCCCTCCCAAAAACGAACTATTTTGCCCTAGTTCCACAACTTCTGAGATAATGAGTCTTCCAGATACTTTTTACGCAATTACCAGTTAAGGCAGAAGCAAGTGTCCTGCCTTGTAATATTAAAAGTCACTTAGGGAAACTTAGTACAACCAGCCACTCTCACTCCAGATCTCTCCCTCCCTCCTTGCCTCCCTCTCTCTCTCCCTCTTTTTCCATACATCCCTCATTAAACATAAGTATTATGGCGAAAAGACAAGGACACGTTGCTTCCTCATTACCGCGTTGAGCATGGTCTCTACCATAACAATGCCCAGGGACAATAGCAACTAATGATAAATAAGAAAATATTTCCAATCCAAAATACGTTGTTTGCGAAGAATCTCTATCTCGTTCAGCGGATTCATAGCCCGGAAGGTGGTCATAGGATTCTTTAAGGAGGGTGAAAAAATCCTTGGTTATGTCATTCTTCCGAAAGGACGTTAAACCAGTGTCCTGAGGCTGTGCGATGTCAAGTATTCGTTAAAAATCCCTATCCTAACTGTGCCTGGCTAGGAAAAATTCAGAACTCCCCTTGTATAGAATCGTCTGGTTATTCAATTGACGTTAAACAAAACAAACTAATTTATAGTTCATTTAACCAGAGCTAATTTGAGTGGTGATAAAAACTTGTAATCCGAAAAGGTCCTGAGATAAGATTAATACAAAAAAAACATTTTTCCTTAAAAAAAAGAGCGAAAAATCCGCCATTTGATTTTATCTTGACCAACATCAAGGAAACTTCTTCTATTTACTGTATATAATGTATAAAATAGATATATATGTAAGCCACTGTTAGCACAAGCGGTAAATTTATGAAACTAACTTTTTGTTTTGTTTTGACAGGATTGAAAAACAAGAGTATTTACAGTTCAATATAAAACGTGTAACTAGTTTCAACATTTATATTAATTGATGAAAGAATCGAAACTAATGTTGGAAGGTACACACAGCTACCATACGATAGTTACGTTCGATCAACCATTACAGCATAAAGTGACATTAAATAAACAAACAAACAAGAATCTCGTTCAAGAATTCTGAAAGTAGATACTGAAACCTCAGTTGCTGCATCTCCCCATATATACGAATTAACAAGTTCTATATCAATTTGGGATTTGTTCAACAAGTAACCGTGAATAATGGAACAATAGCTGGGAAGTAGGGAGTAAAACTGATAGCGATCTATCGCAAATTACGCGTGCAAGATGTGTGCGGAAACTGGGCTAAGACAAAAGCGCTCCTAGCGGTATATTCATAAAGTTGGCCGCTCCAAAGTTCACTGAACAATAGCACCAGGTCATTATACAACCTACGGAATGAAGTTTGAATTTGTATATGGAGCTACCTCGAGTGGTTCCCTTGAGCGTTATTAGCTCAGGCGTCTACTGCTACTGGTACAAGTGGCGTAGTACTAGACCTTCTATCTAAGTAACTATATCAACCTCTTATCTATAAATATTTTTTTCATTTTATTGTTACTATGCTATGGTTACTATTAATTTTATACCATATAAAATTCATCGACTCACTTAACTAAACAGCCAAAAAGCCTTCTAAAACTCTCCCAAAACCCTGACATCAGTCTCAGAACCAATAAGATAGCAGCAAGTAATGAAGGATCACCATAGACATATTTATGTGTAAGATTTAATTAAAGGAACAAAAACCACATAAATGTGCTCCAACACTAAAAGAAAACAAAAATAAATAAAAACAAAAAACTTGCCCATCCACAACTCCTTAAAATGTAGTTACACTACAGTAAAAGGAGAAAATCCAAAAACATTAATACGACTAATGTACACAAATAAGTGTACAAAAACTTGTATTAACAATAAGTATTTTTATAAAGGGGTTATGAAGAACGAAGTAATATTTTATAAATGTTTAATAGTTCACAATTTTAGTTTGACAATTTGAGCAATGTTTACTCTTGTTAACTTTACTCTTGTGGACCAATTCATCAAGGACCGCGGTCTTTAATGGCTAGGCCGTATAACAAGGAAGGCCTGATAGAAGTGTCCTACTGAGCTACATAATGGCAAAAGAAGAGTTGGCCGATCATGCTGGCAATAAATGCAAGATGTTGAAGAGGGCCATAAAGTATTAGGATTCTCTGATTGGAAATGGAGAAGACAAGTACAAAATTGTTGAGGAAACAATGACCCATCCTGCTATACTTAGAATTACGTAGAAGTTTATCATGAAAGCTTATGGAGGCATCTGAAAGAAAAAAAATAAACCTCCTGATGCTCCTTTTCGTGTGTATTGTTTGTTATATACTCTATTATTATTTATTATGCTGATGAAAATACGTAACGCGGAAATAATATGAATATAGTCCGGTACGTATACAATAAATGAATTCTTGGAAGCGAAGGAAATTTGGAAACTGCCTGATATTCCAAGAACAAAAAATAATGGAATACCAAAAATATAAATAATTGAATACGTTCAATCAAGGAAAATATCAAAATATAAGACAAACACGAATGAATGTTGATACACGAATGAACACAGAAGTTTCCTCATTTTTATGAGTATCATTTCACAATGTAAATATGAAAGCAATCTTTGAGAGATTTCACTGTATTCAAGGAATATTTTTCTATTATTTTTCGTACTATAAAATAATTAATAAAACAGATGAAATGCGGAAAAGATGCAGTGTTTTTTTCAAACCTCCAATAAAACTTTTTTTGTGGTGCCGATACATAGTGCAAAGAACACAATGTATTGGCTTGTATTGTTTGTTATTGAATTTTATGGTATGCACTGCATCACTTTATTGCTGAGAATTCAGAAAAGATTAAATTAAATCGTTATTTTTTCTTTTTTCATCCGATTTTTTGTAATCAATCCTCTCCATTTATTGCAATATGTAATGATGAAGAACATATATATTACTCCAGAATCGACAAGAATAGACAAGAGTATACCAAAATAACAGGGGAATAGAATTGATTCAAAAACCTTTAAAAAATCAAAGAAGTATTCCAAATCTATAATAATAGTTGCACACATTTTAATAAAAACAGATCAGCTTTAATGTCTACAATATTTCCTATATTATTACTCAATATACTATTAGTGCATATACCTTACCCTATGATGAGGGAATATTTAAAAGTTTTTCATAAAGTATGAAATTGATATTTCATAAAATCAAATTTATGATTTTTTAAATTTATTTTTAACGATGTAGTTAATAGCGAATGAAGATTTTTTTTATTTCCCAGAGCTTCAGCTGAGCTTTACATTCGTCAGCACTTATTGACTATGCATGGTATATGTTCTTTTTCTGTTTTATGATAGGTTTTTTTTATGATAAGTGTTGATAAACCAAGAGATTTTATTATTTCGAGGGCATTGATATCGCCAAAATCTTATTTTCTTTGGAATTAGAATATTAAATTAGGTTCTTCTTCTTCTTCTTTTGCACCACCCTTTAGTGCCTTCCAGCTTAGGTGAGCGTCTAACCAGGATTTCCAACGTTCCCTGTTACCTGCAAGATTTTTTGGTTTGGCGTATATTCTTTTTTCTTTTTTTACACAGACGGTCGACGTATTCGAGGGAAGACATTCTCAGTCTGGCCAAGGGGTCTTCTACGATCGAGGACATAGTCCATAGACTTCAATGGACCCCTGTTTCTTCCATCCTCCATTCTGACGACATGTCTAAACCATTTAAGCTGCCCAATCTCAAGGACATCCTTCATTGGGGGAACCCCCAACTCCTCCCTGATTCCCTCATTCCGAATACAGTCACGTCTCGTTCTCCCTCCGATCTTTCGGAGAAACCTCATTTCTGCAGCAGTGAATTTTCTCTCCAGTTTGTCCATCAGCATCCAGCTTTCAGCCCCATATAGGAGTAGAGGGAGGTACACTGCCTTAAATATGTGGTTTCACGCCTCTGCTCACTTCTCTCTTCCGTTTGCCTTGCTTATCCTGTTTAGAATTTCTGAATCCACTTTCCCAGACCTATCCATAACAGTGCCAAGGTACCTAAGTGAAATCTGAAACTACTAACATCAACTCTCCATTGCAGTACACCTGAGCATCTTCCGGTACCCTCCCTACCTGTACGATCTTACTCTTGCTTGTACTGATGACCATGCACTTCCTGCGGAGCTCTTCGTTCCATTCATCAACCGCCTGCTGCAATTTCTCCACGGAATCCGCAATTATAACAATATCGTCCGCCATACATACAAAAGAAGCTTACCCACATTAAGCTTGGGCAGTAATTTCCGTTTCCCCAGAAACGTGCTTTCTGTTCGCCTTTTGCAGATTGCAGCTATTTCATCCATATACGAGTATAATGTGAATAGCAAAGGGCTTAAACTGTCACCTTGTTTGATCCCCTTATCTATGCTAAAATAGCCAGATTCCTGCCCATTCAGTCTAACTATTCCTTTTAGATCTTGGTATATGGATTTAATGGCCTCAGCCAGGCCTTCTCGGGACATTCTTTGCTCTTAGTGCTTCCCATATTTCGTTTCTTGGGACCGAATCGAATGCTGCTTGAAGGTCGAGGATGGCGAAGTACATGTTTTTATCATGATCCCATGATTTTTGCATTATATTCCTGAGAGTAAATTAGGTTATTCAACATTTTTAAATCAATGAAATCGTTGTGAACGTGTCCACTTACGGCGTGACAAGGAGACTCAGTTTTGAGGGTTCTTAAAACGACTTTTCAATTGTTGAATTAACAGAATCCACATCGGTTAATTAAGAGGAAATCGTTTTATATTATTGTTTTGTAGATTTTATTTTTGAAGTTTCTTCGCTAATGGACCCCGTCGGAGCGACGTTAATCAAAATTAAACTATATTCGAAGTTAATATTACTTTCGAGCTATTTAGACAATAGAATGGATGGAATAGTAGTAGACTATTAATTTATCTACAGCGAGTTTTCAAGGATTCGTAGCTCTAAACAGCCTCATGATAAAAAATACACAGAAATATAAAAAAAAAAACATTATACACTTGATAATGATGTGTATCGTTACAATGCACAATCAATTAATTGAACTTCCGCATCTGACAAAGATAAAAAAAATTGGAAAGGTGTTTAGAAAAGGAATATGACGATAAGAAGATAAGGAGGACAAAACGTTTCTAATGAGTGATCTGTTAATATTAATAAACAGTATTAGCAGTTTCTCCCTGGTTTTCCGCATTTTTGTAATTAATCTTTAAAAAATGTTGCCGCTATATAAACACAGGTGTACGAAAGTTAAGTACAACTTAACTTTAATGTAACCCAATTAAAATATTGTATCATTATATTGCTTAAAAGGGGAGAAAATGCCTGTCATTCTACAATCCATGAGAGTTTAGGTTTAGTTAAATTTTAAACTCCAAATACTTTAACACGTAACAATACCAATAACTTAAATCTAAAAAAAATGTACCAACTCAACCCGTGAATGAGCCTAGGGTTCAGTACATGGTAGAGACTGTACTGTTTCATGGACAAGAGTTTTGCAGGGATGTAATTTGTACCAACAACTAAAATCGAGAATTAAAAAGCTTACAATAACACAGAAACTTAAACCTAGCTTTCCGGGGCACTTAAAATTTTCAAACAAGGAAAACTTCTGTTACATGAGTGATATCATTAAGCGGACAAACGAATCTCAATAAAATCTTTCATTACACTTGTGTGTAACGCGGTTGAAAAGTTAGAGAAAAATAAAGTAAAATAAATGATAAAATTAAAAACAAAACAAATTAAATTAAATTAAAAACAAAAATATTTAAACTGGAATACGACGCTACCCGGTATAATATTATCAATTGGGATTGAAGTAGCTCAGTGTGTAGAACGCTGAGTTGCAGTACTTTCAAATTCAGCTGTGACAGGATAAATGATTTAATCTCTTAAGATCCATGGATTGACCCTATGAGATCTGCAGACCCTCTTGGGGCTCTATAAAGGAAGTACATACTATGGTTAATTGGCGAAAAATCTGGCGGTTCAGCGTGACCTAGGCCAAATCACCGCCATGAATAACCATTGGCTTAGAAACAGTAAAGCCTCTACTTTGTACTGTACCCAAGACCCTTCATGAATCGTATTGGTATAGTTTTGTTTTTATCTTATCAAATGCCCATGGTATAGATTGTTGTTTCATAAAAGCTAGCGATTTCAAACACTAATAAAAACAGGAAATAAGAGTATTAATTTCGCGATAACTAATATATCGGTAAGATTTTTTTCTTAGATAATACTATGTCACATTCGGAGAAAAAATTGTTTAATGGAGTCGAAATTAAAAACGAAGTGCATGCACAAGTTCAATTTGCAACTAATTTAAGTTTCGAACGGGAGCTTTTTTTTTAATTAAATATAAATTGAGGCTTACATTTAGAAACAAAAAAGGAAAAGCAAACATGCCCTGGAAAAAAGTCATTCTAAACATTGAAAAGGCTGCATTCATCAAGTTTTCTACCGCAAAATAAAATATAAAACTTTACAAGAAAAAAAATTAATTTCATTTGGAGAAATAATTTAAATATTCCGAATCAAGTTAATTTATCTATCATATTCATTTAATTAAAGATATGATACAAGTTGCATACAGACATAATTAAAAATGAAGATAGAAAATCAGCCTTCTGACAAGTCAAATAAATATACTATATAGAAATATTTGTTTTTTATCTATAATACTACAGATACAGATTACATGCGTGATGTTCTCTAGAAAATAATCTAAAGAAGATATTGCATGTATATATACAATGTATATCTAAGGAACACAAAAGATACTGATATAGTTTTTTTGATATCAGGATTCTGGAAACCCTCAACATGTTTTTATCAATAAGGGTTATGTAAATCATGTGAGTTCCTTTGCGCAATTTGATCATCGATGAACTCTAAAATTATCAGATAAATTCAGACAACTTTAGCCTGTTAAGTACTTAATAATATGTGATAAAATCAATTAATTTACATATTAAGCATCAAGAATTTCCCATTACATTTTTATTTCATCAATTTAACTTACTAAGTTGAAGGTATTGTACATCTTAGCACCTTCAATATATTAGTGTATATTTTTCGTATGTTAATTATATATCTTTTTATAATTTGTATATGTAGAACTCCGCACATTGTATATTTTATTATATTTTTGTATGTTAAAAGTATGTCAATAGATGCAAAATAGAAAACTTCCTAGAACTCAGAAACATGCGTGAAGACACTGATTTAGTCCCATGTATCAAAAGGGGGTTGATAAAATGGTTGGAAATTGAGCATCGGATGGACAGGAAAGACTACCAAGCAAGAAAGGAAGAAAGAAGACGCCCAGACGGTAGAAGAGGAAGAGGTATACCCAGGTTTCGGTGGCTTGTAGATCTCGACGCTTACCTGCAGCTTCTGGGAGTGAGAAGTATGCTGGTAGAGGATCGCTCTGTGTGGAGGAGAATTGTTGTGGAGCCCAGGATCCTTCAAGGGCCACAGCACCGTCAGGGAAAAAGAAGATAGATAGATCAGTATATGTTTTATCTGGGAATTTTTAAATACTTTTTTTTTTGTGATCTGTTCTGATATTATTTGGAAATGCACCAATACGTTGTAATAAATAAACAAAAATAATTGTTTTATCTACTTATAGGCCATTTTAACATATAAATAAATTTGTTGAGTACGATCCCTATTTTTCTTTTAATACCTTTTTTTAAGATTTGCATACTAGGTTAAACACCCCCGATTATCAAGTTGTTATTAATAAAATTTAGGCTAATATAAAATAGGTAAACAGAAAATTACATATAAATTAATAGTATAGGAATGACTTGCAAAAGAACTTTATGAAATATGAAGAACTTTATATTTTTGCTTCGAGGAAGAAATATGCATAGTACAGAGCAGTAAGCGTTTATAATGAGATGTGTAGGGCCGGGTTTGAGCACCTCGTTAGGCCTGTCTTATTTACAAGTCTTCTACCAGCGTCTGCATTGAGCTCGTTGAATGTCTGCCTCGTAGTTCTTGAATCCAAAAGGGCAAGGGATCGATTACTAAGCCGGGATTATCTTAAGTAGAATAAATAATAAGTGGAACATCATTATCTCATTGTATACAATATGTAAAATTTTAAGACAGTGGTGTAGTAGCTCATTCCTTAGAATCTAATCCAATTTTATCTTGAAGTTTTCTTTTATTACTAAAACTTCTATCGTGGACCTTTCCTATTCAAGATGAAGGTTTAACTTCATACCATGTTTTATTTAACTGTATCGATAAATATTTCCAATTCCAATCCATTTGTTCATCTAGAAAATATTAATGTTGTAATTAGTATTCGGTCAGAGGTCCATATTATTTTTAAACCTTTAAGATTAAGGGCATAAAACAGAAAATGGAAAGTGTCAATTAACAACACAATAATCACACGGCTATTTCTGAAAATATATTTCAAAATGTGTCATGATATAATTTTTATGACAAAAATATAAAATTAAAAACAAGAACCCTTAAGTCTCTTTTTTTCCCATGGTCATATAAGAATGATAGGCATAGAATGCATTGAAATGCAAATGTTAATATAAAAATTATTTTGTTTTTTCCCATTTCTGAATTTTCGGAAACATAGAATTATACAAAAGTGATGCACTACCAGAGATAATTAATAAGTTAGAAATCGTTATCTTATTATGTATAAACTAATTTTATGGGGATGGTATAGGAGGTCATTACTTAAGATCTAATTTAGTTTGATCTCGTAGTTTTCTGTTTTGTTTTTTTAACTGACATTTCAATCATTAACGTTTCCTATTCAGGATTTATTCCCGCGATGAGCATAAAGCTCCTAGCTGTCGTGGAATGCTAATGGCATTATCTTCAAATCACTGTTACGAACTTAGCAAATTTCTACATGACAAACAAATTGATATTGCTTTACCGACTCAAACACATTCCACACACCGCACGAAGTTCTATATACGGGAATACATCACTTACATCTACCCAGACAAAACTTCACAAACCGGGTCTTGTATTCTCATTCATAGAAACATATCCCACTCCCTTATTCCTTCCATTCCAACTGGTGCTATCCAATCAACCTCAGTAAACATAACGACTCGTCATTTCCAAATCACATTTTCAGCTGTATACTGTCCTCCCGGTAATTATCTTTCCTATAACCCCCTTGATTCCTTATTCCAATCTCTTGGACCGCGTTTCATTGCTGGAAGAGACTACAACGCTAAACACCAACGGTGGGGTTATCGATCATCCAACTCCCATGGGAACGTCCTTTCTTCAGTCATATCCACTAAGAATTACTCCATCCTTACCCCATCATAATCCCATCTATTGGCCTAAATCCCTCAAAAAACATCCCGACATCCTGAACATATTTGTCACCTCCTTTATTTTTAAAACCAATACCAAATCCTTAGACGAAATTTCATCAGATCATAGCCCAGTTCTCCTTTTCTTACATTCAAGTTTCGCACCCAAGCCTTCCCCTCCTACATTGATTACAGGACATATAAACTGGGACAACTTTTGTTATGATCTGGAGAACAAAATGGGCTTAAGAATTTCACTTAAGACAAAACAAGACATTGATACTGCCATATAAAAACTTACTACATCAATTAAAACGACTTTACATGATAATACCTCAAATCATACAATTAATAATTCTTAGAAGACTGACATTCCACAACATATTCCTATCTTATTAAGAGAAAAACATAGAGAACGATCGAAGTGGCATAGAACTCGATACCCTACGGACAAAATTAATTTTACGAGATTGACTAACCAAATAAAAACAGAAATTAGAAAATTCAAAACTCAAGATTTAATTAACTTTACTGAAAAACGTCGCAAAGCTCCAGGACACGACCTCATCACGATCCACATCGTAAAGCATCTTCCCAGAAAAGCTATTCTATTCCTCACCTACACATATAGTGCTGTACTCCGTACTATATATTTCACTAACCTTTGTAAATTATACGTTGTCATAATGTTACCCAAACCTAAAAAAAAGTGGAAAACCCTTCCTCTTACTGCCCTATCTCTCTTTTACCATGTATGGGTGAAATCCTGAAAAAGCTCATGCTGAAACGATTATACCCCATCCTGGATGCAACGCACATTATACCAGATCACCAGATTGGATTTCGAACATCCCACTTCACTACCCAGCAATGCCATCGTGTGGTGGATGTAGTTTCCTCTGGAATTGGAATGTAGATTACATTTTTCTGTGTTATTTCTTGACGTGGAACTGGCTTTTGGCCGAGTTTGGCACCCAGGATTGCTTTACAAACTCGGCCAATTCCTACCTCCTACATATTTTCTCCTTATTCAATCCTACCTCAATAACAGGTCATTCAAAGAAAATCACAATAATTTATTTTCATCCCGCTTTTCTCAACTGTTGGTGTTCCTCATGGTGTTCAGTATCCTCAGCCCAATCCTCTACACAGTTTACACAGTTGACATCCCAACTCATCCTAATACTATCCTTATCACGTAGGCGGATGACACATGTCTATTATCAGTCAACACTGATTCAGTTATAGCATTCCATACCCTTCAATCCCATATTACTGACCTTGAAAAAATGGTGTCAAAACTGGAGGATTAAAATAAATTCCCACAAATCCCGAAAAACACTTTTACTACCGGTCGTAAACCAATGACGTCCTGTCCTCCTGTATCTTTAATAGCATCCCACTGATTCCTGTAGAACATGTCCGGTACTTAGGATTACACCTTGACAAAAGATTAACTTGGAATCCTCGAACTAGACAGAAACGACAAGAAATAGCACGCCGCTATTACAACATTTACTAGACAAATGCTCTAAGATCTCATTAATTACAAAAGACTTATATAGGAAAATCAAAAGACTACAGGAAAATCATTAGACCCATCTGTTATACAGTTTTGGGGCTCCTCTAAACCATCGGATTCTTCTCGTATTCAATTCTTACATTGTGGATATAAACGGAATATCCTTGTATTCCAATCTTGTATTCCTGAAAACTGCAGCATCCCGGTTGGTGTCCGCGCATTTGAACGTTCAATTCATTTCGACAGTGATGTAGCTCGAATCTGAAACTTTTCCAATCAATTAACGTGCCTTGTACGCGCGACGTTGCAATGACTATCAGTCAGTCCTAACAAAGACATGGACAGCTTTACTTTTTATCAGCTTTATTTTATTTATTATTTAAATAATAGAGCGATGACTAGAGTATCTAAGAAGCCAGTTCAGATAAAATCTATTTATTATAATTTTTGGAATGATCATTTTAAAATTGAATATAAATCACATGAGAAGATGGTCTCTTGACCATCTAAGTTGAATTTACTATTCGAGTACTAATAGTGGGTAGTTAACTACGCGCCATTGTTTCATGTCATTATGTATCATTAATTATATTTACTTTATGTGTTGTTATAATACAGTTATAAAATTCAATATTTTTTTAATTACATGATTAACAATGGAAGATGTTACAAATAAAAGAATCTTAACAACATATTATAAAATGATTTCCATTTATAAGTTACCTTACTTTCTTTATTGATTCTTTCTGATTTCTTTATTATTTAATTTAATTGTTTAATGTCACTTTATGTTACGATGGCTAATCGGAGAATGCTAAGGTGGGAGTCTTAAATTTTGCCTATCCAGGTTTTATTTGGACAGTGATCTTTAACTGGTACCTGAGGTCGTACAGGATCAGGACTCCCATGTTACGAAATTGCCGAAAGATTGCTTAACCAAGGGTTTCTTTACTACCTTGAAACACCTTGAAAAATTCTATGACCAACTGCCGGGCTGGGGTCCCGAGATCATAAGCAAAGTATGTTGTTATGCTAATCGTACATTACACCTCTTGTGCTGCTACATACAAAGCGGTTTCTCTGGGTTGAGCTTCATAATCCTTCAGTGGTTATGGCTGCCTTCGTATAGGTATAATGGTCAGACCATTCCTACTATAACCTTCTATGGCGGTTTCCTAGCCCGGCAATCGGTGATAGGCTTTTTTTAAAGGGTGTAAACAGATCATTGATGATTTCCTCCTTCGTATGGGGGATACAAGGGGGATCCAGCCTTTACAGCGTAAGGTACTCGTTAAAGATCTCTGTCCTTATTATACCTGGATAGGCAAAATTAAGGGCTACTAATGTGGCATCGTCCCATAAGCCATAGCAGAATAAATTACGTTAAATAAGTAAACAAACAATTAAATAACGAAAAAATAAAAAAAACAATCTTTAATAGTTAAATGATTTTATCTTTAAGGCGGACTAGCCGGTTTTTCTAACTTAAAAAAATGTTTTTACTGTTCTTAAATTGCACTGTGGCATTCTTTAATATGTAATGGATGTTTCAGTTTCTTATTATAATTTTATCTAGTCTTGGCTTCATGTAAATTTTCAGTTTTCCTTAAATTAAATCTCAGTTTGAAAAACGGTCTGGAGCAGTTCTCACGGCTTTCGAAAACTTCGAAGTCAACCCTTCTTTAAATCTCCCCTTCATCAAGATATTACTTAAGCATTTATTTATTTATTTTACTTAAGCATTTATTATTTACTAGCTTTTGCCCGCGGCTTCGCTCGCATAGAATTTGGACTACCGCATAAAGTTTCTTGACAGTGCTTTTTAACAATAATTTAAAATAACAAATAATTTAATTATTTAAATAATTTAATTTTTTTCACTATAGGTTACTCGTACAAAATTTCAGATGTCTAACTTCAAAACTGACGGATTCCATACAACCTTTGAACCCTTATTATAATAAGGGTGGAATTATCCAAACTTCTTTCTTAAATCATACAAAGGACCTATCTGCAAATTTCAAGATGCTAAATTCCTCATTTTCCTTAGTTATGTACTATAATGGATTCTCCACAGTACCTCTAAAACTGTCGGGGATGGGGAGGGGCACGTGCCCCCATGCGCCCCCCTTAAATCCGCGCTTGCTATAGCCCATGTGTTATTCTGATGTATAACCTATATTACTGTAAAGTTTCATCCAAATCCGTTCAGTAGTTTTTGCGTGAAAGAGAGACAAACATACAAACTTTCACATTTATAATATTAGTAAGATTAGTAGTATATCAAAACAAATAGTTTCACTCTTGTTCTTTCTGATATTTTAACAACTATGATCATGTTATTTTCCTTTAATTATGTACTATAATGGATTCTCCACAGTTCCTATAAAACTATCGGGGAGGGGGACCTGCCCCGGCGCCCCTCTAAATCCGCGCTTCCTATAGCCCATGTGTTATTCTGATGTATAACCTATATTACTGTAAAGTTTCATCCAAATCCGTTCAGTAGTTTTTGCGTGAAAGAGAGACAAACTTTCACATTTATAATATTAGTAAGATTAGTTGTATATCAAAACAAATAGTTTCACTCTTGTTCTGTCTGATATTTTAACAACTATGATCATGTTATTTTCCTTTAATTATGTACTATAATGGATTCTCCACAGTTCCTATAAAACTGTCGGGGGGGGGGGACCTGTCCCCGTGCGCCCCCCTAAATCCGCGCTTCCTATAGCCCATGTGTTATTCTGATGTATAACCTATATTACTGTAAAGTTTCATCCAAATCCGTTCAGTAGTTTTTGCGTGAAAGAGAGACAAACTTTCACATTTATAATATTAGTAAGATTAGTTGTATATCAAAACAAATAGTTTCACTCTTGTTCTGTCTGATATTTTAACAACTATGATCATGTTATTTTCCTTTAATTATGTACTATAATGGATTCTCCACAGTTCCTATAAAACTGTCGGGGGGGAGGGGACCTGTACCCGTGCGCCCCCCTAAATCCGCGCTTCCTATAGCCCATGTGTTATTCTGATGTATAACCTATATTACTGTAAAGTTTCATCCAAATCCGTTCAGTAGTTTTTGCGTGAAAGAGAGACAAACATACAAACTTTCACATTTATAATATTAGTAAGATTAGTAGTATATCAAAACAAATAGTTTCACTCTTGTTCTTTCTGATATTTTAACAACTATGATCATGTTATTTTCCTTTAATTATGTACTATAATGGATTCTCCACAGTTCCTATAAAACTATCGGGGAGGGGGACCTGCCCCGGCGCCCCTCTAAATCCGCGCTTCCTATAGCCCATGTGTTATTCTGATGTATAACCTATATTACTGTAAAGTTTCATCCAAATCCGTTCAGTAGTTTTTGCGTGAAAGAGAGACAAACTTTCACATTTATAATATTAGTAAGATTAGTTGTATATCAAAACAAATAGTTTCACTCTTGTTCTGTCTGATATTTTAACAACTATGATCATGTTATTTTCCTTTAATTATGTACTATAATGGATTCTCCACAGTTCCTATAAAACTGTCGGGGGGGGGGGACCTGTCCCCGTGCGCCCCCCTAAATCCGCGCTTCCTATAGCCCATGTGTTATTCTGATGTGTAACCTATATTACTGTAAAGTTTCATCCAAATCCGTTCAGTAGTTTTTGCGTGAAAGAGAGACAAACTTTCACATTTATAATATTAGTAAGATTAGTTGTATATCAAAACAAATAGTTTCACTCTTGTTCTGTCTGATATTTTAACAACTATGATCATGTTATTTTCCTTTAATTATGTACTATAATGGATTCTCCACAGTTCCTATAAAACTGTCGGGGGGGAGGGGACCTGTACCCGTGCGCCCCCCTAAATCCGCGCTTCCTATAGCCCATGTGTTATTCTGATGTATAACCTATATTACTGTAAAGTTTCATCCAAATCCGTTCAGTAGTTTTTGCGTGAAAGAGAGACAAACTTTCACATTTATAATATTAGTAAGATTAGTTGTATATCAAAACAAATAGTTTCACTCTTGTTCTGTCTGATATTTTAACAATTATGATCATGTTATTTTCCTTTAATTATGTACTATAATGGATTCTCCACAGTTCCTATAAAACTGTCGGGGGGGGAGACCTGTCCCCGTGCGCCCCCCTAAATCCGCGCTTCCTATAGCCCATGTGTTATTCTGATGTATAACCTATATTACTGTAAAGTTTCATCCAAATCCGTTCAGTAGTTTTTGCGTGAAAGAGAGACAAACTTTCACATTTATAATATTAGTAAGATTAGTTGTATATCAAAACAAATAGTTTCACTCTTGTTCTGTCTGATATTTTAACAACTATGATCATGTTATTTTCCTTTAATTATGTACTATAATGGATTCTCCACAGTTCCTATAAAACTGTCGGGGGGGGGGGGGATCTGTCCCCGTGCGCCCCCCTAAATCCGCGCTTCCTATAGCCCATGTGTTATTCTGATGTATAACCTATATTACTGTAAAGTTTCATCCAAATCCGTTCAGTAGTTTTTGCGTGAAAGAGAGACAAACATACAAATTTTGACATTTATAATATTAGTAAGATTTTTCTCATCACAATGAATTTAGTTCTCAGTATTTTATGTCTTATTTAATTCAGTGAACATAGCATTTCTGCAACTTTACGATTTATTTTTATTTTTTATAAGTGCTACTTTATCTAGTTTCAGGATTTTTTTTTATGACGGATCATTATAACTTTGTCGTTTAAAGACTAAAAGCAGCTATTTATATTAATTAATTTGTCGATCATATATATATTTTATTTTTAAACCACTTTAATTCGTTATTCATTCATTTTCAATAAGTGAAATCTCAATTATTTTAAAAGCTTTCTGATCAATCAAAAACTAAAAAAGTTGCCAACAGAAAAAAAAAAGGCAGATGCTATTTATACACACTTTACTCATCTCAACCATTAAAATGTTTAAATTTGTAAGTAATTAGAATTTCCAATAAAAATGTCTGTATAATCAAAATAGAGCTAAAATTATGTTGGAAATATTCTCCTCTTTTGCTATTCGTGGAAGCAAGATCAGAACAGACAACCTATTATAATAATAACAGAATTAGTTAACATAAGTATTATTTAATATTTATTATTTAACAGTTTTATATCAACGAAAATGGTTTATATGGAAATAAATTTTATATTGACCGGAAATAATGCTTAATATTATTCTCTAAAAGTAGTTTAGAGTCGTTGTATACTCTGGAGTTAATTTAATGTAAAGTTATAGTTATACTCAAAAATTAATTAATTAAAGCCTAAACTACTTTTCACCTCCCAAAACATTACCTTGTTTGGAAGGTGCTAAAAATATAAATCGTATAATATAATAGTATAAATAGGTTGGTAATAGTAAATATATTTTGTATATCATTGCAGTATTCAGTAATCAGAAACTAATTCCAATTTATTAGTACTCGATGTATTTACAGAAATTTTAATTCGAATCAAGATAACATTTTGAGCCGTCGATTAGCAGTTTAACGGTGTCAAAGTGTCATAAAAATAATTTTTATGATAGGTATCGTAGAAATAACTGGAGATATGAGAAGCAATAACGCCATTTTTATTACAGACTATTATTTCTTAGCTTTCATGACCGTAGTTTAATGGCTTCACAATGGCACTAAGGCTTCAATAGTTTAAGACAGTTTAATAACTTTTCGTGTATTATAATCTCCATCACTCGCAAATAATTCCCATGGTGTTAAAAGTTTATTTTTTTAATAATTAAATGTAGATATACAGTAAAACCTCTATTATCCGTCACTCTACATTCACTCTGTTAACCGTCACCTCAGTTTTCAAGAAAAAAAAAAAAACGTTTAAGTTTTTGGTTTGTTTGGTTGCTAAAGCCATAGGCGCCGGCTAATAAACAATCGTTGTGCCTTGGCAACTTCAATTCCTAGAATCTGTTGTTTAATCAAAACTTAGGTTTCCTCGCACACATTTCTCAGAAATTAATTATCTCCTCAACTCTACCTAATGTAGCTTCAGCAGTTGAACTACCTTCAGTCTTCATTCTTGCCTTACGGGTACTTTTCGTTTTCTTAACAGTACGTATAATAATTTCGGATAAAAGGCAAAGGAAGAGTTTAGATCACGCTACTAAGTTTGAAATTGTAAAACGTTTACGAAAAGGTGAAAGTGCTTCAATCTTAGCAAAAATCCATGATATTCCTCGGACGACAGTTATTTATATAAAACGTGACGGAGACAAAATAGAAATTTTTTGGGGGGAAATGGAAGTGTGTGATGGAGATGTGACTAAAAAGAAGACTATGAAAGTTGGCACAAACAGTAAGTTAGATGAAGCATTGTTTCAGTGGTTTGTTCAGCAACGAAGTCAGAGACTACCACCAACAGGTCCAATAATCAAAGTAAATCAGGCCCTTCATTTTAATCAAATTTTAAGCGGCGACCCAACATTCAAAGCTAGTGAAGGGTGGTTGGACAAATTCAAATCTTGGCATGGCATTCGACAACTTTCAATACAAGGCGAAAAACTGAGTACAAATAGTGTTTCAGCAATAGAATTGAAAGAAAAATTAGTACAAGAGATACGAAAACGTGAATTAAATCACAATCAAATTTATAATAGTGATGAAACCGAGCTAAATTGGAAACCCCTTCCTCGGAAATCTCTTGTTTCATCATCAGATACTGCTGCTCCCGGATATAAAATCAAAAAAAAAAAGTTTACAATTATGGTTTGTGCAAATGCAACTGGGGAACATCGATTGCCTCTACTAGTTGTAGGTAAGTCAGTCAAGCCTAGAGGAAATTTAATGATTATTAAGAAGGGGCATACTACATTTGTGCACGAGGAAAGAGCTTTAAATTGATATTAATTTCTCAAGAGGGAAAAATGGACATACAATGATTGAGCTTTTAGCCATCGATGCACGAAATTACACAGGCCAACGATGAAAAAACTTTTTTAATGAAAATACCTTATTCTTATGTTGTTTAGGTTGCTGAATCCAAATATGATGCTTAAAAAGTTGTATCACCCACCATTTATTCACATTTTATAGTTAAATTCATGAAATAAAGAAATATTTTTAGAATTTAACAGCTTTTTCATAGTTAAGATAACATGAAAAAATAGGTCTAATGAACAAAGATGATGTTGGCAGCACTGCTGAAACACATGCTAAACAGCTGATGTTTTGTTTATTTTCAACATAACCTCACTTTTACGTTTCCTGTACATGTGCTCAGTGCAATGTCTCATCGCGGCTGTAAAAACTCTGCTGACAGTTTTTGTTATATTTGTGGTGAGTTTGTTATTAAAAAGCACCAAAGAAACATTACAGACTTTGTGAAAAAGGTTTATCTAGCATACTTTGGAACCAAACTTGGAGACCAGGATAAACCTTGGGCACCGCATAAGGTATGTTATGTATGTGTTGAAGACCTCAGGAAATGGTCAAAAAAAGAGAAAAAACACTTTAAATTTGCTGTTCCCATGATATGGAGGGAACCAAAAAATCATTCCGATGACTGTTACTTTTGCAGTGTAGATATTACTGGTCATAACTCTAAGAACAAGAAGGTAATAAGCTACCCTAACCTTCCGTCCGCCATCCGACCAGTAGGGCACGGTGTAGATTTGCCAATCCCGGAACCACCAGAGGACTTAAATTCTATTGAAACAGAAGTATTTTCTGATGTACAGTCGGAGTTAGATGAACACGATGAAGAATTCCAATGTGTTACAGAAAATGTAGAGCCTAAATTGTTCACTCAGGTCGAGCTTAATGACTTAGTTAGAAAATATAAACCAATTCCAGTTGACAAGTGAACCTTGTATCATCACATAAAATTACTATTCCAAGTATTTTACTGTAAATACAAACCATTTTTACGATTCTACAGTGTTTCATTGATTTCCCTATATACTGTAAATGGGTATTAGACTATATAATAAAATACATTTTGCTTGGAAACTAAGGGTGATACATAAAAACTACGAGCAGATTTGGATTCAGCACATAAAAATCTATCAAGATCAGCTATTAAAATTAAAAAAGTTTTCAAAAAGGTTTTTTTTGTTGGCCTGTGTTATTATTATTAAAAAAAATATTTTTACTACATATGTATACCTCCTTAGTACGTAAATAAGTTACGAGTTCATATATAATGTGGAATGTTTGAAATATATTGTTCAATTTACATATATATATATATATATATATATATATATATATATATATATATATATATATATATATATATAAAACATATGTCTTTGTCACCCATATGTCACTCCCATCTCCGTCTATTTCCCAAATCCGTCATCATCTTGGTCCCATACCCTGACGGATAATCGAGGTTCTACTTTATAAGCATATTTTTGTTTATAATTATTATTATTATTACAGTGTTTTTTAAGCTTTTTATACAAAGCGTATTAAGTCAAGATAATAATTAATTATAAACAACATGAATTTCCACCTCTTAAACAATCTTATCATAGTTGATTAAGGTAAATGTAAAAATTAATTGTACGAGTACATTAGTTTAGGGAACGATGTAAATCAGTGTTTATAAGTTGCTATGCTGCCAATTAACCTATATTTCACAACATTGGGTATCTTAAGATAACATTTAGTAATAAACAACATAAATATCGACCTCTTAAACAATCTTATCATAGTTGATTGAGATAAATTTAAAAATGAATTATACGCGTGATTACTTTATTTAGGGAACGATGTAAATCAGTGTGTATAAGTTGCTATGCTGCCAATCCCACCGTTGGATATCTTAAAACATCAAAAAAATCATTTAAAGCAGACTTCGAATCCAGTTCGTTACGCTTCAGTTGCCAAATAGGTTATGAATATATGCTCCGAATTTTCTCTTATTTCTTATTGAGAACATAAGCAATCGATAAGCCAAGAAGTGAAGGAAACCATCTGTTATCAGCCAAGAATGGACCCTGTGGGATCTACAGACCCTTATAGGCCTTACTCGACCTCTATAAAGTCGATACCCTTATTTGGTGAAAAATCTGGCGGTTGAGCGTGATATCATCAAATTACCCGTGGTACTAAACCCAAGACCCTCCATAGATTCCAGTGATATACTTTTTTATACGATTATTGACAATAGAAAATCGACTTATTTATAATACAATTCACACATTTGTTTAGTAAATTTATAATTATATCGATTAGAGAGCATGAAGCATGATTTCCTCAGAGCATGAAGGAGGAAAACTTTTAATTTTCAGTTGGAATGCTGAAAGAAGAATACGGGAAGGAAGAAAAAACAACAAAAGGTGGATATTAGGAGTTGAGGAAAGAAAGCACGATCATGGTCTGAGAGAGGGAGAGATATAAGGGAGAAGGAATGGGAAAAGGAAATTTTTGGTTCACTAAGATTTTTGGTTGAAGGAAATGCTTCAATGTCAGGAAACCCTTATAATTATTATAAATTATAAATAAGATAAAATGTTTTTATTCCCTCAATTACCTACCAGACAGTAAAAATAACTCCTAGTTTAAAATACTTACACCCCAACCCTTCCATCTCGAATCAGGACAAACTACAATAAGCAATTCCGGAAGCTAATAGTTTCCCTAGCACTTCCACTTCACGTTTCTCATCTTAACTTAATTGACATTTCTCTTCAACCAATTTAGAAAATGGAAAGACGGCAACACGGAGCCCTTTGGAAAAGTAAGTACACAGGAAGAAACCATAATGAGTTTAACTTAAGTCATTAATTTTACAATGGTCGTTTGTGGAATGTCTAGTTGCAAGGTATGCTGTCTGTATTTTGATGAGTTTGTTGGTGTTTGATGTGCTGCGCTTTGTATTATTTTTATTATTGCGTATTTTATTTTAGTGTATGCCTGATGAATTGGCGAAACGTTGAATGGTTAGATTTTCCAGTCCTTACAGACTGTTTAGAGCATTGCTCTTGATTTTTCTTTGCGTTCTAATTTATAATTGATGTCTCTTTTTTCTCATTTTTATTAAGAAAAAAATCAGTACCATAAACCCATAGTCTTGAGCTCAGTACCTAGTAGAGACTGTACTGTTTCTTGGACAACGTTTGTACAGGGTAGTAATTCGTCCTAAATCACGCTCAACCGTCAGATTTCTTCCCCTATTTTGGATATATATATATATATATATATATATATATATATATATATATATATAGGTGACGCCCAGGAGGGTCATAGATTTCGTTGGATCCATCTCAGACTGCGGGATTGTGGAACTTGGGCACGACAACTCAGCGTACCACTGCGCCACTCAGCTTCCCATTTTTAGTAAATCATTAAATTAATTTCCTTCCTCTTATCTAATAATCATGAATGCATATTCTTATTGCCTCCTATATTTCAAACCTTTTACTATTTTATCCTACAACACAACAAATAAATACTTTTAATATGAGAGGCGCTGCGCAGAAACCAAATATGATGTAGATTTCTTTATTTCCTCGACGGTTTTCGCGGAACTTAACTTCTTGTTGGTATTATTACTTCCTCACTAGAGGCACTGGATCGTAAGACATTTGGCAAATGTTTGAAATTTTCCTATGGGTTTATTAAAAGTTTATAAATAAAACAGAATTATACTTTTTAAAAACTGTATTAGTGTTCTTATAAGTTACAATTAAGACAACATTGGAGTATTTTTTTCAATTTATTTATTGAAATTTACAACTGTATAGTAGAATACATCAAGTAAATATAATGAACGATAAATAATGGCACGAGGTAAAGGCAAGTAGAGAAACTATCCACAATGGTACTCGAATAACAATTTCAACTTAGAAGGTCACGAGGCCATCTTCTTTTCAGACGCCTCGGAGGATTGTCAGGAATTAAAGAGGTTGCTAGGTTTGAAATTACAGGGTTTGAGTGGGAATACAGTTTTTCATGAAAATATTGATATAAGATTAGGGCCTAATCAGTAATGAATGGGATACTAAGATCATTATGGACGACTTTATTCATAACAAAGTAAGTAGCATTAATGATTTTACAAAGGACTTTGGATTGTAAGGATTCAATAAGAAAGGAATTCGTGGAGCCCTAAAGCTCTACTCCATAAGTCCTGATGGGTCTTATGATTGTCATGTATATGAGTCTTTTGAAATTAATTTTGAGCTTAGGGCGTTGTATAGTAAATATTGAAACCAAGTTAAACGTTTGTCAAGGTAACTTTGAAAGAATTGAAAGAAACTTTGAAGTGAAGAAAATGCATTTTACCCATTTGTATCCGGACTAATTTTTCTATATTATTATAGAATACTATACATCTTTCCTATGAATAATAAGACATTTAAGCCTGCGCACTCATGTACAATATTTTTTTAGAGTACTTTATTTCGAAAAGATATTTTGTTGAAGAATGGTTGATGCACCTAAAGGAAGAAAGAAAATTTTATCTCTTAGAATTTCATTCGACCAAAATTAATTATGAAAACATTACAGAGGACCATGAAAGGAAAATAAAAATGATTTTGTCAAGCAATTCTTCCAATTTATTATATATCTTATTCAGCATTTATTTACCACGAAACAACTTTAATCATTTTATTTATTAAAAATTGTTGGATGGATGAGTGATGTAGTTGTAAACACACACACACATTTATTTGTAAAATAACTACAGTTTCTTTATCTTTAATTTCTTAAATTATTTTGTTGTTGTTTTGTTTTCCATAAAATTTTTATATATGTAAATATTTATAGTTTTCTTTATGTATTACTATTGTTATCGTATTTATATTATTTCTTTCATTTAATTCGTTATTGCGAGCTAACTCCTAATTTATATCCATTAATTTTTTATTTTCATTTATTAATTAAATTTTAATTGTATTCTACTCTAAGGCGTTAAAGTTTATACTTTATTTTCCGTATCACTATTCTAAAGGAACTTGTCTCAGAATAAATACGGATTTTTATCAGTTTTATTATTATATATTGTCTTAATTATACATTGTTTTTATTTTAATTTTTCTAATTATTATCCTAGCAATACTCTTAAATTCAGTTGGTAATTAATTAAAAACCATTTTTTTATAATTACAATACTCAATTAGTCGAAAGAAATGCAAAAATCCCGAAAAATAATTTTGTCCAGCTAGCTCCTACTAATTGAAACACTTAAGGTGCGAGGGAATAGATTTAGTTTAATTTAAAAAATAACTATACAAATCTTATTTCAGTTAGACGCACCTAACTGAAATAAGCTGGACGCAATGTATTATCTTCCGATTAATACGTCTTTGATTCGTATTCGTAAACGAACAGATAAATACGCGCATTTAGATCGTATATTCCTTGAATATTTTTGTGTTGGTCACAACAAATCATTATTTGTTTATGTCATCTCCAGATAGGATTATATAAGAATGCTCGTCGTTATCCATTACTCTCAGTTTAATTACTTTATTATACCGCAATTAAAGCAATCATAACTTTCATGCATAAGTTCCAAGCCTAAAATTACAACATGGTATTTAAGGTATATGATATACTTTTCAAACATATATTACATACAATATATATATTTTTTTTTTTTTTTTTTTTTTTTTTTTTTTTTTATTTCTTAACCCCTTTGGTTGTTATAAATATTTGAAAAAATAACATATTAAAATTACTAAAGATACATTGTATCTCTTCTACTGCACCAGCTGCATTTTAAGAGAGGATTGCCTGAAGGATTTACTGAACATTAATTAAATGGAAGGAGTGGGGGATCCAGTGATAATAAAAAAAAAACTATTATATAATGACTAACTGAGACTTTTATATACGAGAATAATCGCGATCAGCAATAGTGTGAAAAACGATACTGTAAGAAAAAACCAGAAGCAGATAATGTTATTAATCTTTTCAGTCTATCCAACTCTAATTAGCACACTAATTTACTCAATTAAATTAAAAGATAAATATTACGTAACAATAAAATTGGATATCTTTTTCCGCATAGTAAGAATAATTCGTATAAACATCAGTGATACAACGTAAGCGCTTGGAAAATAAGATTTAGTCAGTAAAATAACTGCAAGTGTTTAAAAATTATATCTACAGTCCCGGTGTATAAGTGGATAAGTCAAATTTTCTCTAAACTGAGTTTCTTGTATTTAAGTAAGCGGAATCGAGTGAATAAGGAGCTAAGTAAGGCATTGGCTTGATAAGGAGTTATTGTTTACACTATAACTCCATTTCAAGCCAAAAACTACGAGAATGATACGATTCCAGAAAGCAGATAACCCTCTCTGGACAAATTGAACTTTTTAATTAGGATCTGGTTGACGTACGTCAATTTTATATTTATTTTCATTTGATGGTGATTATTTTTAAATAATTTTATTTTGAAGAAAAAATCCATTCCGGGTTCGAATCAAAACATTTAAAAATTATCACCATCAAATAAAAAAAGAAATTAAAATTAAAAATATAAAATTGACGTACGTCAACCAGATCCTAATTAAAAAGTAATGTTCAATGAGCATTCTTCCCCACATATACATCGCAAACATTGCGAGAACTGGGGATATAGGATCGGTGAAGAGAATGGATTTGTCTGGCCCGGTTACGAGCCTAGTAGCTTAGTTGGTAAAGTACCGCGCTGGAGTTGCGGAAGACCCGGGTTCGAATTCCGGCCAGGACAATTCTTTTCTCTTAAAAAAAAACTTATATAAAAATAATCACCATCAAATAAAAATAAAATTATTAATTGAAAAATATTGAAATAAAGAATGATTTTGAGTCTGAGTTTTCAAAGAAAGAAAATAAGTGCCGTTTTAAAGTTCGTTGACTCTAAATAATCGAGCTTCACAAAATTGGCTGCGTGTACTCGTCTTTAGTCAACTTTGTTCCTCAACGAAAAGTTGTTGAACGCTTAAACTTCCTTTTTAAGAGAAATACGATCCTGTGATGATACAGCGTATACACATTATACATTATCAACACTTCAGCAACATTAACATCAATTATATCAGTTTTTTTCAATAATCACAAAAAGGATTTTTAACGATTCACTTGAAACAAGTGGAAAATCAAATGCTACCTCAGTGAGGTATTTCATTTATTGAAGCAGTCTAGCAAGGATTAAATTCCGAAGTTTTAATTTTTATTTTCCTCTAAAATACCTGTAATTTATTTTTTTTCAAAAGCTCAACATTCAATTTTTTAGAAACAATTAAAAAAATAGTAATAAAAAATTCAGTGCGATGCAGTTATATAGATATATATTATACATAGTTGGTGTACGATGTATATCTATATATTGCTCCTTCTATTCTAATTTTTCAAAAGAGGTATTTGAAAGTTCCATGTGAGTTAAAAAAATTAAAATTTGGGTATTGGTAAAGCATTACCATTGTAATGATGGAATTGAAATTCTTTTATTTTTAAAAGCTTGAAACATATTTTATTATAACTCATTACATTATTCCCAGCAAAAGTTCAATCATGATATAACTTAAAATATGACTTTATTAAAAAAAAAGAAAAACTTATGCGAGAAGGAATATCAGATATGTCGTTCCTGAATTAAAAACCTTCAACCAATACAATTGCTACTGAAGACTTAATTAACTCAAAAACTCAAATGAATGAGTTATGTTGTTCTTTTGAAGGAAGACATTCAGGTAAAATATTGTTTAACCTCTATTATCCTAGATGGTAGAGAGTAGTGACGAAAAAAAACACAATAATTTAAATTGAAATGATTGTTGTAGTTAATATTAAATATTAAAATTGAGTTCCGATTCAAACACTTAACATTCTGCTATCGCTATATGAAGATAACATCATATTTTATTAAGATTACATTCTTTGTATTTTTATAAGACTACATTCATGTTTTATTTATTTATAATTATGTTGTTTTTTATGAAAATAAATATTTCTACCGAAAATAAATAGAAAGTAGAAACTTATTTCAAGTACCGTCTTGTTGCGTGACAGTTGGGTGATGCACGCAACATACCGAATTGTTTAAATATGTGTCATGTGTGTTAACTTAAATGGTTGAAAGATCTCAAATAATACTCACAATAGGTTTTCGCAGGTCCCCAGTCCCAACAGACACAAACAACACACACAGTACCAAGAGCCTCATGACTGGTCAGTTGTAGATAGCGGAGCGTTATATAGCGACCTATTATCTAATAGTCGCGTCTGCCAACAGAGGTCACGGATTCTGCTCTCTTCGCTGTGCATCTTCTCAGTTTCCTCGGTTATTACTTGTCACAAGATGAGGAAGATAATCTTCACAGAGGACCATCTCCATTATTATCCACTCCTCGCAATATCCGATACAAAGGGAAGATGCAAGAAGGCCCAAAGGGATAATAAAAACATGCCGTGCAAGACAGGCTTTGATGCGAGGCCTCCTCCTATTAGAATACACCGGTCTCAGTAAGGGCTGAAGGGCAAATGGACGGCTGGCGGGCCCTTTGTACACCTACACACATACAAGAGATGCTTTGTGGTCGGCCATACCGCAGGCTGAGGTTGTGGTCGCATCAACGTACGTAACAATGGATCTTGTAAATCTATATAATCGGGATTATCATTCATTTTGTATATAAATACTACATTTCCAATTTGCACTCTCGTCCATTAATGCAAATAATATTTTTATCAAATAATTTAGCGACAACAGAAAGTAGTGTCTGAAGTGTAACTGGAACCTTCCAGTTTATACCTATAAAGGTGATGTCTTGAATAATATTAATTGGGAAGAGTGGTTAAATCTAATGTATCTAATGTAAGTGGTTAAATCTACCCTTTGGGCATTAAAATGGTCCGAGTGGTGTCAAAAAAACTGTCTTAAATATTGAGAACTGTTTATTAAAATAAACATTAAAATTTTTATAGGTGTTAAATTTTACATCTTACTTTTTTTTAATACCTTCTATTATAAAAGAACTAATGGGAGCATTTTTTTTTTTTTTTGAGTTTGCAACTTACCATTTTAAATTAATATGAATATTGAGAAAAAAAATATATATAGTATATATACATTTAAAATGGTAAGTAAATAGAAGTTCAGTTCAAAAAAATCAGAATAAATTTTCCTTAATTTAAAACAAGATTCATCAACAATATTATGAATTCTTGATAGATTCGACTATCTTGGAGTTCACTAATAATAATAATAATAAAGTCTTTATCTATTCTGGGAAAAGTCTCTTTAGAATAACAATACGGGTATTAATATATATAAGCTGTTATGTTTTAGAGTTTAATGTCATTACTACAGTTAAATATACAAATGGAAAGAATTTAAAAAAAAATCTCCAATGAGAATATTTAATATATAATATATAATTATATTTAAAGAATGAAAAAACAGAATAAAATAAATAAAAATAAAATATAAATAAGCTAACAGTAATTACACAGAAAGAAACTGTTGATAGTTAAATATGTATGCTCATTTTATGCTAGGTAAAAAAACAAAAGAAAATACTGAAAGAAAAATACAAGCAATATCAACTAAGATAGCATAATTTCAAAAAATATCTAATTGGACGAGTGAACAGTCAATTTAGTAGGGAAAAAAATTATATATATAAACACACGCACTTATATAAACATAAAAATGAGTTTTTATGTTTATATAAGTGTGAATGATCAGTCATTCATTCATCAATTAGAAAATTTTAATCTCCTAACAGAATATATTATTTCCTATTTTTTGAGAATTGTAAGGATAAAGATTAGATGATTGATTATAGAGGATTTAAAGGTTGAATTATTATTGGAACGACGAATGGAAGAAGTTTTGAGTTCCAAAGGGTCGAGGATCGGATAAGGAAAACTCTGTTGTAAGCTGCTCTTCGGGTGGATGCTGCATATAGATCTGAGGGCCGAGAACGGGTGTTATGGGAGTGAAATTTTTTTGATTTGAAGGAGATCGGAAATATATGATGGTCGGCGGGATTGAATAACGTACTAAGAAAACAGTTTACAGACTGATTTATTTAGTAATAAAGTTCCAAGAAAATTCTTTCATAATTACATAAATGCATAACATCAATAGTAGTGCATATACAGTTATATAATTTAAATTTAGCAACGGAACAATAATATTATCATTAATATACTTTTATTGTTATTCAACTTTTATACCTCCCCTAATTAAGCTGGTTCGGTTTGACTCCTGAGGTGGACAGTGGTTTTGAGAAGGGTAGGGGATCCAAGGCCTTGAGCTGAATCACCTAATTTCTCTAATTCCCACTAAATTAAAAACCTAGACATAATTAAAAATAAGAATCAAATAAATAGACAAGAAATTGGAAATTTGCAGTATTGAAGAAAAATCCTCGATCTTCTATATTTTTGATCATTCTAATATACAATACCATTCTAGAAGATAACTGGGCTTCCACTCTAACAGTGTTTATTAACGTCCTGTACTGTTTATTCTTACTGGTCATCCGTTAAGAATCTATATATAAAACGTTTGTGTCAATTTGATCCTCATAAACATGTTTGATCACTTCTTTCGTATAATAAAACTTGCAGTCCAGAGGAAATTTACAGTTTATCACTTAAATGCCAGTACCGTGACATGTCCATTTCTAGAATTTACCTATGAATTCATTTTTTTTTCTTTACTATCAATCGTCCAAACTAAATAATCCATAAATATTAATTCTCAATACATAAATAAAATCAATAATTTCTGAAGAATGTCCACCAATTTTGTTTGTTTGTTCATTTAACGCCACTTTATGCTGCTATGGCTAATCGGACGATGCTACAGTGGGAGCTCTAAATTTTGCCTATCCAGGTTTAATTAGGATAGGGATTTTTAACGAGTACCTGACATCGTACAGGCTCGGAACCCCCGTTTAACGTCCCTTCCGAAGGACGGCGTAACTAAGGATTTTTTACTCCCTTAAATAAATCCTAGGGCCACCTGCCGGGCTACGAACCCGCGATCTTGGGTTTAGTAGTCCACCAATTTTTTTTTTAGTTTTAGATAATCAAATATTTATAATTTCTTCATAATAAAGATTTTTTATAATTAGACTTAATATTTTTAAAATTGGTATTAAATTTTGTAACATACTTTCTTATAAGAAAAGAGATAAAGTTAGCCTTTTTCTTCTTTTCCTAATAGTTTAAATCATATATATATATATATATATATATATATATATATATATATATATATATATATATATATATATATATATATTGGTTTCTACTTATCTTTACTGTTATGGAAATATATTGTGTTTTAGTTCACGAGTTTCAGTCCTTCTTTAAACTTCTTTAGGCGACGTTTCGAGACTAGGTTAGTCAAAGTCTCATACGCTGCCAGTGAAAAAATGAGCTTTTAATTACATAGTACATTTTAAATGCCCAGTTAAAATTTTGAAACCAATGGAAGTAGAGAAAATTACACAAAATTACAATGACAAGACCAGTCTCAACTCCACAGTAATTAAACCAGCAATATGCAATTAGCTATTTGCAAGTGAAACACTCACAAAAAACAAATGAAATGTGAGATGGAAAAAATATTAAAAGAAGAAAACAAAATACCTAAAGATTTTAGGTCCAAAATCAGCTAAAGAAGGATACCGATTTTTTATTTTGTCAATACTGTGGCACAGATAATTCGAAATATGATTTCCGATTAAATATAATTACAATTTGAAGTTGTAACGAAATTTTCTCAGACTTTCATTTTAAATATAAAATAACTATAGAATTGACTTATTTTAAATTAAAAAAAGAAACAGTAAGAACTGCCTGCAAGTGATAAGACCCTTAAGGTTGCCAGAAATTACTTCAACCACATAGATTTTAACCGTTTTATGGAAATTATCGAGGCTTATGGTAAAATCGCCTGGATCATTAAGCTTTAGGGCTTAAGTCCGCCATTATCAAGTCCGAAAACTTCACCATTAACAATCCGAAACGAAGCCTTCGTCCCTCGCCCGAAACCTTTTAATGACTTCCAGATCTCACTTTTCAGTCAGATCGGCAGAGATTTATGAACTTTCGAGACCCTTCGAACGGGAGTAAAACTGATTATTGAAAGGTTGCGGTAGAAAAAGATTTGTTAACTTTCTGTCATTAAAATGAAAACAATTAATCATTGTGATGTTAAAGGATGATAGACATGCTTATTTTCATATTTCTTTGCCTCAATTCCTCTAAGCCAATTGGAATAAATTATACTATGTACATCAATTAGTATATAATACTAACATATATACATATATATATATATATATATATATATATATATATATATATATATATATATATATATTACAATGGTAAATACCAAGAAAAATCTGTAAATGCTTTCTAGTATAAATTGAACCACACTAGACACAAGAATATTCCAACTTTAAAATCATATATTCCCGACTAATACACCACATTTCACTCAACACCATAACCTTCTTGTTCTTCCTCTTTCTACCTCTCTGTTACCCCTAATTCTTATAATAAAGAAGATTAAAAAGACCAAATCCTAGAGACCTGCTCTGGAATCATTAATTAGTTATCAAATATTCATATTTCTGCAAATCGAATCGAGAAATCAAATATAATATAAATGAATAAAAAGTAAAATAAATAATGTATTTCGGTTAGATTTATGGAGCGAATGAAGAATTAACTTTAAAAATTCAAAACAATACTTGTGGGAAGGTAATGATAATAATAAAAATTCATTATTGTTATAGGGCTGTTGTAGCTAATTTTGGACCAACGGTCAGCATTTTCATCTCCCAAAAATGCATGGAAATTAAACCGTAGTGAATTTTTTTTATATAAGGTAATAATAATTACTTTTACTTATTTATATATCTATGTATTATTATTTATATACGTGTATTTTTAGTCTTTTATTTTATTATTATGACAAACATCAGAGTCAAGCTATAAAACTTTGATTATTATCAAAGAAATTCCAAAATACTTGTTTTATAGAAATATTGAGAGATTCTCTTGTATTTAACATGTTTAGGATCATTTATAGAAAGCATGTAATTTTTCACCTATTACAGTAACTAACGTGAACTTTTTTTTAGTGATCTCTTTTATAATTAAAGAAAAAATGTCCTATTTTTTTAAAGTTGTTAGTAAGGGATACACACAAGTCCACACAACAGTTAATCCCCAAACTTGATTAGTTTGGTGATTAAATCAAATATTTCTGCATATCGAATCTAATTGTAGTGACAACTTGATTAGCCTCAAGGATAATGAAACATTGTATGGTAAGGATGTAGCGATGGATAAAAAAAACATATCATTGGGGATACAACTACATGCTTCTGTCCACTTCAAAATATTAATGAAGGTGGAAACCTTAAACTTACCTGAAGAGGCCCAGCACTTTTTCCGAAATTTCACTGAATCCGTGTTACCAATGGATCTAATGTGATTGGATTTCTTCGCAAATCTGTATACAAATGCTTGTCTTAAGAACTACCAGGTCTGCAAGTTTAAAATGTCGTTTTAATTCCAATAGAATGCGCTCTTAGCCTATTGAAGGATTTGCTTATCTCTAAACGCTATTTTGTTTGTTAGTCATTTGTTTACAAAAGTCAGTTGTTTTTAAGTCGTTTACGTGGACGTATCATACCTTTCTTTGGTGTTAAAAATGTCTAATTTTAAGCCAAATAAAGAGCATTTGCGGCATGTCATGATTTTCTTATTCAATCAAAAGAAAAAGGCATCTGAATGTCATCGAATTCTTGTTGAGACTTATGGCGATCTTGCTCCAACCGTCAAGACATGTGAACGTTGGTTTCAAAGTTTCAAACGTGGTGATTTTGATGTTACTGATAAAAAACGAGAAAATCGACCAAAAAAGTTTGAGGACGTCAAATTGTAATCTTTATTAGACGAAGACAATACCCAAGCCCAACAAATGATGGCAGAACAGTTGAATGTCACTAGACAAGCCATTTCCGATCGCCTGAGAGCTATGGGAAAAATTCAAAAGGTTGGAAAATGGGTTCCACATGAATTGGACGAACGACAGATGGAAAAACGAAAAATTGTGTGCGAAATGCTGCTTTTACGCCACGAAAGAAAGGGTTTTTTGCATCGAGTTGTAACTGGCGATGAAAAATGGATTTATTTTCAGAATCCCAAACGAATAAAATCATGGGTAACGCCAGGACAACCATCCACATCGAGTGCAAGACCGGATCGTTTTGGGAAGAAGACAATACTGTGTGTGTGGTGGGATCAGAAGGGAGTAGTCTACTACGAGCTTCTCAAACCTGGCGAAACAGTCAATACCGACCGCTACCGACAACAAATGATCAATTTGAGTCACGCATTGATCGAAAAACGCCCAGAATGGGCTCACAGGCACGCCAAAGTCATTCTTCAGCATGATAACGCTCCTGCACATTCAGCCAGATTGACTAAGGAAACGATTTCTTCGCTTGGTTGGGAACTCCTACCCCACCCGCCGTATTCACCTGACCTGGCGCCTTCTGATTATCACCTGTTCTCATCGATGGGACACTCATTGGCTGAGCAACACTTTAACAATTTGGAGGATGTAAGAAAATGGCTCGATGAATGGATTTCAAATAAAGATGAAGCATTCTTTTGGAATGGTATCCATAAATTGCCCGAGAGATGGACAAAATGTGTAGAAAGCGAGGGCCAGTACTTTGAATAAAATATATTATACTTTTTTTTGTAAATTAAATTATATTTTAAGAAATAAACGACATTTTAAACTTGCAGACCTGGTAAACCTCTAACCTTGTAGAAGGAATACCCCTTTCAGATACTATGTAGCTACATAGCCTATATATTCCTTAGGAGAAATGGTGTCTAAGAAAATTAAAAGAATGTGGAAGAAATTGGTCCGGGTAGAGGTCACTGAATAAATTTCTCGTGTAATTTGAGAAAAACTTTATTGATAGCCAACGTTTCGACCTACGTTGTGGGTCTTCTTCAGGGCTGTGGAGGGGCTGGGGGGTAGGTCCTCACTGGCTATCAAAGTGAGGACCTACCCCCCAGCCCCTCCACAGCCCTGAAGAAGACCCACAACGTAGGTCGAAACGTTGGCTATCAATAAAGTTTTTCTCAAATTACACGAGAAATTTATTCAGTGACATCTACCCGGACCAATTTCTTCCACATATATTATCAAGGTCAACAATTATCATTAAAAAAAAATTAAAAGAATGTTATTCAGTAATAAAACACTAGTAACTAACAAGACAAAATTCTGATAGCTTGAATACGTTTTTTCACTTAGCTGTGAGAAATCTGAGCAAATTATATTTATGGCTCAGTAATAGAGAAATGAAGGTGGCATTGTAAGGGACAGTGAAAGTGGCATATTTTTTTAGACAGCCATTCAATGATTTTTAAACTAAGTATTTTTATTTATTATAAAAATTAAATGAACCAAATGAATATAACATAAAAAAACACTTAATACTTATCACCTGTAGGTAATGAACATCTTTGTGAAATAAAAAATACTATTGTATAGGTGACCATTAAAAAAATTAATAACCTCTTGCCTTTTACGCACATCACCGGCATTTAGCTTACGCACTTTTTTTTTTTTGCTATAATGGAATCCTCTGAAATTCTTGTCCTCTCAAGAACAATGAAGGGTTGGCTGGTCCCTGACGTAGGAATAAATTGCTTCCTTTTACTGGAAATTTATTAACTTGTCACGTTTTAAATTGAATTTTGAATTAATTGGATGAAATGGAGCTTCCACGACCCGTAGGTTGCATCACTTACCACGACAAGATGGAAAGGTATCGTCTCTGCATAATTAGTCTTTCTTAATGCGAAATTCCAACATAATGTTATACGTTTTTTTAGTGTATATTTTTCCACAACCATCTTATAAACAGGAACATTCTATAACACACAAAAAACCAACTGCACTCAAATTTGGTGGATTCGTCTTATAAATTATTTAACAAAATGAAATTATTTCCAGCTATTTTTCGAGTCAAAAACGTCTAGAGCATTTAGAAAGGCTCTATGAATATATATAATTTACATTACTTTATATATTGATCTTCATATGAAAGATGAGGTCTAAGTTCAATTGAATTTCCAACTTACTGATACATAGTTATTTAGATCATTTCGGATCCCGTAAACTATATATATATATTAATCTTTGATACACGACAGAAAACACACAAAGTTCGCTTTCAATAGTTTATTCTTCTCTCTCTCGCTCCTTTTGTGCATTTTAGCGTCCATCCCCTTCGTCCACACATCTTGGTCTCTCGCCAGTTCCTTCAACTGAACCAGGGTCTTTCCTCTTTATGGCCTAGTCCATGGATGTGCTCCATTCATGTTTAAGTGCTTGACTTCGATGACCCAGCTTTCACCAGATTACAATGTAGGGCAATATACTGCTTTTTAGAAGTGGAGTTTAACATTCTTCTCTACTCCTCTCTTCCCCACTATAATGCTAAAAATTTGATAACAAACAACACATTATTTTAGTTCTTTATTTTGGTGGATACTTCTCGGTATATCTTCCCATATATATATGCTGAAAATTGTTTCAAGGTAGGTGTAGGAGTCCATGTATACCACTTTTAAATGTTTACTATAAATAAACCGTAAAATTTCCTGCAGTGACAGATTATTACTTAACGATTTCTCAGTACATACTACCTTGGGACAGTCATAAGTAGAAGCTAGGATTTATATTTTATCAGGATTTATTTTAGGATTTATCAATTGGATGTTTTTAGCAATTGAATCGAGCATTGTAATTAACCAAAAGCTAAAACAAAGCCTTGAATTAAAATAAGCCATATGAAGTAATGATAATTACGGGAACAAGAGGCATATAGAAGTGCGTCATTTACTGCGCCATTGTGGGGGCCTTCGACCTGCCCGGGATGAAGAGAGAATCAACAAAAGCAGGAGTACTTTCTTTGTAAGGAACCTACCCCAAAAGACTAAAACTAATTCCTAGCCGGCACAACGAAGCGAACTAAATCGAATTCGGAGGTCAAAGAACAAAAGAGCCTTTTGGTACGCCTACGTAGCAAAGTTAATTACGATAACGGCTCCCGGTAATAGCACGCCGCTCTGCAATTAAGACTAAATTTTAATTATGCAGCTAGAAGTTAATGTCACATATGTTTACTGCTTCATAATTATAGTTAGAAACGCTGATTTTTAATGGGCAACTTTGTAAATAATAATAATTATTATTTAAATGCAATAGGAAAAAAGGGGAACAGAGTAGCTCAGAGTGTAGAGTGCTGAATTGCTGAGCTGAAGGGTCTGGGGTCAAACCTGGCTGTGGCAAATAAATTATTAAATCTGTTAATGGCCAAGGAAGGACCCTATGGGACCAACAAGTCCTCTTGAAGTCCACCCAGCCTCTATAAAGTTTATATACTTATTTCGTAGAAAAATCAGGTGGCTGAATGTAATCTCGGCCATGTGCTGAGCCCGAGGCCTTTCGGCATGGGCAGCAGTAGTACAGGCTTTGTTTTCTTTATAAATAAATAAAAATTATCAAAAACTCAAAAGAGACATAAAATAATGATTACAATGCAATTAGAAAACTTTAAAAACAAAGGCATATGTCTGTAAAGTCAGGAGATTCATCAAAATAAAAATTCACATCAATGAATATCAAATAAGTACGTCTATTAAGACTCAACGATGTACTAAATCTGTCATGGGTTGTAGTGTTACAGGTTTGTTGTGAAAAAATATCGGCCTTAAAATACAGGAATATTTGATTGAACGAATTGATGTTGCTCTCTCTGCTTGATGAGTATTTTTGTTCGGTTGATCTGAGATGTATTGCATTTGATATCCGTTGATGTGAGATTTGTTGGTTTAGCTATACCCTGATGGCTGAAATGCCGAAATGTGGAAGGGTTAATAATTTTCCCGAATGTTACAGGCACAAATATTGGGATTTCGGATTTCACCAATTGAATCCTAGAATTTTCATAATCCTCTTTTTGAGATTTTATATCTATGGATAACTGATTTTTTCCCTGTTTCTTTCTTAAGTTCAAAAGCACACTTAATGTTACTTCTGCTTCATGAGAGATACAATGTATAAGGCAATACAAATAAAACTTTGAGTATAAACCATAAATAGAGATTAGCATGATGGAGAGACAGCCCCTTAGAGGAAAAGAAGGAGGTAAAAATAAAACGCAACTTAAAGTGCTTCCCGGGGCTATGTATTATTTTTAAATCCAACGCTAGTAGGAGCTTTTAAAGAGGCCTTTGGCAAATATTTAAATATTTTTAAGAATAATACCACTTAGGGAATACATCACTGTCAGAAGTAAAAACACATTTTCACCAAATTGTTCTTTTTAATAAAACTAAACTATAGATAATGTATGTATAACGAACTGACACATGTTTATGTATATACATAAGTCTCTAAATTACTTATTTATTCGTCAATCCAGTCATCGTCTTGACATACACAAAATGTTCAATAATTCCGACTTGCCATGTTTTGCTGCTATTATTAACAATTATTTATCAACTTCCGTGTCTTGTTATTTATTAAGTGATTTTATGTCGTTATTTATTTTAAAACATTCAAATGTTTTTTCATCATTTTCGTTGAAATAAATATAAGCAATTACATATCTATCTAAATACCTATAAATTAAAATGAGCGAAAATTCAAAAAGAGATATCAAATAATTATTAGGAAACTAGAAAATAACTCTTAAATCAGGACATGCATCTAAATAAAAATTCACAACCTCTTATAATTTTACTATATTTTATTATTATATTATATTTTACTATTATATTTATTATACCAGGGATTCTTTCCATTCTTATTATTTATCTTCAGTTATTTCATAATTAATCTTTACTCTTTCTACTTCTTTTCATTCTTATCATTTCTGTTTATATAAACTATTATTCTTCTTTGGTACTGGAATGTTTTAAATATTATATTATATTTTGAATGTCATAGTTTTTTTTGTTTCCTTTTTCTTAGCCCTGAAGATGGCCGAAATTATAGTTCGAAACATAGGCACAAAAAAGAAGTCATTCTTATTTTCTGTAATTCATTGACTGTACCCTCTGACCGTTTTAACACTATTCTTCTAGTGAAGTTGCAGTTTCTGTTTATTGAGTTTATTTGATGTGTTGATATGAGTTGTACTGAAATTAATCTTTCTTGATATCAATTTTTATTTTCATGTATGTAATTATTTTAGAGGCTTGTTTGTTCTTTTAGAGTTTTCTAATTGCACTATCATAATTATTTTATTTCTCTTTTCATCGTTTTTATTGTCATTTTTATTGATTTATATAAAGAATATTTAGATATATGTTCAAATAGTTTTTTTTTTTAATTAATACCAAACTAATAAACATAAGCTTGAATGGTTTTATTTAAATAATTATATGGTAAATCTTAAGATGAATAAAAAGGCACAAAACTTGATAAATAATTGTTAATACCAGCTGCGAAAACATACTAACACCGAATTATAGAATATAAAAGGAGGTATTCAAGGAAAAAGACGTGAATCCTACCGAAAAAAGCTGCTTGAAGGATAAGCCTACATAAAAACCAAAGGGATTAAAATCGCTCAGCTGTTCAAAGTAAGTTGTTATAACAAGGTAAACAAGAATATAAAAGTTGTATATTTTTTTTAAAAGTATGAAATAACTAACAAACACTTTTCTGTTGAATAATATGAGTTTAGTGCATTGTTAACGATGAGAAAATAATTATTAAGCATTTATTATATACTGTGGAGTATCCGGTATAATATATTGATATACTCTGGTAGCACCTCAAGCTATTATTAATAACTGTAGAGGTATTGTTTTTACAGTTCCAATATCTCCGGATATCAATTGGAATTGCCAATCACGAATCGAGGTCAAAAGGAAAAGATAATAGTATCTCAGATATCATAATATCCGTCTGTTATTATTTTCATATGTTCCGATTATTTAGCTAATTATATTATATTTTAAAACCATATTGTTTCAACAAATAAATTTCCTTACTTTCCTTAAGAAACCTTAAGAAATCCTTACTTTTTAAAGAAATATTACGCAGTGATCGGGTGTAAGAGTCGAGTGATTGCTTTCAATTAAAACTTTTTCCATTTTTTTTAGCTGGCTGTCTTCGTTTTCCAACAGCTCTATTCGTCGATTTCAACCTCTCCTCTTCGATTCGACTAAGAGCAGTTTCCATATCCAATCAACCCCTTTCTTTATTATTCTGGTCTGGAGTACTACCGTGTTCTGGCTTTAGCACACTCCTTTTCAGTTCAAATATTAATGATCTTGTTCTTTCCATCACTGATCTATCCACCATTTATATGGCGACTTCTAAATTTACAATTGCTTTCCTTATTCTGAGCTGTTTGTAGCCTTAACCAGTATTCGGAAATATCTACATATGATAGGTGTTTAGACTAAGGTTAAGCACTACAAAAATTCACCGAACGATATTGTCACCATTTTAATCCATAAACTATTCCTAATGATGAGAAAATTAATTATTATAACCAGTAATTATTATTTAGTTTTTAATATTTTTAAATAGCTATGCAATAATAACTAATACTGCCACCTATCAGCTGTATGCTCTATTAAAAATCTAGGAGTTGCATGCCCTAACACTTACCACATCTTAGAGAACCACCAAAGACCAAATATCCCGAAGGTCAATTAGTAACCAAAGTTATTCCATCGTAGATGTCATCTTCTTTCACTGCCTACTGTTAAAATGATAAACGTTTCTTCCCTCACTTAGACGAAGTCTTTGAGGAATACTAATTCATCATAAGGAACATTGTACCGAATTATGTATGAATCTATTCATAAGATTTGTGTTCAATATACCAACTATATTGGATTGCCATAATACACAGCATACTTATCAATCCATATTGGACATACTGTACATTATAATTTGTTTGTCTTAAATACATACTTAAAAGCTACATTACAATTCCTATTTCTTCTTACTCTGTTTTCTTCTTTTTATATTCGAGAAAATACAAAACAAATAAAACAAAGCACACATATATTACAATGCAACTTCTGCAGAAAAATAAATACTATGAAAATAAATGAAAAATACATATTAAATATATTAGCGGGTGGGGTATCACCTACTATATATATATATATATATATATATATATATATATATATATATATATATATATATGATGGTGAATTATCCCTAGGGAGTCAAGAATAATATTTTCGGGGAGCACTGCCAAATCCCTGCCATTGTTACCCAGGTCATCGAAGAAGCTCCATGTTCTTTTCGGAATCGTTCCGCGAGACCCAAACCAGAGGCCTCACACGGTGAACTCTCTCTTTCCGAAGGTCTCACGGAATTTCTCCTTTAGGAAAGGGATGCACTTCTATATTTCCTTCTTTTCTCTTTCCACTCCACCTGGTCAAGGTTGTTCTTTTCAAATCTCACCGTCGCATCCAACACCCGCGCTATCTTTCCGGTCTTCGGAAATGCGACAATATCCGCATATCAATAAATAACCAGTAAAAGTAAACTAAAAATAAACCAGTAAATAAAGTCTGGGTAAGCCCCAGAAGGGTCCTAGATCCTAAAGAGCCTATCTCCGGGTGCAAACAGACTAAATAAAAGTCTGCCACCGAGCGGAATTTGATCCCAAGACCTCTGGCATGGCAACACAGCGCTCTACAACTGGGCCACTCCTCTTCCCGAGAATTGAAAACGCCTGCGTGACATTCTGCAATATGGGATTTGTACTCACACACAGCGGCACATCTCTTCCACTAAAATAAGAATTGTCAAGTGCTAGTATTTCCTGTTTATCTGTTTGGTGAAGAGGCATGGACATCGACGAAAGCGCTAAGCCTGAAGACGTTTAAATGAGGATATATCAGCGCATTCTCAAAATATCGTAGACCGAACACATCAGCAACGCACAATATTGATAAAACTGTTTGATTGTCAACAATTTAGGTTTTGATTATTTTAGTGATTATATGAGTAATGATCATTCGTGATTTACAGCAAAAAAAACTAACCTCTTTCTCAAAAGTAATAGCTTTCAATATATCTATAAGGCATTCAAGTAATGAAAACGGACAAAGAGGACAAACACCACTGGGTCGTTTTTTAACCATTTTAACGCTCGGCATACCCTCAGGAATAATGACTCTTGCAGCGTACTTGGTAAAATTATCTCAAAAACGCCCTATATCGTGGTTCACCCATACACTCTTCTATCGCACGCTTACAGCGAATTAAAGTAATTATTCGTATCCATCCGGAGATAATGTATCATAGTTTTTTTTCACTTACCAGGATATCAACTCTCAACACCTTTCCAACGTCTATGTACTCCTTCAACTCTAATAAGCATTATCTCACTGGGAGCGAAATAGAGCATTCCGCAATTTTGCATTGCTATACACGGAACCAAAACATTGGAACATTATCATATCTTTTTCGCTCTTCTACATTATTAAATTTGTTTTCCTTCTAATATCCAGCATTTTTCTTCCATATCCTCCTGATATTCCATTCTGTCCTCTTTATTATCTACACAGCCCAAATCGTTGAGCAAAACATTGATGTTAGATCAATTACTTATGCAGATGATATTGTCATTTATCTAGCCAGTATGAAAACAACGGAAATACTATATAATCTAAAAGACTCCTCATATAACAGAAAATTTCATTTCCAGAGTACATAGCAAAATCCGCATCAAATTAACATAAATATATATCACTATTTACCATTAGCATTTACTCTGTCACTCTGAATCTAAAACGTCTACATAAAGCTATGAAGTTTGCGTATATTTTCTATTCTCACAACCACCTTGCAGTCCTTACAAACATATTGGAACGGAATTCATCACAAAATCACTCAAGAGACCTCTCTTAAGTTGAAACATGAAAACGAGGCATAACGAGGAGTCAAATAAATTTTTTCGACAAGCTTACTGTTTCCTTGAACCTACTTATCCGGTCCATCGGCCTTTTCCCTTCAACGGCAGGGCCGAAAGGGTCGTCCCTAAAACCCTGTCAAGATCATTCTCACACCCACTACTCAGCTCTTCCGAATCATTGATGGACCTACCTTTACTCTCCATCCCTAAAATCAGTTTTTGGATTATTTTATTACAAAATTTATTATTGACGGTTATTTATATTTTTATTTTTGTTTAAGCACAAATCATGAACAGTATCACTTTTTTATTAATTTAAATAAATTTATAGCATTATTATAATAATGATAAAAAAACTACAACACTACAATCCATGAATGGTCTTGGGTTCAGGAAGTGCTATTGACTCCACTGTTTTGCCAGATTTTACTCCTATTTCGAGCACCCACTTTATAGGGGCTGGGTTAGTCTCTGAAGGGTCCCAGATCTTATAGGATCCATCCCATCAGCTTTGTTATTATAATTAATATTTGTGTGTGACTCTTCCACAACCATGTACCTCGGCCTTGGGGGCAGCCTGCAGCTGCCTTAACCTTTTGGTGGTAATTGCCCATATTGGCAATTTTTAGCATGGCAATGAACCATTTTGTAATGTTTGGTTTAGTGCCATGCTTTTGTAGGGCATTAGTTAATATATGAGTAGAGGTATTGTCAAATGCCCCTTCTAAATCTAAAAATGCTCCGAGCACAATCTGTTTCTACTGCAAAGCATCTTCCATTTGTTCCACCACTGCATGCACCGCAATCCTTGCAGTTAACCACCAATGCACCGTCCATCAGGGAATAGTAATTGAAGCCGACAGGGGATAGTTCAGCCTTCCTTTCTCTTATTATTTTCAGGAGCCTAAACATGAGGCCCTGGAAATCTTAATCGTTCAGTTTTTTGTGAGGTATTCTAAGTGGGCACCTGCAACCTTGATACTTACAGCTGCTCCACTGTAGTCCATTTTGGGTTTCTTCACCGTTTTGCAAGGTGAAGGAATCTCTTGCTTCTCCCCTGCCTCTGTTCCTCTCATCCTTGGAGGTCGAGGGTTGAGTTTCAGCGGAAGTCGCCTTCTTCTTTTGCCGTAGGAAGTTCTTTGGCTATGCGTCATATTTTTCAAGACTTCGTCTGGAAGCTCGTTTGTAGTGTCCTCAGAGGTGGTTGTCAACTGCTGTGCAGGTGACTCCATTTCTTCTACGAGATCTGAGACCTCACGCTTTAAGTTGGCCATCAGTTCAGAGACCGATTGGCTGGTTTCTGACGTGTCAGTCATATTAGATTCCATGGAATCCTCGTTAATTTTTGTAAGTTTAATATTAGGGTTCATTTTGGTTTCCATGAGTAAACAAGGAATTTATAAGGTCAACTATAGCAGAGCCTTGTTACAATAGGAAGGCATTTATTGAAACTGGAGGTCGCCTAGGTGTCCGGTGTTCGCATAGGACGACTGAATCACCCTCAGCCTGAATCCAATAGCCTATGCAGTTCCGGCTGGATTGGGAGATGTTCACCGACTTCCCAATCTAGTTCCGATGGGTTTCATCAGTGAGGAGGAGCACTCCTCACTGTTCAGGGGTACCACGTGCAGGACTAGGCTCTTCACCTCGCTTGATTTCTGCTACTAATAAAAATTTCTCAGAATCCAAGACCCGATCGGACTGAGAGATGCCTATCTCCCTGGGTGCTTTATAGCTACCCTCACCCCCACCAGCTTTGTTAACATATTAAAAAAATATCCGTTGGCATATTTGAACCTTATGGTATGGCAACTAAGCGCTCTCCCAATGTATCACTCCACTTTCATGTATTATAATTCAACTAGGAAATAGAATGAATGATACGAGATATGAGATAAAGGCAAGTAGAGAAACTACCCAATGGTAGCACTCAAATAGGAAATTAAACTTTTATGGTTACGAGGCCATCTTCATTTGCCAGTCTCAGAGGTTTATCGGCAATTGAAGAGGTAGCAGGGTTTGAGTGGGCATAAAGTTAGTAATGAACACTATGTTGGGTTCGGTACAAATCAGCAATAAATGGGAGATTGAGGTCATTATGAATGATTTTACAAAGGATTTTAGAAAATCCAAATCGTTGTTGGATACGAGGAGAGTTCGAGTTGGCTTAGAGTAGCTCCAGTATAATCTGAAAAGAACCCATATGTAAATAAATTATATGCTAGACATTTTTCATAACTATCCAAAAAAATATCTATGAACGAAGTCGTTCCAAACATTTGTGCGCCTATTAATGATGTTAGCAAGATAAACAGATAAAAGCTGTTGTTTGTTCATTTAACGTAATTTTATGCTGCTATGGTAATCGGACGATGCTACAGAGGGAGGATGCTAAATTTTGCCTATCCAGGTTTATTTAGGATAGGGATTTTTAACGAATACCTGACATCGTATAGGCTTGGGACCCCCGTTTAACGTTCCATCCGAAGGATGGCGTAACTAAGGATTTTTTACTCCCTTAAAAAAATCCTAGGCTACCTGCCGAGCTACGAACCCCCGATCTTGGGCTTAGTAGTTTGCTACGCTAACTACTAGACCACCGGCGACCCAGATAAAAGTTAGTAAACAAGTGTTTGTTTTGATCAGATTGTTTTACGTTTAAACAACGTTAAAATTTCATTATCGATTTAACTAATAATAGATGCAATTAATAATAATTACAGATTTAGCTAACAATAGTTACAATGTAGTAAATACTAAATTAAATTGTACCTTGGGATTCGTTCAACTTAAATTTTACACGTTTATTTTAGTCGATAATTCTTTGATGTTAAAACGAACACTGTTGATTAGTCAAAAACTTCAAAAGAACGTCCATTAAATATGGCTTTCGTGAACAATACTGACGGACAGAGTTCGTTAGCATTCGTGGTAATCTTCTCGTTTGTATGAACCCTAAACAGATAGATCAACTCATCAGAAGTACACTGTTGGCGATTTAAAAAAAAAAAATTGTATTTAACATTCCAACTATAAACCTGTTTTATGATAATGATGATCCTCGGCCAGAATTTTATTACTTTCCATTTTTCAGGTAGAGCATTTCCTTTCCCTCCAAGATTAGCATGTTGTTTCCACTTCTTTTACGGATTATCCATCTGTTTTGTTGGCAGACTTTCGAGAATTAAACATACTAAAGTGTTTTTGTAATGTAAACAACATATTTCTTATTTCTAGCCGTACTATAAATCTGTTAATCTCGCTATAGTGATATTATTATTCATAGAAATAAAATAGTATAAACGATCGAAATAACTGGTAGATTTTAACAATTTTCAACATCTCCGTCCTCAAATATTTTTTAATTAATATTCTACATTAAAAACAAATCTTTACAACTACGACCATGAAGTGTCTTTGGATCAGTACATGCTAGGGGCTGTACTGTTTCAATGGACCCATTAATTAGAGGCTGGTTGAGACCCAGGAATGCCTGTAGATCCCTCAGGGTCCCACCCATGCATGTTAACAGAATAAATAATTTAATAATAATGCCACTGGATGATTGGATTCTGATACTTGAGGGTATTAAAGGCCAGCAAATTATATATGAAAAAAGAAAATCGAATTACAACACTATTTTTTCATATTTTACTCATTAAAGTCGTGAGAGCCTTTTATAAAAACAGTCATACTTTTAAGGGAGTGGGATAAGCCTGCGTGTAAAGCGCTAGATTGCCGTGCCTAAGGTTCTAATCTGACTGTGGCAGATAATTAATTTAATCTGTTAACAGCTGCAGACGAGCGCTGTGAGATTTTGAAATCCTCTTGGGGCTCACCCTTCCTCTATAAATTGAGTACTCTAAATTGTGGGAAAACTTGGCGGTTGAGCATGATCAAGGACAAATCACCTTCCTTCCTAACGGTTGTACTAGACAAAGTACAGTCTCTACCACGTACTCACCCAAGGTCCTTCATGAGTTATGGTAGTACAGGTTCCTTTCTTCTTTTTTAAAAATCATTATTGCTTGAAGTAGGTTAACAAAGGCGAGTATTAAAAATTAGAGTTGGCTTATTCCAGCCTGACAGACATCGATGACTCAGAACTTGGTAGTGGCCTGATTTAATTACTCTTGTATTGCTAATCAAATCAGCAGTCCTAGCTATCCACTCAATTAACAGAATCCTTACATCTTTTATTCATGTCGATCCTCTCCTCTTCAAGGAGAATAAATGATGTATCCCAGTTAACTGATTTTATTTTTTGAATAAATTAAAATCAATATGTACAAACAATCGCGATTTATTAATATATTTTTCATTATTTTACATGATTTATTAAATTAAAATGTTTCTTTTCAAAAATTTGATAGAACAGTTATATCTACAGCCCGGTGTATAATTTTGTTTATACTTATATTAATTTATTCAATGAAATTTACAACTGTATTGTACTAATACAATAAGTAAATAGAATGATTGGTAATATTAGCATGAAAGACAAATAGAGAAACTACCCAGTGGTAGTACGCTAATAACAAGTTCAACTTAAAAGGTCACGAGGCCATCTTCTCTTCAGACGCCTCGGAGGATTATCAGGTTGCTTCACTCAAATTAGCTCACTCTCGAAAAAAATCGACTTAACCAAATATTCAACGGGGCTATAGATATATTATTTGATTAAACATTTTCATTATTTCTTTCCATTCTTATTATTCCTCATCAGTTATTTCTTAATTTATCTTTTACTCTTTGTATTTCTTTCCATTCTTATCACTAATTGTTATATAAAATGTTATTCTTCTTTGAGACTGTAATGTTTTTTATAAATAGTTATTTCTATTTTTTTCAGTCCTGAATCTTAGGTCGCGAAATGTAGGGACAATAAAATAAGTCATTCTTATTTAGTGTAATTCATTGACTGCACCATTCCTAAAGCTTATTTTACTTTAGATACATATATACACACATACTTTATTCTGAGTCCGTCTCTTCTCATACGCAGCGCTCTAAGACCCTGTGTGAATCCATAATTTAATTTTGGAAGACTGGAGCAAGGAAGGCCTGGGATGGATATATCTCATAGCGACAGGGGTCCTCCTTCGGGAAATTTTCGAAGCTCACTCATCGTAAATATATTTTTATTTCTTATTAAACACATAATTTCTTATTAAGTTTATTAAAAATTAATTATATTTCTTTACAAATAAATTATAAGAAGAATAACGTTTTATGGAAGAAAATATTTACATTTTTTCTTGGCACATCTTTACATTTAGTTCAATAGATGTAGCTAAAGAGAGCCATGGGAGACGCTATTCTCTTAGCTTTTTTTTTGCTTAAATTGATGAAATTATAAGTTAGGAAATATGACGAACATATAAATAACATTATTGTTTTAGAATAGTATAATAATTACAAAAATGTGTTCAGCTTCGTTGTAAGAGGCTTCGACTTGTTAGAAATGTAAATATTGACATTTTTTTCGTACATATGTCTTTTCCAGTACCTTAATACAATAGTATAATACATCCATAATTGAGGTCCATTTATGGCCTATCCAAGGTGTATAGTGAAAAAGCTATCAATTATCACATATCGATTAATATTGCCATTTCGTTTTTCCTCTATATAGAAGTCCATCTATCTTATCTCTTTAAAATTAAAATATTTAAAAATCAAAACAGTTGACCATAAATTATAAAAAAATAGAAATAATATCACTAACGTCCGCATAAAAACAACCCCTTTCCCTTAAACGTTTTTTTGGGGGAGCCTGTTGTGTAGTGGTTAGCATAACAAGCTACTGTTCCCAAGATTTGGGATTCCTAGCCTAGCAGGTGACCCTAGGATTTTTTAAAAAAGATTAAAAATGTCTTGGTTATGCCGTCCTTCGGAAGGAGCGAAAAATTCTGAGCTTGTACGATGGCATGTACTCGTTAAATAATCACTGGTAATTATACCTGGATCGGTAAAATTGAGGACATCCAGTGTAGTATCGTCCGAATAGCCATTAAGTGGCTTTAAAATAATAAACAAATAATTATATGTTTTCACCAGCTCTAAGCAACAAAAAACTCGGAAGCATACATTTTAATATAAAATTTATTCGTATTAACGAACGCCATAACTCATGCAAATTCATCTTAATACAAATGTGTAACAATCTATTTATACACTAATTTATATCAAAAATCTATTCCTTTTAATTTTTCTACAGTTAGTGTTTTAAAAATATATCAGTTAATACAATTTTAAATGCTATTAATCTTATCATAATAGAATTACGAATGACAACTGTAAAATAATGGATGCAGGATGTCCAAGCATTTCTGAAAATATGTTTAGATTCTTAAATTAATAAGTTACTTCTAAATCATAATCAGCCTTCAACAATTTCAGGAGTGTAACCTGACTTTTTCAAAATCAATCAGGATTTTGGACAAAGTCAGGATACGATATTAATAAAGTACATCGCAACAGAGTGCTTTTAGAGTTTTCCTATGTTCAACCCCATTTCATTAAAGTAAGTCCACCAAAATAGTATCAATCAACACTAAAATTATCAATAAATCAACAATACATACCGTAGAGATGGACAAATCATCCCACGTAAACAATCAAGTAACCATTTTCGGGAACTAAAATGCAATACGTATTCTGAGAATCGCCATATTAATAACGAAAATGGCAAACAATATCGAACTCTATAGCCGGGTATCAAATACTATGCATTCTGTTTGAACCAATGTGTCGATTGGCAAAAGTTTCGGAAAGAGAATAAATCGGATACTTAATGATCCACTTGATATTGACAGTACATTAATCAAATTAAATCAATACATCAAAGGATCTGTGACGTCATCTATAATTCTATCACTACGATCAGCTTCAAAGCTTAAATAATTGATCTATCTTACCGAATAACAGATTTAAACATTTTAAAAAATGAACTGAAGTAAAAATTTGGTGCTAAAAAGCCTTAGCCTATTCGGGTTTATACAACCCATAAAGGCACTTAGAGACTGTAATGTTTCTAATCGAACGGTTGTGCAGGAAGATATTTGGTCTAGATCACTGTTATCCATCAGGCTTACCCCCAATTAAAAGAATCAAATTTATTGAGGCTGGGTGAGCCCAAGAAGGGTCTGCAAATTCCGTAGGGTTCATCCATGGCGGTTAAATGATTAAATAATTTATCTACCACAGCTGGATTTGCACCCAGGATCTTCGTCCCAGCATTTCATTGCTCTACCCACAGTGCTACCCAGCTCTCTTTATAATAATCTAAACAATTATGTCAAAATTAGTATCAACACATATTTAATTACTGGTTCCAATGTGACGAATAGTTTGGAAATAATAGGTATGCCAAGTATTCAAATATTCATTCAACTAATACTGAACCATTTTCAAGCATCTATTACAACTTTATTACTTCAATTATTGGTTCTAACACCATAATTATAAATCACCAAATATATTAATGAATACTGAAAATTATAATTTACAAATAACTTGCAATGTTCCTTACCAAAAGAAATGTAAAATAATTAGGGAAGTAAAATAAATAAAAAGATTTACGTGACGATGGTATTGTTTTCTTTCTAGATATATTTATATTTCATAAGAAAAAAATTCTATTTTTTTTAAAATTATAATTCCTTAGATAATATAATTATAAGACTTAGACAATTTCCCACTATCAGAAAAAAAGATTGTAATAAAAAAAATAATGACACCACTTATATTTCATATACAAATCTATGTGTAAGCAAACGAACGCCTAAAATTATTGAGTGATTAATAACAATAAGTATAAATGAACATATTAGTAAGAACAACATCTGATGATAAGTTTGGGTTCTGAGAACTTGGCTCCTCAGTTTACTGTCTGGTTCATCTCATCTTATAACAAGAGCTTAGATTAAACGACAACAAACTGGAATACTTTTATAAGATCTAGAAAAGACATTTGATACTTTATTGCACAATATAACATACATAAAATAACTGTTTATGAATCTCTCTGTACTTGCCTCATGCCATCTTCTCAGCTCTATCTAATGCATAATATTATCTATTGCATATAATACATCTCTTATCTATTGCATTCATATTAATCCATCAGTCTTCAACATACTTCAGCTATTAACAAGGGTCCAACTGATTTTAAAGCTCAACATGAAATAAAGATGTCCTAATAAATCGAAGACACGCCTTTGTGCATATTTTCTTATTTAACAGAGAAACAATCCAAAGAAACCAAATCAAATCATTAGCTATAACAGCTAGTTGATAGCTAGCTGATTCTATACTTATCAGATTTTCAATCTCAAATCACTCATTACTTCCTCATTAGGAGTTATTTTTAAAAAGCATGAATCAATTCAAAATTTATTAATGAGAATCAATAATAATTCTTGATACTTTAAAATATGTATATCATGCTTCAACACTTGAAACTCCCTACTATCAACAAATAAAAACATATTTTGAAAAAACAATACCATTAGAAAGCTTATAGGCAAATTGGAAATTATTAAAAAATTGTCTCTCATTTACTATACACATGACAGAACCAAGCATATTTTTTTTATTAATAGTATTCATCTTTATGCTTTATGGTTTCCAAGAAAATTGAAACATAAACTTTTGAAAGACTGCCAGGCTGCTTTCTCCAGTGGATTTAACAGTCATTCGAAATGCTTATCACCCATTGATGACCGGATTTAATGGGTCCTATAAAAATTACTTCTTTCAGTTTAACATCACTGACTTTGGGGAATTTTGATTTCAAGTACAAAAATCCATCAGACTGTTTATCCATAGCTTTGAAGAAATTATTCATTACTCCTAACTTAATATGCAATGGAGGTAATAATATTTTTTCAGGATTCTCTAACGGGACATATGACACATTTTTCTGGTCAGGAATAAGAGATTCACTTTTAGGCCATGATTTTGTAACATAGTGAGACTTCCTATCTCTGCTGTCACAGAGGCACAAAAAACAGCAACTCCAAGTTGCAAACAAGCAATAAAGCAATGACCTATAAAGAAAAATAGGTATTATTGTAATATAAGGATAGAGATAGTTGGGGGTGCAGTCAATTGAAACACCAATTAAGTGCACACTTATTTATTGTGTGCCGACGTTTCGACCTACTTCATCTTCAGGGCTGAGAAAGAAACCAGACAAAACAAAATAACCATCTAACTAACTTTGTCTGCTCTCTTTAACAGCCCTGAAGATGAAGTAGGTCGAAACGTCGGCACACAATAAATAAGTATGCACTTATTTGGTGTTTCAGTTGACTACACCCCCAGCTATCTCTATCCTTACATTAGAAGTTCCAGTCAACTAATTTCTTCTATAATATTATTATAATCACTTCCCAGTAGGAATTGGTCTCCAGGGAAGTTAGACCATCACTCCCTATGGGGAAGGCCTACATAAATTAACAAGTAAAAAATTGTGTATAGTATCTGTAGTAAAATTATTTTAATAATTCCTGTTAATTTTTTGTAATAAAGGCTTTATTCATTCATTAATTCATTCATTATTACAATACTGTAATAAACCACAGATATTTCATTCATATTTTCCATATTTTATTTTCTCTAAAATTAGTTTCATATTTTGATACGTCTCTTTCATATCAGCGGCATGCGCTACAGGTATTGATGGAAGTTTATTGCCAATATGTAGCAGCACAGCCTTCAAACTAACTTTAGACGAATCTATGAATAGTCGCCACTCATCTGGTTGGTGTTGAAGCCCAAGAGTTTCCATAACTGAACAAATATCATTACAAAGCACAATACCATTTTCTTCAGAGAAACAGTCCTTGAAATCATTATGGTAGCCACAATAACTACATATTCTTACTTCTTTTTATAGTAGATTCCACCCTTTGAGCCTGGAAGTTAAACCTTCAGCATGCCATTTAGACAGATTAAAATCCTGAATTAGGTCATCGAGGTCTTTCTGATTGGGAAAGTATGGTTCTGATGAACAGGTATTGGCTTCATATGTAGGATAATTTTTATTGTTATCTGAAGCATTTTCAGTTTCAATTAGGTCAGATTCAGAGTTATCACCTAACTCTGTATCTGCATATACTGGTACAGGGGTTCATTTTGTAAGACAGATCTTATTGCAGATTGCAAATTCGGATACTTAACTTTATGTTTTGTTTTAGATGTGATTCCTTTAATATTTGTCAAACAGAAATAACAATCACTTAAATGATCCTTCAGTTCCCTCCAAATCATAGGAATTGCAAATGGCATACGATGTGTACCATTTTTCCACCCGGTCACTAATCTAATACACGAAACATAGCATGTATTTGGGGCCCAGCTTTAATCAAAATCACCAGCCTGACAGCCAAAGTAAAGATGATAACACTTCTTTACGGGTGGTGTCAAATTTCGCCTCTGAGACTTGAAGGTCAGCTCACCACAAATATAGCAGAAACTGTCTACATGATTTACACATTTTCTTGGCATGATGAATAAACAAAGCACTACCTACACAATACACTTCCAAAAATAAAGGAAGGAAATATTTCACTACTGAACAAACTCACAATCAGCTCAATACTGATACATCACAATGCCAGATGAACAATGCTGAGCATGTCCAAACATGAATGAACCTGCATAGCCCTTTTTATGGTGTTTCAGCGTAATATTACAAGTAAAATTTCCTTAAACACAGCTTGGATAAAATTGCTACATATGAGGTAAAGGTTACTGTGACAGATTAAAAAAAACGCTAAAGTCAGATTTTAAAAAGTAGCTGTCACAAAACAAGTGTGCCTGATGGAAAAATTCTGACTACATATCTCAGTTTGAAAAACTGCACTAGATTCACTAATCAGATTTCTTGTGAAGAAAACCCTGTCAACCACTGTAATCGTAATGAAAATACTATTATTATAATAAATTTGTAAAAATTATTTTCTGTATTTTTTTTTTACTCATACAATAAAAGTGTTAAATTGATGATTCAACTTTGAACTTAAATACTTAAGTTAGTTTTGTTAGTTGAAATGAAGAATACTCAGTAATACTCACATTACAGTTTGGTTTCCTAAGATTGAAAATTGTTAGGGAAAAGTAACTGAAACATTAAGTTGTAGGTATCTTATTTTCTTAGATAAGAGACAAAAAATAAAGAGTAGGATTTTTATAATTTTTTTCACAGAAAAAAAAACTTCACATTTTTAGTCACAATTTCTTTTAATTTTTAATGTAATTTGTTCATCCTACACTAGCTCGGCTTATTTTGATTTTTTTTTTTTTAACAGTCACCTGTTAGTCTGTTTATTTAATGTCACATTAAACTGCTATGGCTAATCAGATGATAATACAATGGTGGTCCAATTTAATGCTTTAACAAGCATCATCGGCTCAGGAACCCTTTTGTATTCCCCTTCTGAAAAAATCTAAAAAATTCCAAAGCCACCTGCTGAGCTGTGAACCCATGATCTAGAGTAGGTTGTTATGCTAACTACTAAAGCACAAGTGACCACTAGTTAACTGTTAACTGTTTGTTTACATGCTTTTTTAGCATGTGATACCATCCAGGTTTCCCCTTTAATTTCCCACGGAAATTATTTTAATATAGTAATTACCTTTTAATCAGCCACTTCAATATTAACACTTAAATATTACTTAAAATATTTTCATACAATTTAATGTTTTATTTAATTGTAATTAAATTGATAATGCATTTGGTAAAGCAGAAATATTGTTAAAAAATTCTGAAATCTATGTTCCCAAATGGGAACAATGGTCATTAAACGGTTAACAACTCCTCACTCCCTAACATATGCTCTCTATACATGTTTAGTAGTTTGCTTAAATGGATTAGTATTAAATAATGGTTTATATTTAGTCATTATTTTTATTATATGAAGAAGTTATTACATTGTAGCTTAATTCTTTATTAGATGTTATTTACGTATTTATTCTCTTTAGTTACTAAGTATTTTGTCATAAAATGTACTTTTTTTTTATTTACATTTTTGGCCCATTTGTAAATTATAATTTTTTAGTATGAAGTTCTGGTTCTCGCCATAATAACTTAGTATATATCTATGTTACTTTTTTTATCCTTAAGGCAACTAGTCCTAGAATAAAGTTACTTTACTATTATATTCTATCCTTAAAGATTATAAAAAAACCCAACAGAAAATCTAAGATGCATGGCTGTTGTGGAGATCACCAAAAAAAATGTGCCAAGTTTGTGGAAAATTGTAACTACATCTGATCATAACTTTTTATTAATGAAAATTTAAAAAATTGTAATCAATAATTGAAGGCTTGAAATAAACTGTGATAGAATATTATATATTGTAATGTCATAATATTAAATTGATTACTATCAATAATTGCTGTGTAACATACATGTGATACCATCCAGGTTTCCCCTTTAATTTCCCACGGAAATTATTTTAATATAGTAATTACCTTTTAATCAGCCACTTCAATATTAACACTTAAATATTACTTAAAATATTTTCATACAATTTAATGTTTTATTTAATTGTAATTAAATTGATAATGCATTTGGTAAAGCAGAAATATTGTTAAAAAATTCTGAAATCTATGTTCCCAAATGGGAACAATGGTCATTAAACGGTTAACAACTCCTCACTCCCTAACATATGCTCTCTATACATGTTTAGTAGTTTGCTTAAATGGATTAGTATTAAATAATGGTTTATATTTAGTCATTATTTTTATTATATGAAGAAGTTATTACATTGTAGCTTAATTCTTTATTAGATGTTATTTACGTATTTATTCTCTTTAGTTACTAAGTATTTTGTCATAAAATGTACTTTTTTTTTATTTACATTTTTGGCCCATTTGTAAATTATAATTTTTTAGTATGAAGTTCTGGTTCTCGCCATAATAACTTAGTATATATCTATGTTACTTTTTTTATCCTTAAGGCAACTAGTCCTAGAATAAAGTTACTTTACTATTATATTCTATCCTTAAAGATTATAAAAAAACCCAACAGAAAATCTAAGATGCATGGCTGTTGTGGAGATCACCAAAAAAAATGTGCCAAGTTTGTGGAAAATTGTAACTACATCTGATCATAACTTTTTATTAATGAAAATTTAAAAAATTGTAATCAATAATTGAAGGCTTGAAATAAACTGTGATAGAATATTATATATTGTAATGTCATAATATTAAATTGATTACTATCAATAATTGCTGTGTAACATATATTTAACATTATATTTTCTGATGGAAATCCAAAAGTTTTCTTCCAACCAAGCATCTTATCGTTTGAAATGTATCTGGAGAAAACTTAATAATTAAATAACTAAAAAAAAAAATTAAAAAAGCAATGAGAATTATTCAATGAGTGAAGGAAGTTAGCTTAGCATAAATATTAAATTATTACCGGTCACTAGTTAAAGAATGGGAAACAATCAAGCTACATTTAAAGAGAAAATTTTCCATGATTGTTAAAACCTTTCCCTAGCCCTGAAGTAAATTCCTGGTTAAATTTTGAAAAGAAAAAATTAGGAACTTTTTTGAATATATGAGAAAGAGTGAGGAGCCCAAGGGTTCAAGTGATGATTTAACAATTTTATGAATTTAACTTCAGACTTAATATTTAGCCTTAGATTAGATGCAGTAAAAATTGCACATATTTTTTTTAATTATAGTTAATTTTATTTACTTATTGTTTTATTTGTCGGCATTTGCAAAAAGAAATCCTGACTTAATGTAAAATATTTTTCATACCCAAAAACATGTGAAATTACCAAGTAACCTGAGGGTGATTAATGGGTGAATAAAAGTGGTAAAATATTTTTTGTGGCAAAAAGCACCACCACACTGTTTAGCTCTTTGTAGACCCAAGGTTCATGGATTGTTAACCTTTATATTACTTTATTGTAAGATAACAGCACAATATTGCATATAAATGTTTAAACAAAACAAATGAGGACAAAAAAAAAAAATACAAATGTGTTAGTAGGTATCTATTTCAATTGCAATCACCTTACATAAAACACCTTAATTCTAACACTTCAGTAATTTAAAAATATAAAATCTTTATTTACAGAAACTTTATACAAAAATTGGAAATTAAGTACTGACAGATCTATAAACTTGCCATTACATAATGCTTAATATACATTTGCTCACAATAAAGTAAATGCTTGCATCATGCATAACAAACAGATATACACTATAACGAAATTCGGCGAACTAATTTGTTACCGTATTATAGAAACCATAGTTTCAACAAGGGAAAAACTAGTTGTTTCTGAACTAAGTAAAGTGACTAGAAGTATGAGGTTACACAATTATTAATTCTTATTAATAACAAATCTATAAAAAAATAAATTGCTTATTACACTAGTAATAATATTCATCACAAGATTCTAGAGCAACTATAATAAAAAACATTAAACATAATTTGTACAGTTAAAATTAAACCTGTCGGTCAGCTCTTAAAATAATGTGTTGTCAACAATTAAAATTATTTTATTAACTAACATAAATTATTTGAAATGCAAGTTAGTTATAACAATTAAATAATACTAATTATTACTATTAAAAATGTTCATTTTGATTTTCTAAATGGTCAATAATACAAGCGACATTAGAAACATAAATAAATTAAAACAAAAAAGATGAGTTAATTACAATAAAAATAACAGAATTGTAAGAATAAATATATAATTATTTTCTCTTTATACATATATCAAAGTGTACAAAAATGTAAAAATACTTATAAAATATAATACTTTTCACGTTTCAAGAAAAATTTGTCATTTTACTTGACTTATTTAATAGATCTAAGAGTGGCCCGATGCCTGACAGAATCGATAGAGTCTTTGGCTGCACTGGCCGCGGTCGGCCTCATGAAGCTAAGACCAGACTTTTTGACCGTTCCATTTATGCTCTCACCACTGCTGCTGCTCGCTGGTGGGGCACCGATGACCTGGTTTTCCTTGAAGCTGGTGCTGACACCAGAAGCTACCCTTGGCCTTCGTACCACAGGTCCTATACTACTTCCACTCGAACTGCTCCTACTGGCGGGTACAGTCGGTTTGCTGGTCCTCACTTGGCTTTGCCCAAGGGGTTTTTTCACTTCTTTTTTAAGTTCAGAGGTAAGATTTTTAATGGCTTTTGTATAACTTTTGATTTCTGGAATTGGACGGACATTTCGTACTGTGCTCACTGAAGTTGCACTATTCAATGAACTCCTTGAACTCCTTAAACTACTCTTAGAACTAGATCGTTCAACCTTCTTTCCAGGCAGAGCACAATGAGGCGATTTGCTAGGGGCAGAACTTTTGACAACCTTCTGTGGTTGCTTCAAAGGAGTGGAAGACCTTGGTGTTTGAATAATATTACTATCACTTTTTAAAACAGCAGGTTTCGAATTTTGTTTATTAGCAAGGGCTAAAATCCTTCTTTGAGCAGGAGTACTTTCAATTTTGGTTAACGGAGTTTTCTTATCTAATAGTTGCTGCCTTGTTAAACTTGACTGAGAATCAGATTTCCTTAAGCTGGCAGACCGCCTTGGAATGACACTCTTCTTCTCAGTACTGGTGGGTGACCTCATTGAAGAGGTTCTTTTAAAGTCCTTTGTAATTACACCACTACTTGTATCTCCACTTCCACTACTATCGGCTCTAAGAAGTTTCTTCGACTCAGTTCTGGGCTTTGGAGTATCAACAAAATCGCCTTCGAAATTTCCAGAGGATGCTCCTTGGCTAGGAGTTTCAGAAACTAAACTCTGAGTTTCTTCAAACCCTTCATCATTTAAATCATGCTCGTTTCGACACTTTCCTGGAGTATTTACATGGATCTTAATTTCAGGAATGAAATCATTTTTCACAAATGATGACCTATTACTATCTGGATTTGGTTGAGGAGTTGTGTTACTTTTCATAGAGAGCCCTTCAGTCTTCATATTGCTTTGTGAATTAGGAGAAATCTTGTCTAATTCACCTTGATTTGAGCTAAACCTTTTTATTGCTTTAGAAACATCACTCTGATCTATGTTAGTTCTTCTTCGGTATGACCTAGGTAACGTTGATGAAGCTGAGAGCCGATTGATGGCTTCAGTTAGTTTGCAGTCATCTGATTGTTTTTCTGCTTCAGATGTTGTCTCTTTTAATTGCTTCCCTATTGCCTCCAGAACATCCTTTGGATCGACAGATGTGTTTCTCCTAAAAGATCGTGGTAATGTTGCTGATGTAGTCAACTTCTGAAGCTCCTCACTAGATTTTTCAATATTTGCTATGGCTTCTTCCTCTGGATCTAGTTCAATCTTGCTTTTCAGTTTATCTTGCCACTTTCTCAAACGTGATTCCTTATCTTTGGGGGATAATTTTTCCACAGGTATCGATTGAGCTTGTTGAGTTTCAGGTTTTATCACTTGTTTTTCAGGTACTAATTCGGGTGATATCACCTCTGGCCTCTTGAGAGTTTCTTCCTCAACTGGTTTTCTATACCTCAGTGTTCGCCTGGAAGCTGCAAATCGATCGAACTGTCCGTCTCCCAAAGCAGGTTCTTCTTCTTCTTTCACATCCTCATCTTTCAACATTCTAGAACAACGTTGATGATCCCTAAGAACCCTACGAGCAGCTGGAGGTGTTTCAATATTGTCAGAATCTATTTCTACTTTGTCAGAAATTTCTGGCTTTCGAGATCTTCTTGGTGCAAAAGGAGGTAAATTTTGTTCTTCAGGCGATCGATCAGCCATGTCAGGGAAAACCCTTCTTGCTAATAATGGACTCATTTTTCCGCCTTTGAATTTATTCAGAGCAATAGGTTGCTCAGGTGGTTGTTGTTGCTCAGTGGGACAACGGATGTAAATAGGCAGGCTTTCTTCTGGTAACATAGACTCCCCTAATGTTCTAATAACTTCCTTTCTCTTATCTTCTTCATTGATAGACTAAAAAATAAAAAATAAAATTGATAATAATTAACTATATTACCATTTCATAATATAACATAAAAGATAATGGTTAAAATAAAATGATACCTGAAGGCTGGAAGGTGGCACAGTATCCATACTACCCCGAGATTTCAGCCTTCTCAATCTTCGGACATCAAGATCAGTCTGTTCTGAAGTGTTAGGTACATTAAGGTTAGATTTTCTCCAAGGTGATTTATCTTTAACTGGAGACTGGGGTTGGACTTCTAAAATGAAACAATATCATTTTTTTTTTTAAATACACATACTTCTTGGCAATCATCAATTAGTATTATTTAGTTTTTAGTAAAATGCCTATTTTTTTGTGGATAAGTTATTGTTGCTATATGCAGATGTTCGTAACTTACCAGCTATTGCTTCCATTGCACCCACAACATCCGTTTTATCAATGGTTGGTTTCCAGTCAGAGTAGACTCTCTTATACTGCAAACTTCCATCTGCAAGCTTGCCTTCAGGTAATGTATCCAAGGTACCACTCCTCCCTTCGCTCTCTGCAAGAAAAAAAAAATTAAAATTATTACAAAGCTTAAGTAAAAGAGTTTTATTTAATACTTTCTAATATGTACACTTTTTTATCAGAATAAAAAATTAGGGGTTAATAATTTCAGCTTACCCCTGGAGGTATTTAAAAGGGGAATTGTTATATTTAGTACTTAAGATGTTTATTTTTAGTGCTAAACTTTATATACTAAAATTTGTTTATGATATTTTTTTAATAAAATCTAGTAAATGGAAATAATATCAAATACTTTACTCATAAATAATATAATGTATCTATTTATAACAAATGTTATGTTTTTATACATTTTATTTTTTATATAAAATCCAAAAATTAATATACATTTTTAATCAAATCCAGCCTAACAGACATTTATCACAACAATTAATTTTAAGTTAACTGAAAATAAGAAAAATATTCACCTGAATCAGCTTCGAGCGACCGCCTGTTACCTTGGAATCGCCTCGGTCGTCTTCGTATTTCTTCGTTATGCTTGTCTTCTTTTTCGTTTTCTGATAACCATGCTTCGATTTTTTGCTTCCATGGCCTAAGAGATAAGAGAATCATTAGAAAAGATATGTTCAACTCATGTTAAACTAAACATAATAAGTAGATAAACTGCAAATATAAAAATTCTTTCAAAGAGGAGAAAAATCTATTACATCATTCAGTACGATTATAGAACTGTTAAATGCATTCAGTGATGCAGTCTTTAAATTAAAGCAATATTTGCTAGCAAATAATTCATCATTAGTTATTTGTTGAATTGTAAAGCTATAATTTCCATTTGAATTTACATTACTCAGATATAGTTTTTGTTAATAAAAAAGAGAAATGTGAAGCTTCTTATATTAACACAAATATAAGCAGAGGTGTCGTGTTTGAGAAAATCAAGTTTTAAAACTTTCTCCACCTCCTCTGTTTAAGATTATGCTTAAAAGCTTAACAAACTAATTATTCACATTTCAATATTTTATTCCAGCCTACAGCATGAATGTATCCAATAAGCTTAACTCTAATTCAGAAAAGTTTTTATGGCACTTTTTCTCCTGTGGGATCTATTTACTTTCCTCTTTTCTATCATTATTTTCAGAAGTCGATTTCTTTTTTTTTTTTTTTTATAAATAAGCAAAAGTATTTTTCAATATTAATGGTATGGTATTCTATATTTTCTACATAATATACATGTTTTTTCGACTAGCCTAATTTCTTATATATTTTATTTTTTCAGTATTTATTTTGAAAACAAAACTTTAACCTATAATTCATTAATACTTTATTAGAATAAATAATTTATGAATGCTATTAATCAAATCACTGGCATAAGTATGCACAGCATTGGAAGCTATAAAACCTTTCCCATTGTGAATTCCCTTCTAAGTGTTTTAATCCATTGAATCGTGCATGAGGGAATCGTGCATAGTTTTTTTATAAAATTAATCTTAATAATTAAATTAAATAAATAAAAAAAATCATTGATACATACTTTGGTTTAGATTCCTCATCAGGTGTTGTGGGTAGAGTGGATGGTGATGTTGGTCTTTCCCTTTCTCCAGAAAAGTCCGCAGTAAGTAGATCTGGCCTCTTCCTTCCTCCACCCCTGGCTCGCCTGGCCCAAGAACGATCTAAAACATAATAGATAACTTTCTTGAGCACTTGAGAAGTAAAAAGATGTTATTAAAGATTTGAATAGTAAACCTCACAACATATTAAATAATTTCTTTTTGTATAAAAATACTTTATAGGTTTATCATTGCTTCATTACTTTATAACATTATTTGTTCATTTCTATAATACAAGTCACTATTCAAATAAAAGACTCATCACAAACATATCATTTCGGTACATTTTAGATGTGATAATAAAAAAAAGTTAAAATGTAAATGATAAAATACTAAATCTATAATAAAACATCCCTTTCATGGAATTCAGAAATAACGCGTTATGATACGGTGATTAAACCGGAAGTCCTCTATGCATCAGAAACCCAGTCCATAACCAATAAGGGTCCAATTAAAAAGTGGGAGATTAAAGAACAGAAGATATTAAGGAAAATTTTAAACCATGAATTCTCCAACAACAAACTAGTCCACACACGAAATGATACCCGTTACAAATCAATAGAAAGAATCACCATCACAATGAAGAAAAGAAGGTTAGAGAAGAATTGGTCGACTGTATCTTCTAATGTAAGGAAGAAAAGAAGGGTTAATTTCAGTGGACGTATCCTCAGAATAAATGCTAGGCTGACAAAATAATATTTGAACTCCTTAGAAATAAAAAACTAAACCGAACTGGTGGAAGCACAGAGGGACATCAGAGAACTTGGGTTGAGTTTACAGTGGATTTGCTTAGGGATGGAACTGCCAAGAGTATAACCCTAGAGAAGAGGATAACGTTAAAGGCTCAAACTAAATGAAAAGTACAAATACAAAAAAGGAGATTGGAGAGAATGAAATGATACTGGATGGAGAGAAAAGCACATGAACAGAACATTCACTTATGAGAGATTCGGAGTACCCAAAAGTTGAGTGAAACTAAAAAAAAAAACAACTAAATAATGGAAGCATATTCTCACCTAAACTACCCCAGGATTTTCTTTCCCTGGAGCCATCGTGCCCAGATGCTCGGAGGAAATCCATTAAGGTTGATTCATCTTCCTCAGAGGGTACCCTACTCCTTCTACGTCTCAAGCTACCAGTGGGTGTGATATCTAAAATTTTCAAATTTTTAAAATAAATAATACTTAACACATATTACAGCAAGCTTAATCATATGTCTATAATTTAAAATATTATTAGCTAAAAAATAATCGCATTATGAAGTAAAACTAACCAGGTGAATAAGTATCTTCACGCCCACTACTAGGAGGCTGGTCACAAGAAAATGAACCAAGCCTTCTCCTTGAAAGGGCAGGAGATCCCATAATGGAGATGTCTTCCTCGGAAGTCATCATACCATTTCCTATCTTCCTTACCTAAAAAGTTACAAAACAGTTTAAGATAATAATAAATAATTAAAAAGATAAATTAAATAGATTAAACTAATCTACTCTACTACTCACTCTGTTGTCAGAGCCTTTTTGAGCAAAACCAGATCTTATATCAGACAGTAATGAATCAACGATATTACATTCTGATTCTGAGCCATTTGATCCTTGTGTCCCCACTAAAAATAATGAAAACATCATAAGAATCCATTTCAAAACAATATTTTATTAAGATTCTTATAAAAAAATCTAATGCATGAATGTACTTACTGGTTTTCCTCTTTGCTGCAAGTTCTTCTCTTTGCTTCCTCCTGGCAGCAGCCTGCTCCTCTTGAACTCTCCTCCTCTCATTCTCAATTACAGCTTGCTTGAACTTATTACAAAAACCGTGGAAAACTTTGAAACATTCCTCAAGTTTAAAGGCAGCAGGGTCTTCACAGAAGAATTCTGCTAACGATTTACGAACTGATTCAAGCTCTTCCATATCCTTCTTAAGCCCTGATACTTCATGGTCGGCTATCTGTTAATTATTAATATATTAGTTCAAAACTTCAACTAAATTAAGATCATAATTTATCGAATTGCATAATTTTCGATTTACCTTTAAGAATTCAGCCATTTGGTCTTTGATTTCTTTCTCAGTAGAGGGCAAGTCTATTTGTTTGTGGACCACTTTTATTCTGGAATCCAGGGCATTTATTTCGTTAAGAAGCTGCTCTATGGTTGTCCTGAAATCATTTTTTGATATGTTAAAATGCCAAAGTTCAAATAGTATTAGATTTAAAACTCACCTAACAAATATCCAAATTGCATGCTTGTAATAAAGTTTCTAAATTAAGTATATATCATTTTAAAAAATGGTGTCGTAGCCACTAGGATTATATCTATAAACTTACTTAGTAGCTTCCTCCAGTATTCCCATATCATCAGGAAAACGAAGAAGTTCTTTCCTTTTCTTTTCAGCTTGCTGTTAACAAAAAAATTAATAAAGATCACTGTGATATATCCTCTAAGCAAAGAAAGCAGATATAAAAACAAGTTATAAAATATTTTTGATATTTTTATTTTATACAAAAAGTACAATAATTACCAATGCTACAAAATGAATCAAATTCATCCCGGGCTTGTTTGCCCTAATGTCAGTGAGTTTTTGCAATGATGACAACTTAACTCCAGCAGCATTTCCGGCATATCCTCCCTGTAATATAATTTTTTATGAAGCAAACCTTTTTTATGCTGAGTTAGAGAAAAAGAAAAACAGTTACTTTAAAACAAACAAATGTGGATTTAAATGTAATCGATATAAAAAATATTTAATATACTTACGGAGTTCAGGAAGTTTCCTGCCACCACAACCATATATAACACTTCTCTCAATGATTCATTCCTCATTAGATCTGAAATTATAATTTTTTTGTCATGGTTTTGTTTTATAAAACTAATGATAAAAAAAAGAGTACCGGTTTCAGGGGTTGTCTCTTTGAGTTGAGTTATAACAAGTTTTTAACTTTTCATTCACTTCCCTTTATATTTTCCAAAAATAAAGCTTATCATGAGCTTTAATATGGAAAAGAGAATGTAATTAAGGGATATCATCAAGAAATTGAAGTTTCAACAAAATTTTTGAAGTATAGAGGATATGTGTTTGTTAAAACATCCATATCTAGATGAAATGATTACCGAAGTATACACATTTCCCATAATTACATTCTTTTTTCCATACTAAGTCTCATGATGACTAGTATTTTTGGAAAATATTAAAAGGGAAACGAATGAAAAGTTAAAATTTGTTGTGACTCAACTTTTACAGAAATATTTGTGAAAATTACCTTCTCCAGCAACAATCATAGCATTAATGCTTGGCTCCAAATAGCTCATGTTTGCAGCAAATTCCTCCTTGAGCAGCATACTTTCAATTCTTAATTTATAACTGTAATAAACAGAAAAATAAAAAATTTTAAAATAAATAATTATAACTATTGCTATTATATTAATATAAGTAAAATTACAAGACTTACTTAGGCACTTCAATAAGCTGAAGCAAAAATTTTTCAGCATTTCCTAATTTCGATTTGTCTCCATCGAAATTTCTTAGCATCTCAAGTTCATCTAATTCAGGAAGAATCTTAAGAAGACCTTTCAACTTCTCGGCACCAATGTCATCATGCTCACCATTTCTGATGAGTTGTATAATGTCTTCATTTGAACTATAATAGAAAAAATTATATTAAGTTTAATGCCCAAGAAGCAATGGAGCTTTAAGTTGTTAAAACTTAATCGCAATATACTAATTTTTTTTCTATATATTTTTTTAATATATTGCAAATACCTTCGGAACTGCTTCAGAAAAATATTTACATTCAAGCTTCGTTTGCCATCAAGCAAAGCAATCTGTAAAAAAGCATCAGTAAACTGCAGATTAAAATTTTGTTCTCAACTTCTTATAATAAAAAACAAAATTAAAACGGGCAAATACCTCTGCAGCTTCTTTCTTCTTTGTATCAGTATGGTCCCTGGAGGGTCTGGGAGAAGCAGTGAGAGGTGTCGAAACGGGTGCTTGTTGGCAAAACAGACCTTCCATTTCAGACCAATCTAGATCTGCCATTGGTGAACCCTGGTGATTTCTCGCCACAACTGACCAAATATTGTGCTTTCCAACAACCTATACAATTTGTTAACTTTAAAATTTGAACACAATAATATGAGTGTAAAAGCATATAAAAACAGTTTCTTCTGTGTTATCAAGACTTAATTATCAACTAATAAGAGCTAAAATTCCAAAAAAAGGCAAAATTTATTTGTAAAGATATTTCTGATTAATTTCAAAATAAATCCTCTAGTATCTGAAATATTGGTAAATAACCAGCCACTCAATGTTCCAGCAATTCAGACATCATCAATGAATAAAAAAAATCAAATATACATCTCTTATCAAAGCTAAAAATAACTAACCAAATAGAAGTAGAATATTGCTAGAGACAATTAAACATAACAGCCCCTGAATGTTAAGACCTTTTATAACAGTTATTATGAACGTGCAGTATTATCTCTTATCATCATAATGATGCTTGAATTGGAAAAATGATGAATGGGTTAATTATTTACTGGTAAATGAACTTTGTATTTATTCCGCAAAGATTAGTTTTAGAATTTTCAGGTACTATCTAAGAACAAAGAAGAAATCATCTAATTCTATTAAAGTGGGAAATAAATAGAGGAGAATTAGAGTAGAATTTGGTGAACTATCAGTAGTTAAATTTTGAATAAACTTTCACAAAGAAAACACTAATAGTGCCAAGACTATGTCTGCACCAATGGTGAAACAGTCTTATTTTGTCCAGAATGAGTATATTATACTGAGGGAAGTGGTATCGTGTCATTCTTGTTATTGTTTGGCTTGAAATAGAGTTATTATTATCATTATTATACAAGTTCTACGGTCATACAAAAACCTGGACCTCCTCCACCACATCAAACCAATCTCCGGAATCCTGTGCTATTTTTCTCCATCCTCAAATGCTGAGCAGCTTCCACATCATTCAGCCTTCTGATCCGTGGATGCCCTCTACTTTGTTTATGGTCCATTTTCCCATATCGAGCATCTTTTTTGGTATCCTCTTGTGGGACATTCTACAAGTCCCATCCATCTTATTCTGGTTTTCTTTATCAATGCTATCATTCCAGGCTCTTCTAACAGCTAAATGGAGTTATAATATATCCAATAGGCACTTCTAAGGTAATGCCTGACTTAGAGACTTAAGCACAACAAGAATGAAACGCTTCCACTTCCCTAAGTACAAGAAACTCTCAGTGGACAAAATTAGACATAACCACTTCTTTATCAAGGTTGTATACATGAATATTTCAAAAAATCCTAACCTTGTTATTTGGAATCTTGTTCCAGTTGATGGTCTTCATCTTGGTCTTGGGGGTGGGCGTCTCCTGCTGGGGCAACAGCTTCACGTTGGCCGCCTCCTGGGGCTCGGGACTGACCGAGGGCGCCGATGGAGGTGGTGGCCGGAGGGGGGCCGGGGCCATGGGAGCTGGGGGCGGCGGAGGGGGAGCTGTCGGAGGTGGGGGAGGCGGCGGCACCGCTGGCGGCGGGGGTGGGGGCGGCGCGGCCGCGGTGGTGCTGAGGCTGGCCTTCCTGCTGCCTAGCTGGTGGCAGGCGAGCTGCTTCTGGCTGGGCGACCTCAGCAATCGTGTCGCGTCCTCTTTCGACTCCAGCAGTGTCGCCCGGTGGACCAGCCGCTCCGCTGTGTCCCACACTATGTCGCTCACGGGCTCCTTTGGGTCTATCCTCAGCAGGTGTTGAAGGATACTCAGGAACGGTATCTCTTGCGGAGTATCTGCAACCTGGTTAGCAAATCAACGTTTAAAACATGTTATTAGGAATGAAACATAAGTAAAAATAACATGAAACATACTTATTTGAGACTGTACTTGATATTAAGAATGGATCATATTAAAGGACGGTGGTTCAAAAATCACGTAACTAACTATTTATGGTTCTTTAAATCAAAGATGCAATCATTTTTTAATTGTTTCCTCATAAAAAACATGGCTATTTAAGGAATTGAACAGATCATGATTTTAATTCCAAGATGTAATCAAACTTATTTATACGCCTTGATTATTTTAGAATCTACTCAAAAGTCTTAGATATATGTTTTTATTTCTATTCTTTACTGTAACTATCAAAATTAAAGGTCCACATATCTTGCGTGGGTGGTTCGGAGGAAAGGTTGCCATTGTAGCTTTCATATATCAATGTTTTTTAAAAGGAAAAAAAAGAACTGACGTTTCTCCCCATTCTCGGTATTTAAAATATTTGCAGATTTTTAAGTCAGTTATATATAATTTTCGTATGCAAAACAAAAACTTGGCAATGCACCTGGTGCAGTAAAAGAGATACTTTCTATGGTTACTATTTTATTTTCAACAAAATTATAAAAGCTAAGGGGCTAGGAAAAAAAAGATAAAACTTGACAAGCTTATACAACAGAGTTCAAACTTGAGACGAAAATAATTTTAATTGAATACACAATGATGGGATTATTTTGTTAACTAACATATAATTTTTTTAAATAACTCACCCTATTGAGAATGGCATAAAATACTTCAAGGTGGGAGTTGAGATCAACCACCTGGTTTGCGTTCTGAGCTTCGTCGTTCTCCCGCTGCTCGTCGAACACGTCCAGCTGAACGGCCAAATCCTGGCACGTCTTACCGCTACGCCTAAAATACAAATAAAATAAAAAATATGTTAATTAATAATTACTACGATCATAACTGTTAATTATTTTGTCAGGTTGTTCGGATGAGGTTTGCATAAGCTACACAGTCAAAAGAATTGCCTTATTGCTTTAATTTAAGCGATGCTTCCTGCCCGTTTTACGTTAAGCCTGTAGAAAAATAATTCACAGGACTATACATACAACTGTTTCTTAAGGTAATATTTTTTCTTTATGAGATTACGTGAAAGAAACGTTGGGATCTCATGGATTCATGATTTTCTCTTCGCATGTGGGAGTAAAAGGAGAAGATTCATCGGTTCATAAATAATTTCAATATTTTAAATCATTGCAGATGTAGTTTGACATATCATCGATATCTCCGGGTTTCACTTTCACAAGATACAGCATTTTAAGTTTCTATTTAAGATAAAGAAGTACTGGTAAAAGAAAAATAACTAAAACTGAGTGAGATTTCATTTTTTAATTTTCAACAGGTTTCGCGCCCCCAGGTTGGGAACCAGTGATCTACATAGTAGATGGTATTTATCTCAAAAAAAAAAAAAAAAAAACGTTAAAAGGGACTTAAAATAAAATACCAATTTATGAAATAAACAAATAATAATTATATTTTGAGTTTGATCCTGTTAAAGGCTTTTTCATGCTTTTTTTGTCTGGCAGTTTATGACTTTATGAATATAGTATTCAGTATTTTTATCAAAAGTTTATGTACCCATTTTAAAAAATTATTTTGGAGCCATCGCAAGATGTAAAGCAATTTCTGTTGGTTACATTGATTTGTAACGGGAAGTTTTAAGATTTCCTAAAATGAATTTTAGATATAAAATTCAAATCTGCCACATAATATCATTTTTGAGACGATGGTATTTTTATTTAAAGAAAAGTTATCAATTTATCAATGAAACAAGAGCGACGTAACATATCTTCTGAAAAACACAATAACAATTTAGTTGTGTTTAGCATTCATAGCAACAATTATCTCTGTGATAACATTTACAACAATTGTACACTATGAAACTGTTATCTCTGGAATTGTAAATTAAAATTCCCCTGAATTAATTATGAATGAAAAAAACAATTATCAAGGACGATGTTTTTCGATGGTCATTTAGTTGTTTGTCCACTTAATCTTTTTAAAATCCTTATACGCAAGCCCACAATGAATATTCCATGATGCAAATAAATAAGTTTATTTATTAACTTTTCTTAAGTTCGAAAAGGTATTTGTACTCGTTTGTTTGTAGGTGTGTTGCTACCAGAATCTCACACTAAAGAATATTGTACCTAGCAAATTCCAAAATAATAAAGTTTTTTAAATGAAACAAAAAAGGCTACAAGCTATTTTTCTATACTACCAAGTGAGAACAGGATACTAATAATTATTTCTTATAAACTAATAAATCTTAAAAGTTTATAAATTATCTATTTTTTTATGAATTTTGGGCCGATTACGTAATTAAAAAAATTATCTAAATACTTTCAGAGTCCAAAAAATTATTTTTACTTGTGAGTGTTTGTGAGAGTATTGCTATCAAAATTTTGTGACCGAAGAAATTTGCACGCCAATAGCTAGCACATTGCAAAATAAGAAAGTGTTTTTAAGAGAAAAAAATAAGGCTAAAAGCTATTTTTTTTTTCTTACGATCAAGTGATAACAGTATGCAAAGGATTTTTCTTATAAACAAATAAAGTTTATTTATTGTTTATTTATTATTAATTTTGGTCGATTAACTAATTCAAAAAAATATTTAAAGCCTTTCGAAGTCTGAAAAAGTATTTAACTCGTTTATGTGTGTGTGTTACAATCAGAATCTCACACTAAAAGAATATTTTACGGGGATACCAAGCACATTCCAAAATAAGAAAGATTTTTAAGTGAAACAAAAAAAGCTAAAAGCCATTTTTATTTTTATTTTACAATGAAGTGGCAACAGGGAACTAAGAATTTTTTTTATGAACTAATGAAGAATATAAAATCTATTTTTAAATAAATTTTCGGCCGATTAAATAATTTAAAAAAATTATCTTAAGAAACTTCCGAAAAAGTGTTAGTGCTTGTTTGCGTGTGTAAGTGTGTTGCTACCAGAATCTCACGACTAAAAAAATTTTGTACGCGGATACTTAGAACATTCCAAAACAAGAAAGTTTTTTCAAGTGAAAAAAAGGCTAAAAGCTATTTATTTGTTTACGACTAAGTGATTACAAGATACTAAGGATTTAAAAAAAAATTAATTAAGTTTATCAAAAAATGTTCGCCCAATTATGTTATTGTACTTCTTTGTGTGTGTAAGTGTGTTTGCTACCAGAATCTCAGGACCTAAGGAATGTCGTACACGAATACCTTAAAAGTCTTAGAAAATAAAAAAGTTTTAAAAGTGAAACAAAAATGCTAAAAGCTATTTATTTGTTTACGACTAAGTGATAACAGGATAATAAGATTTTTTTTAAGTATTAATAAAGTTTATAAATTATTTATTTTTGTATACATTTTTGGCCGATTAATTTAAAAACATATCTAAATAAAAGACTTTTGGAGCCCGAAAAATTATTTGTACTCAGTTATGTGTGTAAGTATGTTGCTACCAGAATCTCAAGCCTAGTACATTCCAGTACCTAAACCTAGCAAATTCCAAAATAAGAAAAGTTTTAACAGAAACATAAAAGATAAAAAGGTTTTTTTTTTTTACGACCAAGTGATAACAGGACACTAAGGATTTTTTTTATAAACTTTATTATCCTCCAGGGAATGTGGATTTGAGGAGATGAGACAAGAACTCGCTTTCCAGTCAGGACGGACTGCCGCGATTTGGCTGGATTTCAAGAATCCCATGACTCCAGCCTATCTTTCTCACAGCCCGCAGTTTTCCATATACTTCTTTCCCAGTTCTTAATTCTCAAACTCAGGTCATATAATTACATTATAATAAAATAAACAAGACATAGTACCCAACAACTATATGATAACAAATTGGCGCTGTCTAATAACCGTGTTCATTTCGTGTGAAACTCATGGAGTGTCACGGGTTAAGTACGTGGTAGAGACTGTACTGTAGTATCAGAAAAGACTGGCTTAAGGTCCTTGAGGAGGCCTAGGGTCCTTGTAGGACCGTGCTCATCAGTATAAGACTACAGTTTCTGGAACAACGGTTGTACAGGGAAATGATTTTTTCGAGATTACGCTCAACTATCAGGTTTTTGCTTCAATTAAGCTGGGAAAGCCCCTGGAGTGTCTCCACATCCCAAAGGCTTCATCCCCGTATATTATCAGATTAAATAAATTATCTGCCACGCCACGTTTCGATAAAAACAAAATGAGTTTAATGAAAGTAATACGAACTAGCACTTTGAAGGCTTAAGAGATGAAATGATAATCAACATTTATACAGTTATAACTAATTTCGAAAGTTAGTTATAATAACTACCTTAGAAAGTAAAATATCTTTAAAATGAGGGAGGGGTTCGAAAATTATTCAAAAGGGCAAGGCCAACTGTAGTTGACTAACTCTAGCCCTTTCAGCAACAAGACACAGAAATAAAGGTTTAAATTATAATACCTTTCGTTTATTAAGAATGAAAAATAATTTAAGGAATATTAAAGGAAAGTATTAAAGGAGAAGTTAAAATAACAAGCCTTAGTTCAACAGATTTACAGAAATTTAAAAAAGTATACGATTCCGTTGACTGCACGAAGTTGTCAATCTAGATTGGAAGTAGTACACCAGTAATCTAGTAAATATTTGCATGCTCTAAAATAGCATATATATATATATATATATTAATTCTAGATAATACTAATACTGAAACAATGTGATAAATATATATATATATATATATATATATATATATATATATATATATATCTTTTGAAAGAGACTCCAAGCTTTAAAACCAAATTCCGATCCACCCTGTTCGAAAATGGTTCCATTTTTAGCCAAGTACTCTTTAAGGTACCTCAGGAGCAAGTTTTATTTTTTCCTTTTTATCCAAACCTGTCGACCCTGGCCGACTCGCAGTCTAGTTGACAATACAATTTGCCCGCCAACTTAAAAAACAAAACATAAAGACTCAATATTTGGAACAAATGTTGTTTAAAAGTATATTTTGGAATACATAACATCAGAAGCGAGCTCATCAGGAGCATGGTAAGGAATCAGCTGTCTATACAATAATTTATATGTTCGTTCTGTTTTATGTTACATTAAATATAAATTGAGCTTTCTAAGTAACACACTTATCGTCGGAGCAAAAAATTCGTTTTGTACAATGATAAAGCTTATAGTTAGAAACATCACATCCTAAAAGAAGAAGAGTTATTTTTTTCATAATAGTAAAACAGTTATCAGTAATTTTACTTCGTTCATAATATTGAAAACAATTAAACAATAATCTCTAAGAAATTTTTATTTTAGAAAGAGAACTTAGGAAAACAATTAAAATAGGCATAACAACTTTAATAATCTGCTAAGTCCTTTATCCGTGTACTAATACAATATTTAAAAAGAAAAAAAAATAACCATTACAATTGAAGGGTCCCGTGTTAAGTGTGCAGTACAAACTAAAGGTGGAGCAGAGAGGTGATTTGTCCGTGACTACGCTCAACCACCAAGTTTTTACCCCTATTTTGGGTACCCACATTGCAAAGGCTGAGTAAACCCTAGGAGGTTCTAGATCCCAAAGGATCCATTCCCGAATGTTAACAAATTAAGTAAAATCTGTCACAGCTGCAATTTGAACTCGAGACTTTCAGCATTGTAACTCAGCGCACTACCACCAAGATACCCACTCCCTTATGTATTTATAATTAAAATTGAGAATAATCATATTTGTCTGAGGTTGAAAAAATCTTTTAAATAAAATAAAAAATAGGAAGATCCCCTAAAACATTCTGCAACAATAATAAATCTTATTCATGTAGAAATTGTCTATTTTTTTGTTTTAAATTAACTTTACAGCTTTATAGGTCCATCACAAACGTTATAAGAGTTAGATTTTTATATCAATCGATGAGGGAGTTTATAAAAATTCTTTATAGAAAAAATATTACTTGACTTGACCAAAAAGTTATTATTCTATCCATCCTATTCTTACAATGATTGAGGAAATCGAATTAATATAAGAAAGAGGATAAATGCTATACATTGTAAGAGATGTGAACTGTTCTCAGCGCCATATCAATGATAAAGACATTTTGCCCAATCGAGAAAGATCAACTAAATATAGCAGGGCTAACAGATAACCGGCAGGATATTATTGACGCTCATAAAACGATTACAGAGTTCATTGGCGGTGACTGGGGTCGGTTAGTGAGTGCAACAGCATCTAGAGGGAAGTTTGCCACTTAAATTATATTATCCCAACTATCTATTTATAACTCTTATCCAACCCAAAGATGTGCTTTATTCTATAATAATAATAATACAATAAAAAACCTGTACCATTACAACCTATGAAGGGGTTCAGTACATGGAAGAGGGTGTACTGTACCTTGGACAACATTTAAGCAGTACTAATTACACTCAACAGCCAGATCCCGCCTTATTTTGGGTACCCACTTTATAGAGGCTTGGTGAGCACCAGGAGGGTCATAGACGCCATATGATCCATTTCCAGATTAAATATGTCTGCCAGCGAGCGGAATTTGAACCCTTCCACTTTGATTAAGTAAAAAATATTGCTTACTACTTAGTGGAGTCCAGATAACAACGAATCTTTAAATTGGCATTTTAAACATATAATTTAATTTCAATTCATTTTTTTGCAATATTAGTTTCAAATTCCATCTTTTGTTTTTTCCAATGAGCTTTGCAAGTGTACACTGTCTCAGAGAATAAAATATTATAATCTTCAATGTAAAGTTCATTAACAACAAGATATGAACTAAACAGATTTTAAGATCTTCGGAATAAAAACGAGAATAATTTAAACGCTTCGTTTTGAAAAGTGTGCTGTCAAGTCTTGACCAAAATTTGCTGTTTGATCCAATTTCATTTTCAATAAATGACATAAACTTGCAGATAATATATATACAACCCCGGTGAATAAGTATTTAAATTGATTTTTTTCTAAAAAGAGTTTCTTGTACTTGGGGAAGCGGAATCATGTTATTTTCGTAGCGAATAAGGGGCTAAGTCAGACATTGGCTCGAAAATGAGTTATTGCCTAGATTACAACTCCATTTGAAGCAAAAAACTACGAGAATGACACGATTCCTCTTCCCTCAATACAGTTATCAATCTTTGGACAAAATTCGAACAATACAACGTGACTGGAAACATATGTTCATTAAATAAAACTTCAAGAACAAGAGATGTAACAGAGAAAAATTCTGCATGTTAAATTATGCTACCTTGGTTAGTGATGCTAATTTAGCACTTGGAATTCCCATCTCCAGTAAAGGTTTTATTTTTGTTTTTTGCAACGTCGTTACTTAATTCAATGTCAATTACGCCATCTATAAAATGTGAATCTTCAAGTTGAAGAATCAGCTATGATCTTGAATTTAAACCGTAGAAAAAACTGTTTTGAATTAAAAAACCGAATGTACAATATTAAAAAACTGGATGCCTAAAAACTAGTTAGAGAAAATACTTATTTTAAAAAGTACCTGAAATCGTTCAGCTCATATAAATAAATCAATACATAAATACGAATTTTAAAAAATCCATAAATGATGTTAGGTTCAGAGGTTCAGTAATTGGTAAAGTTTATAATGTTTCGAGGCCCATGGTTATGCTAGGATGTGATATGTCCGAAATCATGCTCAACGGGGTTTTTCATCAATTAATTACCCGCATTGTAGGGAATGGGTGAACACCAGGAGGGGCAGCAGATCCCACAGCCTTCAGTTTAAAAACAGCCCTCTACATCCTGCGCCGCCTCGCTCCACGAATACACGTCAAGTTGACGATTTATACTAGAATAATACAAAAACAAATCCACAGTGACTATAAAACAGCACCATAAAAACTAAACAATTTTTAACATAATAAAATAAATTTTGCGGGGAAAGGAAAAAAATGTGGATAAGTTTTAGTATAAATAGACATTCTACATCTACATTTAAATAAACCCATGTCCTATTATCCGAGATTAGAAGATAATTCACTATTTATATCGAAATGAAGAATTCAAACATAGATAAACATTTTTGTGCTGTGTAAAAGGCTAAATATCTTCGAATCAATTTGTCTGAGGTAAACCACATGCAAGTTATAAACAGTTAAATAAATAAGCTTGTAATAGCACTTTATTAGACCTAATTGAATGATAGCTTTTATCATTCTAGAACTTTTATTTCCCTTACAATTAGATAATGGGAGCGTTATGTCGTCTTCAGTGTTCTCAGTTGGAAGTACTCAGTACATCCACGTCCGGTTTATGCAAGTTTTTTCTTCTTCTTATCACTTTTGTCATTTCGACTTAAATAAAGGAGTTATTTTAGGTCGTTTCTGAAAAGCGCTGCAGGAAGGTAAAGAATATTTTTGTTCAGAATACCTTGCACTGACAGGCACTCAGGTATAACTTGGACGTTCCTCAGATGGAAGACATTGTGAAACGAGACAGGTAACTTAACGTCATTGTCTTGGACTTCGCAGGTATCGCCAAGGTCCAGGATGATCCGAAAGTCTCTTAGGACCTTTAAAAACTGAAGATAGTAAATGATTTTGAACTTTGTTTGAGACATCGTTGTTAATTAGTATAGGTACAAGGACTCTATAATGGTACCTACCTGCACTTCTGTTTTTCTAAGAACTTGGAACACAAAAGCATCGACTTCAACAAAGAATAGTACTCAGAAATGAATGATAGAGATTACAGTACACTTGCAGAATAACATAGAGATTATGAGAAATACAAATAGATGTGCTGGATTAAGTAAAAAATATTGCTTATTATTTAGAACAGTCTTAGTGGAGTCCAGATAACAACGAATCTTTAAGTTGGTATTTTAAACATATAATTTAATTTCAATTCATTTTTTGCAATATTAGTTTCAAATTTCATCTTTTATTTTATCAAATGAGCTTTGCAAGGGTACACTGTTTCAGAGAATAATATATTTTAATCTTTAAAGTAAAGTTCATTAACAACAAGATATGAACTAAACAGATTTTGAAAAAATTGGAAGTGTCCTTGATTGGAGGAAAAATCGGTGGTTGAATATAATTTCGGCTACATCACCTGATCTCCTACATGCAAACACGTTGACTTAAGAAACAAAGTTTCCATAGGTTGTATTGGTACAATTTAAATACGTCTGTATTTATATATCATCACGTTATATTAACTACAACATTAACCCAGTAGAATGAGGTAGCTCAGTTTGTAAAGTGCTGAGCTGCTATATTAAAGGTCCAGAGCTTAGATCGAGCATAGACAAATAAAATTATTTAATCTGTCAACAGCCACTGATGAACTCTGCGGGATCTGCAGACCTTGCTAAGGCTCAACCAATCTCAATAAAGTGGGTATCTTTTATTGAGGAAAATGCCTGACGGTTGAGCGTAACTCGGGCAAATCACCTCCTTGCACTCTGCAAACAATACATTCTCTACCATGTACTGAACTAAAGACCCTTCATGGGTTGTAGTGGTACAGATTTTTTTTATAACATTAATCCAATACGGCCAAAATTAATCCCTATCACTGTCTAATGAATAACTAATTTTCAAATAATCACCATCTATAAGGCACTTAATTCCATGATATTGCTTCTTCCGCTATTATTAAGGAAACAAAAAAAAATCGGCCAGTTTTGAATTAATACCTTATTAGTGACCAAATGCGAATTCCATAAGACTTTCAAAATTCCGGATTGGATAACCAATCGGCCGATGTAAAAAAAATTGCATAACGCAGGACCGACATACTCTTCAGATGCTTTCAGAATTTACAGAATGAAATTTACAGAACATTCTATTGCGAATTACGAACTGATTCCATCCAAGTTGCTTCATTAAGATTCTGACCCCCCACATCCTGTCTGAGGAGCGCTAAACGTTTTAAGAACCTATTGGTAAATAAGTTCCGCGAACTGTTCCCGTGGGTAAGACATCGGAGGTTAATTGGACAATTGGGGGAAATACCAGAGTAATCAACATGAGAGGACGGAGGATTCCTAAATCTACTTCAATGGACAGAAAAAAAAACTCGAGTATGCGCCAACGCAATCCGTACGCATCGACAAATTTAGTATTGATTTAATAATTATAAATAAATGTGAGGTGTGATTACATAATAAGAAAAATAATGTACTCGATAAATACCTCCTAAATTATTCACTATTAATCTGATACGCCGGAAGATTGATTGATAATGACTTGAATAAACAGGACATTGAAGCTTTAATCAAACTTATAATTTTTTCCTTTTTTCAACTGGATTTATTTAAATTTCATCTTCAAAAAAATAAAATCAGCTTCCAGTCATAATTCTTTTATTGTTTTATATAATGAAACGTTTCGACATCACTGTGTCATTTTCAATCATTTGTTCCTATGCATTCCACAACTTTAAAATAAAATAACAATAATTACAATAATATAAAATTTGTTTACATAAATGTCCAAAAGATAATTTACTATGAGTATAAATACCTGGAAAGTCATTCTTTTTTTAAAAATTATTTTTAAGGAGGTCTTTTGACTATGGAGAATAAAAGACCTCCTTAAAAATAATTTTTAAAAAAAGAATGACTTTCCAGGTATTTATACTCATAGTAAATTATCTTTTGGACATTTATGTAAACAAATTTTATATTATTGTAATTATTGTTATTTTATTTTAAAGTTGTGGAATGCATAGGAACAAATGATTGAAAATGACACAGTGATGTCGAAACGTTTCATTATATAAAACAATAAAAGAATTATGACTGGAAGCTGATTTTATTTTTTTGAAGATGAGCTTTAATCAAACAAAAAACGAATATCTTAATAATAAAGTCTATTCAAAATATTAAATAATTAAAATTGATACTTATGAATTGAATGAGGCATTATTATAGACCTTTCGAAAGCTGACGTGTTCTAGTTAGGGCTCCATTATAAAAAATTATTGTAATCATTTGAATTTGGAATTTCGGGATTCATTTATAATTAGAATTCAAACTTTCATAAACGCGAAGAATGTAGTAAAAAAAAAAACTCGTGCTAGTTACGCATAATGACACATTTAATTATGTTACACTATTAGGCATTTCAGATGTCAAACGGTAAATAAATAAGTGAACCCGAGAAATCTGCTAAAATAAATCTGATCATAATGCGTTTTTATAGAACTAATATCCTTATTATTTATTTAAGTTTATTCATTAACTTCCCCATCCCCCAAACGTGGGAATATGAATATTTAAGTATAGGCATTCTAATAGATTTGTTTTTCAAGAAAAGAAAAGTAAAAAAATACTTTAGTAGTAAATTGTGATTTAAAAAAAAAAATGTATCCTTACTTTAACAAAAACTACTATTTCGGTAAATATTTGAAATGCATTAAAATTTCTAATCTTCATAATAAATCCAAATAAAATACCTAATAAATCCGTTTATTAAGTTTAATTAAAGTGCAAAATGTACATTATCTGAAAGCATTGTCTTTAAAATCTTATTTTCAAAAGGCAATTTTGTACCCAGCAAAGTTTAGATTTACCAAAATTAGAACAAGATTATTTTAAAAGATCATGCTTGTTCCACATCCCGCCATTTGCATGGAAGGAATCTTGGTTCCATTAAGTCTGTTTCCTACTTGTCCAGGCTAGTGAGATCATCTTTGATTGTCAGAGATCGTCTGCTTCAACAACGGGAATGTTTGAGACGTGAAGTGAATAAGTATTCTGGAATCCTCAGAAGCAAAACAAGATTACAATCTTAGATTATGCTGCACTAAAAATACTATTGTAAATAATGTTTTTGTTTCCAGAAGATTATGAAAAAAATACCAGATTCAATATTTGTTTTTATTATTAATATAAATCAATATTATAATAATATACTTGAAACGTCAACAGAAACGTGCCATTGAACGCATGAAAGAATATTGGAAACAGAGAAACTCCAACAGAAGAAGAGAAAATAAACTAATGTTGTCCCGTGACAGGAAATGGTCAAAACGAAAGAAATTCACTTCGACAAATCTAGCTACATTTGATTATAACAAACCGTTAGAAGTTAACACAAAAATTAGTGGGGTATTTTCCAGAAAGGTACTAACGAACAAACCTTACACGAGGTATTTCCTAAATGGTGAAAGGTCGGGCACCTACTTTACAAGGGCTGGAATTCCTGGAAGGGACAAACCTGGGTTTACAACCCAGCAGGTGGGGGTACTAAGGTTGTGGTTCTCAGTTCCTTGTATCCTTATATCAGCCATGTGCTATGTTATTTGAGAAAAGGAGTCAGGTTCGGATCATAATAAATAACTTAATATCACAGAACATTCGATAAAAACAGCAAAAACAAATCTACAAAATAAGAAGAAAAAAACATCTTATGCTAAGGGATTGAGGGATGAGAGATAAAACACTTTAAAAATACCCAAATCATATCCTTAGATAGTCCGAGTGCTAAGTACATTGCTCTATCACCACGGGATATTTTATTAATATTTGATGTTCGGATTTAATCTAGGTGCTGAATACAACATTCATGGGCGCAGTAAATATAATATTTTGTTATATATTAAATTTTTATAACATTTTTTATTTTATTTCGCTAATTTGGATTGAAGGAGACGAGAATAAAATTTAAAACAATGTATGATTAATAATACCGAACATTATACCGACAGAGCCATGATTATTCATTTTATTTTAGGAAATATGTTCTTAAAGGTGTCTGAATATTTGTAAGATAATAATAATTTCATAATTTTATTTATTAATTTTAATTAACAAAAATAAAGAACCGTATATAAATAAGAAAAAATCTGGGATCTCTGGACGTAAGTAAATTGTTAATGATAGTAGTTTCTGGTTTTTAATAAATATGTTAAATATAAACATCATAGCTAATTTTAACTCAATGACTTTTTTTTTTTTTTATTTGAGTTTTTCATTTCCGTAATGAACCTATTTTAACATTGACAAATTTCCATGTACAACGAAAAGTTCTTTTTCTGTAACCACCTTTACACAAAAACCACTTTTTTTATAATATATTCAAAAAACTTACATTTATAAATATACTTACAAAAATAATATGTAACCATAGCGCCGATAAATTAATAATATAATTTACAGAAAAAACACGTTGATTTCGTTAAAATTAATTAAATTGCATTTAAAATTTAAATAAGGCGCGGAAGTAACGATTCAGTTGTTGTTAGTTCCAAATTTCTGAAAAAATATTAATACAATAAAATTTAAAAGGTGATTACAATTTAATAACTTTCCATAATTATTAGGTTCCAACATTCCATTCATGGTAGGAGGTCGAGTAGGAAACATTCAATATCCAATTACTTTTAAGTCAGAACAAGTTTTAAATAGAATTCAAGCTAGTACTTTCACTACTGACCAATAAATGGCTTTGCAAAACTGTTTGGCAAGTCATTAGCTACGAGGTGCATCAAAGACGTTTTATGAAATGCATCATGAAATCCATTTTACCGATTTAGTAGGGGTATTTATTAAGCTTGTATGAGTGAGATTGATATCGAGAATGAAGAATCATCTTTTTTCCTCGTACACATATTTACATTCCACCCTGTTTCCTCATTTTATGAAGTTATATATGTTACATAAAACATCCGTTAAAAAATTTGTTAGTAGTGTACACCTCAGTAAACAAAATTTTGAACCAAGTAATCTTAATTTTAATTTTTTACATACACGTATAATAATTTAAAACAATATTCTTAAAATTAAAAACATCAATGAGTTTAACCATTTTTCTGTTACTTATTTTTCTTATAATTTCATTATTTTTATGTCACAATTACATTAAAAAGACAACGAATTTTTTTAATGATATTTTGAAACGTGCCCCAAACATATTTTTATTTACCCGAAAGAAGAAAAACAGGAGAACAATAAATATTCACATGTCATGTTGATACGTTTACATAATAAGCAAATACGCCAGAAATTTTAAAACATAATGTTACAATAGAGATACAGAACGGTATATGGGTGTATGAATCTGTACATATTAAAAAAAGAGAAACACGAAGAATACATAAAAATTACCTAAAGCTTCTTGAAGCTATTAACTTTTTTAGGACTCACAAATCAATATAAAATAGTTTAACAAATTAAGGTAATTTAAATGTATGTATTCCATTACATGTTTATAATTCTCCTCATACTATGTATACACAACTTAAAGAAAAACATTTTAATATAATTTAATACTAATAATTATTACTGGATACGACTTTCTTTCTGACCACGCTCCAGTAATCTTCTCAGAAACTAAACTATTAACAGTTGTAGTGATAACCAAGTAACGCTAGTATTTATAAAGTGACATAAGTCAAAAAGACACCTTTTTGGAAAAACGGGTAGCTAGTAGTGAGCTTGGAATACCATTAGGGCCCTAAGAGTGACAGAGGTACCTCCTGTCAGACAAGCTGACAACCTCTGAAGCTAAAGTTGAAACAGTTTTGATGAGTGATATAGAGAAATTTATCCATTTCTTTCATGGTGATAACTCACTATCGGAAAAACACCGATTCATGTGTTGTGAGACTTAAGAAATACTTGTGTGATGAATTTAAAAACACTAAAATTACTTCGTGGTATCAAAACAATAATCAACCATGTTTAAAAGAATATAAATAATCACAGATTGGAAAAGAAAACAGATAAACAGTGTATAGCATCTAAAGAGATAAAGGATAGTTAGTTAAAAAGGACCATTGTACAGACTGAGAAGAACAGGATGGAGTAGCCAAGAGCTGGTCAAGTGAAACAGGGAGCGGCGGCAATGAGCCAGTTCCGGCCAGGACCTTACTGTCAAGGGCGGATCTTTTTCTTTAATGAGTCTGAATAATGGAGTATAGGAGATGGTATATACAAAGAGGAAGCCGAAGGGAGTGGAAGGTGCAAGGATCGATATGCTAGCCGAGGAAGACAGTATGACACCTCAAGAAAGCAAGGAAGAGTACCCCAAGGATGTACACCAACAGAAGAAAATGATAACATTGACTCCAAAAGTTTGAAGGGAGGAATAAAAGAAAAGGAGTATAAAAACTGTAGAAGTTGTCCAAGTAGATATCCATGCCTAACGGCTATTTCAACGCTATTCTGATCAGCAAAAGTCAAATTAGTTTCTAGAGAGCTAGGGTATAAAGTTATTAAAATGCACTCCAAATTCCTTACACCAGTAGACAAATTTGGAGGATGTCAGGAAGACAAAGAAGGCAACATGGTGGAGTATAAGATATAGGAAATAGTTTATAATTATGATTCTATGGGGTCAGAAATATTTATAGACTGATGAAGAATAATCAAGAAAAGCTAAATTTCCTAAAACAAAATGATTTATTACCTTATAGAATTAAAAAAACATAAGAAAAGTACGTTAAAAAAATTGAGAGCCCTATTAAATTTATTGAAATGGTTATTATAGAAAAGGGAAGTAATCGTAATAAGAAGAAAAAAAAATCGTAGAAAACTCATTTTAATTTACTATTTTCACTGTTCCTTAAATTAAAAAAAAAT
>CM073762.1:57278660-57337821 GCA_037127475.1 Arma custos | reverse complement strand
TCTATCCAATCCAGGGCACAAAATCCCGCCTTTCCGACCTTTATTCCCGTTCCCACAGAACCAAAACTTTTGAGCGGTCCTTCCTAGGTCAGTCTATCTCTCTTTGGAACTCACTCCCACCTGATATCCGTCATGCGTCTTCTTTATCCACATTCAAATCCAAACTATTCCTACATCTACTTAATTCCCAAAAAGATGCTCTCTATTCAATAAAATAAATGAGCTATATTCAACATAATAGATCAAGCAAATACTTTAAATATTCCACACTCATTTTATTTATATTATATTTATATTTTTATTTCTAATATGTAAACAATTAATATTTGAATGTTTTATGTATGTATGTGTAAAAATATGCCACACTCAATATGATAATATTATTCGTATTATTAGATGCTCTTATCTACTTTATTATTTTTTCCATTAGCCGATTTCTATTTATTGTAATTATTTTTTCTATTATTTTTTTTTGTCTTATGTAGGTATATATTTTTTTTCTTTCGCTATGAGAACATATGTTTTAGTTCATATTTAATTGTATAATAATGTAGCCGTTTGGCCAGAAATATTTCTATTAATTTCTGTACAATATTGTTATTCTTAAGGGACCTGGTTCCAGAATAAAATTATTTTTCTATTTCTATTTCTATATATGTATATATAGAAATTTCAATAATTGTGATTTACATAAAGATAATAATGATACAATTATGCGTTTAAAAAAACAGTTGAATGAACAATATTGATGACCATCTTAAAAAAACTAAACATACCAACTACATTTACTGGTGAGTTGAATGGAGCAAGACCTGTATTAATAAATATTCCTCGGCCAACTGGAATCAAAGGAGCAAATCCCAAGTATTTCTTCATTGTATTTTGGATTTTATATAGCTTTGAGCCTGGAGGGTTGTATTGCTTAAATAAATCAATTTCTCCAAAAGCAAATACTGGTACTAAACTAGCCCTGAAAGAAAGAAAAAATCATTAATGCTTGAGGATGGGTTTTTCCTACATTTTATGTTATCTAGATAGAATTCATTGCAGTTAAGAAAGCTACAGGAGCTTTTTATAACTTCTAATTTGTTAATGACATGAGTGAAGTTATTAAATAATTTAGAAAGAGATGAAGGATTCAGAACACCTTTGCTTAAATAAGTATGTCGATGTAAATGTTTATCTGTCTATTAGAGCTTTTGGATTATACTACAACCATGATTTTTTGTCAGGATAAGTGACCATATCATTGTATTTTTGTTTGTATGTTTCCTGGGGTTTAGAGGGCGTAAAACATTTAGTTCATCAATGCCTGTTGGAATTCATTCCATTGTTACAAATATTTTAATGTAAAGAATTACCCTTGTTCTAAAGCGACTTTGACAAAACCTCTTCTGTTTTTTAACACGATACGGTATGGACCCGGTGTAGCAAAGAATGATTCTGCCGCTCCACCAACTGCTATAACAGCTACATTGCCCTTATTTCTATCGTCTAAAACATACTTTATACTTTCCTTTGAGCTGGATATGGCACCTACAAAATATATATATATATATATGTTTTTAATTCACTAATAGTGTATAAATAGAATACATTTTTTGACATGAAAATAATTAATGTAGCTATATAATAAATGTAGAATTAGGATGTTATTATGTAGGATGATTGTTTTATTATTATTATTGTTTTTATTGGAACCATTAAGTTTAATTAAACCATCTCTTCTGATTGGAATTTAATGGAGTGACATAATGGGAAGGTAATATAACATGGGACAGCATATTAATTGAGAGCATTATGTAACTCTTGAATGGAAAAAAAGTCGTAAAACAACAAATAAATGAAACTTTAAAGTAAATTAATCACCAGTGCAGGTGACTGATGGAGTAGAGTGAACAATTGGTCACATAGTCAACTTATTCATATAGGTCAAATAGTCACATTTTATTTTATTGTTCCCTTAGTTGATTTGCAATGACCTTCAGTGGCTGCCTTATGTTAATGGTACATTTTAAGGCATTTATATAAATATATAGGTATATATGCAAGTGTGTGTTTCTATTATTTTGTAAAATTGATAATCAACATGAACTCAATCAAATAATTTTGATGACCAGCCATATCACAGAAACTTTGACATTTATGAACTAAGAAATATGTTCGGTTGTTTTTGACGAAATGCAATTAAAAATTTAAATTTCTACACTAAAAAATTATATGATATTAAGTTTAGTATTTCCACTTACCAATTCCCATGCAGTATTCTCTAAAAAATGGGAAATTAAAATTTAGATCCAGGGTTGCACAATGCATATTCAGTTTTGGATATAGCTCCTTACACGAGGAAAGTTCATTTCCAAAGCATCCGAACATACCAGCAGGAAGGACTCCATGAGGGTAATAGCAGAATATATAGTTTTTTTCTCCGTCCAAATCTTCAGTTTTAATAAGTTTAATGGGAAAGTAATCATTAAAATATTTCCAGTACGATAATTTTCTCAAGAATGAAATCCTGAAATTTAAATATTATTATTTTAGTTGTTAACATGTATTATAATTAAAAAGTGCAGAATCAGTTTTCTAGAAAGTGAAGTTCAAGATTCTTTACATTAATATGTTAAATTTATACTGTTACGTTGCACTAGTATAATAAATATATAAAAGAAATTAATATAACTTAATCCATGCATGTTTAAACAATTTTTATATTGAAGAGTAGAAGGAATAAAGCTCACAAATACTAATGTATTGATCTAATAATAAGAGGAAAATAAAATAAGTCTTATCACACAAAATGTGGCATTGCTAAGATGATTATCATTTTATTAACTAGCAGAACTTTGTTTTGTAGGGCGATGAACCTTTAAGACATATTGATGCATTTTTAGTTTCATAATTATATATTGTGGTGTCATCATCATTACAAAATACTCTTTAATTTAAGATTTATATAAATGTGAAAATCCAGTTTCAAATATATTTGCAGAAATAAGGTAGCCAATTTCTTACTTCAATTGGTCATACTTTCAAGTTTTAGTTAGTGATCTCACTAACATTAAAAAAAGTATCTTTATGAAGGGAATAGAAAAATAAAGATAAATGTTTAATGTAAAATGATGAAAAAATAGCGAAGTATCCAGATGTGGAACTCAGCCAATGATATTTTAAGTTCCCCCTTTTCTTTAAACATTATCATTGGATCCTTAGAAATGGGGCAAAAAGTCAAGATATCAGTTCTTTTATTATATATAAATGCACAGATTTCTAAAAATGTGCCTCATGAACTTAGGGAACCAGTAGTGTAATTCTAAGAAGACAAAATACTTGGAAAAACAAGATAAATTTACTGAGCACTATTGAGATCTCAGTTACTTGCTTTCTGCCTTCTACTCTTAGCAAATCTTATCCACAATAGCTGTCTAATGTAAATCACTTTTAACATCAGAACATAATTTTTTTGTCTAAACATAAATTATAGGTACTAAACAGTAATAGTGGATGCACTACATACAGTGACTAAAATTTAATAATTTTAATTATATGATTTGTTTAAGTATAGAAGTAAGCTTCTATTTTAAAAATTTATGTTTCACTTTAAAAAAAAAAAATGATTGTTATGTAAATAAATATTGAAAATTTTTTTTCATCATTATTGAGAAAGAGCTAATATGGTAATGACAATACATACAATATGAATACACATGGAAATTTATCAGTTGTTTCAGAATATTGTTCTTCAAGAGGCTGACTACAGGATTTTAAAAATATATTAATTAATCTTAAGTACTCACTTGCGACCACCTTTAGAAGGAGTTTCTTTGTCATGGTATGCCCAACACATGTACAGAAATGCTAAATATGAATAAGAAGTACAGAAAGCTAAATAAATTAGAAATCCTATAGAAAGCAATGGTAACACAAGTAATGAGACCATCCAATATCCAGCACACAATGCCCTTATGTACTTTTCTTTCATTTGAATATCCATTTTTTAACTATAACAACAGATGTTATTCTTTCAATAAATGCTAAGCAATCACTTATAATTATTCACAAACTAAAAACAAAATGCTAAAGTATGTAATTATTCTTTTTTAAAACTAATAGATGTATTAAATAATTCATGGGATCAGTTAGTAGCAAAGTAACTACTGAATAATCCTAGGAAGTGTACTTCAATATCAAATAAAGGGATTCCTAAAGGGCATTTAAGACTTAAAAGACAATATACAACAGAGTACCAGTTTCAATAATAAACCCCAAGGTATGTGTTATATATATTTTTTATAATAAAATATATTTCAATACAAAATCAAGAAGTTAATTTCATCACAATTCCAATTTTATTATTATGCATTTATCAGTAGTAAAACTTAAAAACTTATTTATTTTTCAGATGAAGAATATATTGCTTTCAAATCTCACTTGTTAAATATTAATTTTTGAACTTTAGTCAAATTATTTATTAACTATTAATAATTTTTAAATATTTCTAAAATTGTACTTTTGAAAAATCATTTTTATCTAAGTGATTTAATATTAAATTTTTCTTTTTTATAAGTGACCAGTTTTATTTAAATAATTTTCCAATCCTAATTACTCAATTTCAATCCTTTTAAAATAATGTAGAATGTTTCCACTATAATATATGCGAAAATGTTATAAATCAGAAGAAAGGAAAAATGAAAAGGAAAGCATTCATTTTGCAAAAACATTCATTTGGATTTAGGTATATTTTTATGGAAGTATATGTGTGTATATATATATATATATATATATATATATATATATATATATATATATAAAATGACTGCATATACAGAAATAGCATCATTTTAGCAAGTCATTGATTTATACTTTTCTTCATTCCATTAGTAGAACTACCACCATTTGTTGTGAATTTGTAGCATTTATAAAACAAATTAAAAAAAAATATCTATATTGTAAAGTTATAATTTATAAAATAATAGTGAAAAACTAGAGTCAACCAATAAATTTACAATTGGGCTGAATTTAAAATAAATTTAGAAAAAAATAAAAATGAAATCCCATTTCTTTACTAATGGGATTAATTTATTATAATGAATAAAACACATATTTTTAATTTAATTAAACTTTATATTAGAGCATTATTTTATTTTTCTAAATATTTTTATTATTTAAAATTAACTACATTTTATTTGCTTAGTTCGGCAACCGTTTCATATTCAAATATAGAATAAATTATTATATAAAATTAAGAATCTTACTTCAATGAAGAACTTTGATTGAATAAAATTTAAAACGTTTACAGTGGTGTTAAAAAAAAGAAATTGCCTGGAATCTAATCTGAAATAGATTTGTTAGTCTTCCAAAATACTTGAACTTGAAATTTTATCTATTTTTAGTTAATTCCTCTTTTCTTAACATGATTAAGAAAAATATACATAATACTATAAATTAAATAATAAAAATATACATAATATTATAAATTAAATAATAAAAATATACATAATATTATAAATGGTAAAATTATCCATGTCGAGGAGAAAAGGGTAACTCACAATTGTAGATGATAGTGTGACCAACTGACATATAAGTGGTGCTTCACTTTAATGTCTATAGATATTATCAGAGAGGTAATCATCAATGATTTTATTTATCTTTTATTTATACAGATAAATTTACAATTTCTAAATGATGGTTATAATATTTTTTTAACACTTATAATTAACCTACAGCTGCTTTTTAATAATTAAGTATTACTTTGTAAAATTTATTTACAAATTAGATTAATATAATTACATATTTTTAGTACTGAGTTGCTATGCCGGAAATCCTGGTTCAAATCCCACTGCGAGCAATGCTTTTATTTAGTCTGTTTGCAGCCGGAGATGGATCATATAGGATCTATGACCCTCCTGGGGCTCACACAGCCTCAATAAAATATTATAAAAATAGGGTACCCAAAATAAGGGGGAAAAATCTGGCGGTTTAGCATGACCTAGGACAAGTCAACTCCTTGCAGAACCATTGTCCATGAAACATTACAGTCTCCCCTTGTTCTGAACCCCAAACCCTATAGTAGTGGTACAGGTTTATATACTTTTTATAAGGAAATCAGATTGCATCTGGCATAAGTTCAAGGGTAATGAGCTTGATTTGTTATATTCTTGTAAGATGAAAAACTTATGACTTACCATATATATAGTTAATACCGTAACGGTTTCAGAAAAGCACTGACAGAGTTTGAATATAAAATTTCTTATTATAATTTATTTCTTTTATTTTATTGTTAGATGTTATAATTTCTTTAATATTTAGAGAAGCGAACCAGAAATAGGACTAAGTACCACAACGGATATGTCGGAGACCCGGGTTCGAGTCCGGTCCTGGTCTTATCTTTTCTTTTCAAATAAAATATTTAATAACATTTCTTACTTTCTTTATAGCATATAACTATATTTCTTATTTTCTTGGCTAATGAATGGAAATTCTAGAGCCTGAGATTTCTCTTATTTCCATCTATAAATACTGATTGTCATTCACTAGAGAGTCATAAACCTGCGATTTTTATTTTGTTTTATAAACAATTCGTTAAGTTTAGAATGGTAAATAAAAAAATGAGAATATTCACTCTTTTGAATGAATAGTTCAACTTCTTTTTGTGTAACATAATGCTGAGTAAACTATAATTGAATCCATGCTCATTATTTATATATTATTAAAAAAACCAACAGTCATACTTTGTATACTTCACTGAATCAAAAGTATTTAAAAGTTGGAAAGCTAACTCAATTTTCGCTTTTAGCCTTTAAAATTGAATTTTAAATTTTAAAGACGATATATAGTTTTAGTTAATACTGTAACTGTTTTAGAAAAGCACTGACAGAGTGTGAATATAGCATTACTTAACCTATGGCAATTCACATTGTATTAATCAATGTTCATGGTTAACAATGAATCTGCTACCACAGTTTTGGAGATATATTAGAAATTAAATCATATCAATTATTTATGTTTACTCCTGCCATACTCTCAGGGAATATTTACCTTTTGCTCTGGTATTACTTATTACAACTCAGAATTTCGTTAGGTTTAGTAGGTGCAAAATTAGAATTGTTAATAATTACACTTTAAACACCAGTAAGTGGTTATTTATGAAACAGCAATTGGAACATATCATCAAAACATTATAAAAGAAGGCAAGTTTTTAAACTTGAGATGATTTTAATCTATGACTAAATAAGGGAATTAATAAAAAAATTATAAATGAAATAAATATAATCAAATATAAGTGGAATATAAATATATATATACATAGTATTCTGCAACATTACTATGTTATTATATATGCAAGTATATCACACATAATAATACAATATTTTAAATAATAAAAATTATCACGACCCAAATTAAACTATTTCCTTTATTTCATATTAATAATTTTTAAAGGCATTACAATAATTATAATCTGAGTGTGACTGTGGTTATAAATAAATGTTTTTGCTGCTTAAATATAACTTCTATTCAACTTCTAAGAACACTGAATCTGGATTTGCTACATATTTATATTTATGTTCATCAAATAGGTTAACTAATTCTTTTATAAATGTTGCATGAAGCGCTGAGATTTCCTCATCAGTCGGATTTTCTTTCTTTTCAACAGGGATGGGTTTTCCAACTGAAAATTAAATCAATGATTATACAAAAATTCATTTGTTATTTTAGAATATAAAAATGCCCAGCAATCATAAATAACATTTATGACTTCATAAATATTAATTAGGTTTTACCTAATTTAGGTGTCTTTAATTAGGTTTTACTTTCCATACAACTAATAATTTTAATAGTAATAATGTTAAAAGCCTTAGCAAACCCAAAGGCTCGATGTAGATACCATCAATCACTATTTGCAATTTTCTTTCCATGGGTTACTACTGTCCAACTGAAGCCTTTATGATTACTCCCTAAACCTAGTGTTAACCTTTGAAGTTTACAAATCCGGCCAGGAAATGGATACAGTTGGATTTTACTTCAGAAGATATCAGTCGAACATAAGAAAACCTATTCCGGTGCAATCTATTATTAAATTATTGCAGTATTTTTATCTCATTATTGAATCCTCAACACAAACTTTAGATGTGTTTGGAAACATTGATTTTTGGAATGAAATCTCATTGAATTCAAAGAAAACATTAGTTGTAAGCACACACATTATTACTGAGATCTAAATATACTAAATTTGTTTTAGTTTTTTTTTTATTCTTTTAATTAGTTAAAAAATGCATTATTTATTAAATATAAGAAGAGCCTATCTAGTACAATACTAAATTATGAAATGGTATCTTAATCATAAAATGTTATATGCACACAAATCACAAAAATAATGTTTATGCTTTAAGCTCAGTATTGTATTTAAATTTTTTTTATAATACAATTTTGCTTCTTTCCTCGCTCTTGGCAAGCCACTTCATAAACATTCAAATGCATTTGTCAAACATACCATCAATCATATTTACCATTCCTTCTGTAGAAATGCTAATTTGTTATCAATTAAAATAAATAACAAGAAGAAATTGTTAAAAAACTGAATACTTACCCACAGTATATATTGGTTTTTGAAAAGGGAGAATGATGCATCTCCCTGTCACAATAACAAAAGCAATCCCCGTCACCGCTCGGATCGCCTCCTGGAGCTTGTATATGAAACCATCTTTGGGAAACATATGGTGATTAAATAATTCGTTCTCTCCAAAAGCGTAGATTGGCACAAGATCAGCTCTGACATAATAAAAAACAGAAATGTGTTTTATTGTTCAAAAAAATATTGAAAAAATAATGAATTTTAAAATGTATTAAATTTATTTATTGAATGTACTTCTTACTTAGTTAACTAAATATATACTATGAATAAAACTTGTGATTAGCAATTGAGGTTGAAGAGCAATTAACTTAATAAATTGAGGATGTGCATAGGTTGCAACAATGGGGGAAAAAAAGGAGAATTCAAAGTTATCAACAATCAAATGTTGGCTATTGATACAGCATTCTTAAAATTTGATCCATATCTGATAACATTTTACAGAGTTGGAACTAAAATTAGTTGAAGAAGTTAATCTGGACTCATTGGAATTCCAAAGTTGCACGACATAACAGAAATTCCACATACTGTTTATATAGTATCGTTATAACTTGTACTATTGTGTTGGTCAATGGTGGAAAATTTCATTTCAAGTTGATCCCATGGCAAAATTTGTTTAGTTTCATGGGCACATTCATCTCCTTAGGGGATTTGCCGTTTTTGGAACACCTTGTAAAAATTTAAGTGTTCAATTTTACTCGGATGTCTAGACATGGGCTAGAGCAGGTGCTGCCAGTGTGCTCCAACATGCTTGAAGTTTAAAATGTTTATTTGTTAATCATTTTATTCTTGCCCCTCGCTAGTTTTTATTAATCTGCACTTATTCTTTTTAAATTCCCAAAATTTCGAATTATTGAAGGCATTAGCGAAACATAAAACAAAAAAATAATCTATACTTCAAAACAACAAAGGAAAAAGGGAAAAATAGTGATGTAACAATTCCAAATTGACTAATTGTTCAAAAAATAAGCAAGAAATACTTTTACCATTGCTAGTTTAGAATAAACGAATCACTAACTGCAGAAAGGCAACAAGTCCACATTTCTAAATTTTACAAGGGAGATCTTGTCCTGGGCTACTTCCTACCTGCAGCAAACAAAATATTGAAGGTGTTGTCGAGTCTGTCCTATCTTGAGGAAAAGTGTCCTTTCAGTCATAAATAATTCCTCCTGTCTTTGGTAAAAGTTTAAAGTTTTAAAAACTAAAATCTCAAAAGTTGATCAAGCTTCCTTTCTGCAGTTAGCGATTCAATTATATCTTCCATTCTTTTCAGTTGAGGAGAGTCCAGCAACTGCTCGATGACCAAATCACGGAGGCAAATACTCTCTTCATTTTTAAATTCAACTAATAATTATTTAAATTATTAATAGTAAGAATCTTTTAATTAAAAAGAAAGTGTACATTTATTTCTTTTACTATTGAACCGATTCTCAGTTTATCTTAATTCTAAGCAACCACCTTTTAGTTTACTTTTCAGGTGAAGGCAAGCTGGTCCAACAGCCTGGCAGGTTACTGTGTCACCTACTTCACTATAGGTCTTATTACACAAGGGAACTAGCTTCCAAGAGAACGTTTAAAAAAGAAAGGTAGTTCTTATGGTCGCCAAAACCGTTGACGATCTTTGAGCGGACAAATTTCCTTGCCTAATATTGTTTTTAACCCTTAAAGTGCTATGGACGCATATATGTACACAGCAAAAGCAATTTGTGGGTACTATGAGCTCATGTATGAGTCACCAACAGGGACTATGGACGCGTATATGCGTTCTTCATTTTTTTCTTGTTATAATTACATTATAACAAGAAAAAAATTACTTTTTTACATTTTACTTACTTACATTACTTCAGCAACGGCATTATGAAACAATGAGGTTTATAGAAAAAAAAATTAGTCTAAATACTTAAGTGTTCAAATTAGCTCAAATAACCTGATATTTTTAATAAATATAATGGTGGGTATTATTGATATACTGTTCTGTTGTGTATTTATGATATATTGTTAATCATCCGAGGCCCTAAATAGCTGCAAAGATACATCAGATCTTTTCTTATTTTTATGTTGTTACATTATAAACTTTACTCATGTTAATGGATGATTGAAAATAATGTTCTGTTATTATACAATTTTATTTAGTCTGCTTGTGGCGCGAGATGGATGATATGGGATCTAGGATCCTCCTGGGGCTCACCCAGCCTCTATAAAATATTATAAAAATAGGGTACCCAAAATAAGGGGAAAGAACCTGGCGGTTGAGTGTGACCTAGGACAAGTCACCTCCTTGCAGAACCGTTGTCCATGAAACAGTACAGTCTCTACCATGTACTGAATCCCAGACTCGTTCACGGGTCGTAGTGGTTACAGGTTTCAGGTTATTATACAATATGGTGTAAAAGATATACATACTATAATAATTTATTATTCGCGCCTTGAACTTTTAATCAAGTAATAGCTTGTAAGAGTGCCAAGTATTCCGTTCACAGGGATGGTAAGCGCTTAGCGCTCGCAGTCCCTCTGGACCGCATCGCACGACAGTCGCCCACAGTTTAAGGTTTAAATTTTATTATTTACATCTTTTCAGTTTACCCTAAATAATATAACAACTTCAAATAAAAGTAATAAAAAATGTGCTAAAATAAACTTATAAGTAACGTCAAAAAGAATTTTACCCATTCGTAAGGGCCAGTTTAACGAATCCTTTTCTGTTTTTTAAGATAACTTTAGTCTGTCCAGGCTTGGTAATCATCGCTTCTGCTGTCCCTCCGACCATGATCACCGAGGCGTGTCCTGGCGCTTGGGACAAGCTGTTCACCAAGGATTCCTTTGAGACCGATCGAAATCCTGCAAAAATTTTTCAGAAGTAATAATTCATTGGCACTATTTTCATGATTGTAGATGTATATCAAAACCGTTGCCATGTTACTATACACACCATGAAATTGTGTAACAACCAAATTGATATAGCAAATTTAAATACATATATGTATACAAAATATAAATAGCCAGTTTGGCTATAGACAGCAATCAGTAAACATGTCCCAGTACTTCTTTTTCTTTATTACCCTGGTAACATTACTTTAGTTTTTTTATTCAAAGTTTTTTTTAAGGAAGTGTTAATAAACGGTAAATTCTTATAAATAATATACTCCTTAACTAACATTTGAAGCGATTTATTAATTTAATAGTTGTCATAAGTTGTTGTGCTACGAGCAAAGGTTATTGATCATTTGCGGCTCAGAGGATTTAAAGCCCCCTCAATCGCCGTTATTGACAAACATTGTATTGTGAATAACAATATTAGTTATTTATGCCTTATACAAATATGTCTGCAGCAGATGTCGCATAAAATTTCAGGGCAGATACTGCAGCCTAAGGCCGCTACATATGGTCAGTTTGGTGTGTTCACATCGATCTAACCGTGTGTAAGCTAAATTTATGTGAACTCACATCGAAAAAGTGGACTGATGGACTGATGAAAATTCATCATTTTGGTGTGACGAACTGAATTGACGACAGTCCGAAGTGAACGTGGGTACCGTCGCGTAAGTTCAGTTGGTCACATTAGTTATCTGAGCATGCGTACAGGTGTTGTTTGGATAGACATCACCCTTTCAATCTCTTTTCCAGGCCTCGTTTGTATTCCTTCGTTTTGTGTGTTTTTATTACTAAGTGATAGTATGGTTAGTTGGGGCAAAGATTTTGTTTTAGAATTTATAGAACTGTTCCGAGGGGAGGAATGTTTGTGTAAAGTAACTTCAAAGGAGTATCAAGACAAACAAAAACGAGAGGAGTCCTATAAAATACTTTTTAAAAAGGTTAAAGAGATCGATCCCCTTGCAAACAAATCGGTAGTAACGAGGAAAATCGACAGTTTAAGAAGTGCCTTTTGGAAGGAATTAAAAAAAGTAGGGAGGTTGGTGAGCGGTATGGGTGCGGATGACGTTTACCAACCGAAATTGTGGTACTGCGACCAGCTTGGAGCTTGAACCTTCCTGTACACCTTGGAGCTTCCAAGGGGCAGCACATTGAACTGACACACCGAAGTGACCGTGTGGATGTGAATGATGTGTTCAGTTAGAAGTGACAGTTAGAAATGGACACACCAAACTGACCGTGTGTAGCGGCCTTAAATGAAAAGGAAAGTTGGCTCTATAATAAGTGTGACCAAGGGGAAACGTAGTGAAAATATGCTTAACCCGTCAAGGTTTTCTGAACAGACGGCGGCCGAACTTTCTGCGGGTGACACACTTGTGGCAGTAAAAAGACTAAGCGAAAATGTAAACGAAGAGATAAAATCGATTGTTGCATATTGGCGTTGGAGAGGGGGACTGAGGCATTGTGGGGAGTCCCAGTCGAGTGGGTTCCATGCTAGTCTTAATTAAGTAATCTTGTGAAGTCCAAAATGAATCAATATAATCTAAAAACCGAAAAGTCGTATTTATTTCGTATCCACAATATTGGCGACGAGGATGGGATTCTGGGTTTATACCCTAACATCACTGACATGGGAGACACTCCTGTGATCGAGGACGGTGTAGACCTGTTAGCATATAAAATGGAAGACAAAAATTCTGGGCCTAATTGATGTGACAGTGAACGATTTTTTATTAATAAATTTTTGAACATTTGGACCGCTCTTTCAGCTAAACCATTTGACTCAGGGTTATAAGGAGGATTGTGCAACAATTTTATTTGATTTAAGTTACAGTAATTCCTCAGTTCTTCGGAATTAAAAATTGGACCATTATCACATACCACAGTTCGTGGTAACGAAAACCTGGCGAATAAATCATCCAATATTGCAATAGTTTCTCCTGCCCTTGTCGACTTCATCTGAAATCATTCCACCCATTTTGGAAACGAATCCACCAAAATCAAAAAACATTTTCCTTGAGAATTAAACAGATCCAAATGCACACGTTCCCATTGCCCCATTACTGAAGGCCAGGGCATTCTCAGCTTTTTATTATTATCATTAAGGTTCCGTTGACATTCGTAACTCGACTGTATTTTCCTTTCTATTTCCGAATCCATACCCTTCCACCAGACATACGATCTAGCGAACATTTTCGATCTGATTATTCCCAATATTAATATTATATATATTGGTGAATTAAATATAATACTTTATTTTTTAATCCCTCCGGTACAACAATTTTGTCCCCATGCAGTAGAAAGCCTTTGGGAACCGGCGATGCTTTTCTGACCTTAAAGAAAAATTTTAATTCAGAACATTTTTCAAAATTCCACTTTTGACTCAATCTTTCAATTACTTTTGACAGGACTTTACCTGACTTAGTGACTATTAATGACTCTGCTACTGTATTGTGTGGAATTATAGGGGTTGTATGAAATAAAAAATTACATTCCTGATCCTGTAAAACACTCGGACTTGGTGAACGCTATAACATATCCGCTTGCGGAATGAACGACCCTTTTTTATAAATAATTTCATAATCGTAACTAGACAGAATCATTGCCCATCTTATTAAACGAGACGGTGCATTAACTGGTATATTTTTAGATTCTGAGAACAACGACTTTAATGGTTCATGATCATTGACAAATTTTAAAATGACGACTGTACAAATATGGATGAAACTTTTTAACCCCAAAAATGACTTCCAAGGCTTCCCCATGCAGTTGACTGTAATTTTTTTGTGCTGCTTTTAAAGTAGCCGACTCGAACGCAATGGGATCTTCTTCCCCTTCTACTACGTGACTTAACACCGGTCGGACACCATATTGTGACGCGTCGACAGTCAAATTCAACTGTTTAGCTGGATCATAAAATACAAGCAATGACTTTTCCGACAAACTATTTTTACTTTTTCTAAATGCAAACTCAGATTCCGCCGTCCAATTAAACTCTTCATTTTTTCTTGGTGATCGCAGGTGATGACAGGTGGTCGTAGGACGACGATTGGGGAAAAGGGTGGTGCGCCCTCCCCAGCGGTATGATCCCAACGATTATGATTAAAAGGTTTATAAATTATATATATATTAAATTTAATTTGTTGTCATTAAACCTTGGATATTTTTATTGATATTTAAGTCTTTTTTTTTATATGACTAAGTCTTGTTATAAAAGTGATTTAAAAAAAAAAATGTAAGGGTGAAGGAGTTTTATTTATTGATAATTATAAATAAGGCATTGTCATTGGAGAGGAGGACTGAGCCATTGTGGGAAGTCCCAATCGAGTTCCGAGGGTATCCATGCCAGTCTTATTTGAGTAATCTTGTGCAGTCCAAAACGAGTCAATATTGTCTAAAAAACCGAAAAGTCATATTTATTTCATATCGATGATAAAAACTTTTCACCAAAAAAACACGAAGAGTATGCTTTGAGTGGAATGACAGGTTCTCTAAAATAGAAAACCACCTGGAGAGAAAGGAGAAATATACTGAGGAGCTAGTCACCAAAAATGAAGCCCTTAAATCAAACATTGGCCAGAGCTTTAAGTTCGCCTTAATAAAGCCGAGTGGGTCTACCAAAAAAAAAATTACCATGCAAATCGTCAGTGGCATTTCGATTCAAACGGGGGAACTCCCGTGTCGATCGTCGATAATCTCGATCGTCAAAGCGGGTCTCGGTATCAGAATGCACATCGTGGGGGTAGAGCGCCGAAGACCTGTGAAAGAGAACCCTTGGCTACCTTAAGCAATTGCCAGGTTTGTCTGTGCGAGACGATTTCGTATTCAAAACAAATTTAGAATAATACTTCTGTTGGCAGGAGAATGATTCCCACCGGATATCTCTTGGGGACACAGGTCCGAATAATGGTCATCTGTGCTGCCTCGCTTGAGAGAAGAGAGCAGTGGGTAAATCAATACAGTACGTACACCGGAAGGATCAGGGCCGCTATGCTGTCGTATACATCGATCATCTTGAGATCTTCTGTTCAATTTTTGGTTCCCGTCTACTCTTTGGTGATACTTAGAAACTTCTATTGTGTCATAACTTTGAATTGCTGTTTTATATTTACGGATATAGATAACTTTTTTTACTTTAATAGGTGTAATAGTTTTCCTTCAAACTGCGTTCGTTATGTATCTATTTTGTTTATTTATTTTATCTATTATTTACTTTTTGTAATAATTCATCCAAAAATAAAAAATCTTTATAGCAGAACTTATCTACTACTTCTGTCAAGTTAATTCCCTGGTTATATAAATTGGAATTTTGACGAATTCCATCATTACTTTGTCTAAAACATGGAAAATTGGTGATTTGAGGTTATCAAAATTAACAATTAAACCATCAATAAAAAAATTGACTAAAAATATTTTTAGAGTTTTCTCTTATCTGTCTATTAAAGATTGATTTAATCAATTTACCATTAAAATATTTCTTTTTTCAAATTTGAGTGGTTACTATGAAATAATATAATAAACTATTGCTTTTCTTTAATCTCATTAGATATAGTGGATAATGAATTAAGGCTTTAAAATCTTACCCCATAATATGGTGTATTCCCTGGTGAAGGGCATGTAGAAATTCAGATTCAACGTATGACCTATCGTTTTTATCCCTGGAAACAGGTTATTGAATAGAGGATTTTCACCTAAATAGTGCCCGATTGCTCCGGCAGTTATCATTCCATGTGGGAAGTGGCAGAAGATGTAGTTCTTAGTCGGTGGGATGTCAGCTGTTTTGATCAAATGCATCGGAAAGTATTTTCGGAAACGTTCGTACAATGTTACATTCTTCAGCAATGACCAACTAAAGAAAGAAATATTGGAAAATATTGCATAGATAAAAAAAATCAATTTAAGTATAAAATTATATCCGTATATCTTTATTAATAATATTGATTGACTGAATATGAATATTGATAATATATTCATATATGAGGAAGAAAATGGTCCGAGTGGAGGTCAGAAAAAATTATCTTAAATAAGGAGAACTGTTTATTTTAAAGCCAACGTTTCGACCCACATCGCAGGTCTCTTCAGAGCTTAAAATGGAATCGCGGATTGAAAGTTGACCCATTTCTTCTATATTAGTCCGTACCATTTTCTTTCTTATATATTTATATATTTCTATTTATAAAAATGTGTTCATTTTTTTAATAGAATCCTTCTTGCGTTAGATGCAAGATATATATAGTTATAATGTTAAAATAATTAACTTTTTTCTTTTTCATTTGTTAAGAGATGAACCAAGCATTGGTCGTACCTAACTCTTTCATACAGATTAATGATCATATTTGTACATGTAGGAAGAAGAAAATACCAATAAGCAAACCATCCAATAAGCGCAATATTTCAAATCTAAATTAGAAACCAACTTTTCTATCATTTCAATTCAAACCCTTTTGGCGAAGTTGGTATCACCCAAACCATAAGAAAGTATTCTTATTGACTTGTGTTTCTCGTTTTTTGCACTTTTATTTGTTATTTCCTCCACCATGAACCTGTATTCTCTTGAATTCGTACCTATATTTTCTTTATTCGATTCTATGCTTCAGGTCTCTTTAAACTCTTTGTAGCTTTGTATTTAAGTTTAAGTCTTTCTTTTCTTAGTTGAATATCTACATTCAGCAATAAATAATAGATTATTGTTTATCTTATTCTGTTTTGTTTTTCCATGTCTTCTTGTTACAAATAATGAAATTCTTGCTATGAAGAGACTCGTGAACAGTTGGAGCATTGTGTTGGTCTTTTACATTTCGATATATCTTACTATTTTCCAAATATTTCTTATATATCGATATAGTTCCCGCAGAGATAACAAACGGTGGACGACATGTAAGAAAGATATAGATTTATTGAGTAACTGAACATCATAATATGGATATACAAGAGACATTTTTTACTAACTAGGTGACTAATTGACTATCTTTATAAATTATTCTAAATGGACTACATCTAACTTAGAGACTACTCTCTTACATACTATAAATTATCTACTACATACAAAACGAGAGGAAAGAAAAAAGAAGTTTACAGTGCCGACAACACGGAAGTATTGATGAAACTTCCTTGTAGCAAATCCAATTTATTAACAATTTACTTCAGATCGTTGCCATGTAACTAGAGGCACTTAGTTTGGATTTTCTTACTAAATATATTTAGTCTATAACCCAATTCGCCAAAATCTTCTTCTTAAGGGTTGCTAACGGAAGTAGCAGTTTCTTCACGAGGCCCATCAATTACTTATAAAAACATAACCTAACTGCTACTTAACTAGTAATTAGTTACTTTAATTTATACAGAAAAACTTTATAATAATAAAGTTTCTGTTTAAGTTGAATAACTTAATGAAAATATAATTAAGTTTAAAATCATGTTACCTCCTTCCTTGCTTGTAAGGAGTCTCCCTATCCAGATACATCCAAACTAAATACAACGGAAATAACGGCCAAAGTGGTGATAACAGTAAACAGACCGTTAATATAATGGATAGGTATATGTTCATAAAAAACATTCCTAGGACAAAACACACGGCTAATGTGTTCAGAACATTTTCTTTAATATTCCACAGTTTCTGATACAACCAATCCATCTGAAACAAAAGTAAATGAGGTATATATTATGGGTTATTTCTTTCAACCTTATAAGGTAGAAATATCTGCATGTATTACATATCTAAGTATACGATTTGAAAGTGAACAATATATTAATAAATTTATTTAACCGACGCCCAGTAAAGAACATAAGAAGACTTATCAAGAGATGCAGTCCAAACAGAATATGATGAATCCATCATTACAATGCTATTAAACTGAATTTATCGAACCTTAGTTCAATCCTGTCTTAATATAAACAACGCTAAAATTAATTTATTTTTCTTTCTTTAGAAACCATTTATGGTTTCGCATCCAGGAAATTTGATCTCAGTTTTTTTGCAAAGTTGATTTTCAGAAATAGGAAGTTTTTGAACTGATAAATAATTTCTGAGCAAGTATAAATATTAATTAATTCTTTACTTTCTAAATATTGACTTAAAAGTTTAAGTAAGTATTTTAAGTACTAAAGTTTTCTCCATTATGTTAAATGTATTTGAATAAACTTTGATTATAAAACAATGACTACAGATTCAGTATTCAAATCGATATTTTTTAGAAATTTCACAAAGTATTACATCAGCGATATAAGTTATTCCAGAAATACGCTTAGTTAAATGATTAGCTGATTCAAGAAGGGAAAAAAAAATCAACGCACATTGTATCAATGAAGTTTAACAAAAAATTTCCAAAACAATTAATACGGTTTTCACAAGGATTATTTTTTATAGTTTTGAGTTTAATAACTAATTATAAAAATAATTAAAGTGGTCATCATTAAATTAATTTAACATTGAGAAATTCACTACTTCAGATACCCGGCACTAACAAACGATTTTTCAATGAAAAGTTTTTTTATATTTATTTTTAGTTACAATTTTTAGAAATATAATTATTATAAGATCTAAAATTTGGACTCAAAATACATATATTTTTCATTAATCTAGTCCTAAAGAACAAGTAATCTTTCTCTTACTTCCTCAAATAGTTTTTCCATTTCAACCTTGAAGAAAATCCCTTACTTACTGTGATTTCGGACACTATTTTTGTTTACTCATGCGTGAACGTATTTTACTTGCCAAACACCCATATTAAGAACCGACTCATCCTATTAAGCCCAAAGAAATATGGAATTAGGTGATAAGCTTAATAATGTCTTTTACATATGGGGAGCGGAGCGGCTCAGTGGTAGAGCACTGAGTTGGCATACCGGAAATCCTGGTTCAAATCCCGCTGCAAGGCAGTACTTTTATTTATTAATTTAAGGCAGCCGGAAATGGATCATATAGGATCTAGGACCCTCCTGAGGCTCACTATAAAAATAAGAGTACCCAAAATAAGGGGGTAAATCTGGAGGTTGAGCGTGACCTTAGAACAAGTCACCTCCTTGCAAAACCGTTGTCCATTAAACAATACAGTCTTTACCTTGTTCTGAACCCCAGACCCTTCACGGGTTGTAGTGGTACAGGATCAATGCCATATTATATTATTTGTCAATCTTTATATTATGTATGAGTTGTATGTTGAACGTCTTGGTGGCGGGGTGCTGTCTCATGTTTGGGCTGTTGATCGTTGGGATGTTTTGCACCTTTTTCTTCGAGATGCGATTCACATAACCCCCTTTTTGATTTTGGTGTCTTGATAATGCCTGAATAGGCGAAACGTCGACTGGTGAGTAGGTGTATATTTTGAAACATAAGGCTTTGCATTGTGGTTTTTCCCAATTGCATTATAATTTATATTATGTAGTTATTAACCCTTTATTATAATATTATTATTTACCTAATGTTATATTAAGCGTCTACTAATTAGTTGCTGACGAAAAAGAAAACAAGGAAAAAGAAAGAACTTATAAAGTTATACTTTCAAAGTTAAAAATTCGTGATGTTTACAATGTTACAACTATGGAATTTGTGATCATAAAACCGAAATAAACTGTTAACACTCTATGATTTTGTTTATTCACAACGTTGAATTGAATTGAAACCGCACAATTCTTAAGGATCAACAATAATTTAATAAGATTGTCTCATTATTCTGAACTTTAGGATTAGGGATTTTTCATTTCTGAAGACGCGAAAACACGGTTTGTCCTGTACCAGGTACAAAGATATAATCTTTGGGACAAGCAAACGACTACTGGCAGGATCAACTGGGGATTATAGTATATTTTATAACAAAAAAAAATAGTTAAAACTAACAACACGCTATTGTAGCTAGCCGAAGTAAAAAGTAGAAAATAAATGATAGTTTAAGAAAGTAAAAAAAAACACAGTTTATTAAGAACCAAAACTATAAAGTAGAAAATAATTTTCAGTAAGTTTAAAATAAGAACAGGGATGAACAAAAAACATAATTTTAGGGTAAAAATGCATCGGGTGGTTGATGTTAATTGTTGTAAAGTGGAACCATTATGGAAGTATCTTAAAAAGCACCCTCGCTTCTTCACGATAAAATTAATTTATTTGTTTATCGCTCAATTCTTATTTTAAACTTTTTGAAAATTACTTCTACTTTTTAGTTTCGTTCTCTATTTATGCGTGTTTGTTTAGTTTTTAAACTATTACTTATTCAATTACTGGACATTCCCTCGAACCTGCTGACAAACTGTGTATTCAAGATGGAGGATAACAAAATAATTTATGACCTTCTAAACAGTGCCCTTCAGATCAGATATACGAAGATGTGTATTCACGTTAACATGTTTATTCATTTACGATGGTAAATAAATTCATAATATTTACTTATACTGCCACCAGTTGGTTAGAGCACTACGACGGAAATGTGGGCGACTCGAGTTCGAATTCCGGCCCTGGACAGATTTCTCTTCAAAATAAAATATTTGATAACAGTTATACAATGCTTTATTACTTCCAAATATTTATATTTTAAAATATCTGGTATGCGCATTTACATGAGTTTCCTAATTACTTTGATTTAGAGTCACATTGAGCAGATTATCTTTCTGGAAAATCTAACATCTCATAACTAAACACATTTCCTTTTGATCCGATTTCCGAAACAAAATGTGCAGAAACTAAACTTCATAAACAAAGTTTGCTGTGGTCAGAAGGAAGGGAATTAAAATTGTGTAAATGTTGAATAATATTAGTTCACCTTATGATATATGAGGAAGAAAATGGTCCAGATGGAGGCCAGGGAAAAATCTCTTTAGTAAGAAGAACTGTTTATTTTTAAAGCCGACGTTTCGACCAAAAGGCCAAGGATGACTACAGCGTTCTATGAAGTTCAATATGTACTATATCAGTACGAGATACGATAAACTCATATCTCTGTTATTACTGGTCCGATTTCGATAATTCTTTTTTTTATCGGGAATTATTATGATTGTTGTTCATATATATATATTATTCATGCAACTATGTAGACATAAAACTAAACCGATATTGTTTCAGTAGGTCTATTATTATTATTAACAATATATAGGGGAAAGTGGGTAAATATGAGTATATATATTAAGGTTGATTTAACAGGCTCATCATTGAAAACAAAAATTAAACTGCTAGATGCACGAATAATTTAACTACATAAATATAATTCAACGTAATTTTTAAACAAACAGGAAGATACTAATTAAGAATTCGGTGAAGCGTCCTACGATGAAAAGCAACCAGTGAAAAATCTCAAAAATATTGGTTTAGTTTGCAAAAAAAGGCGAATACGCCTTATGAACGGATTTTATTTAATTATTTTTAAATTAATCCAATAAATAAATGAGCATCAATAATATATGTTTGGTCTTCCAATGTTTGCAATGTATAAACGTAGATTTATTGTAATACCAATTTTGAAGATTATGTTAAAGTTATATTTATATGAAAATTTGAATTAAAACATCAAGTTTAGTTTTACTAAGTTGCAATAAATAATTAAAATTTATTAATATAAATAATAACTTAGTAAGTTAGATATATTTTCGTTATGATATGTATATTTACTTCTAATTATTATTATACCTAATAAAAATGGCTGTAACTGGGCCTTTTAGAAGAAAAGGGGGCTATATAAACTATTTTAGAGGCACGGAAAGATTACGATAGATGTAAACAAATTTCACAATATTTTGAAATATACGGAGGAGATAAAATTATATTTCATAATATTTTTTTAGCCCCTTTTAAGTGGGTCCTAGGACAGACTCCTTCCCTTAGCCACTTTACTTCGACTTCTTTTCTAAGTTAATTCAAATAACGCATTTCATAAATAACTTACAATTTCTAGTAATCGAATTCAGAAAAAAAAAATTAAATTGGAAAATATAATATTTTTATTCAGTCGTAAGAATCGAAATCTTATTGAATTTGGATTAAAATCTTTGATTTACATTTTTTTTTAAATCAATAAATTGAAAAACAAAAGGAAAATCACATGCAGTGAATGATCTTCGAAAACATAGTCGATGAAGGACATAAATAGAATAATATTTTTTTTTTACACAAATTCATGATTTATTATTAATTTTTGTCTTCATTTTTATGACCTTGTAGCAATTACATAACAAGGAATTTATTTAATCTTATTATAGGTTAATTCTTCTTTGATTAAATTCTAATAGAGTTGTCAAACCAGACAATCTATTGAGTCACTCGGTATACTTCCTTATCTTTCTTGAAATTGAGGAGATAAGGAACACCAACTATTGTGAAACTGTTGATAGAATTTTATATAAAATAGTTTTCAAGAACAATCATACCCCAAGAAGTATTTGAAGTTCCTACGTACCTTGTTGACAGAGGCGAGTCTTGAAGGAACTGGACTCAGGAGTAGCCAGGACAGATAATCGATTATATCGGCGTATCGATAATGTATTTACTAGCTATTAATAGATCATTAACGGTCAAAATTAGTTATTTCCGAAACGGAAACAATGGATTAAAATAATAATAATAAAATAGAAAAAATATAAAATATCTAGCTAGACACAATAATACTGCAAAGATCGTACATCAGGCACTGGCTCAAAAATATAATTTAACAAACGTCATCCACCCACACCAGCCACAGGCAATATTAGAAAAAAATGGCATCAAACTATATTGGGATCGAACTATGATCACTGACCATAATATACCCCACAATAGACCACACATAGTACTCTTAGATAAGAAAATTAAAAAGGCCATCATCATCGAAGTTGTGGTTCCTGCTGATGACAAAGTTTCTAAAACATTGAGCGAAAAAATTCGTAAGTACCAGGAACTCTGCGAGGAATTATGGCATCTCTACCGACTGGTGGATGTAAAAGTATTATCAATCATTGTATACAGCAATGGTTTAATTCCTCAGGAAACGATTAGCTCAATGAAGACGCTGGAAATAATTAGGGGACTGGAAGAAGTACAGAAAGCGGTAATGTTGGGAACTGCCAGCATCGTTAGAAAATTTTTAAATATCCCAAATTAACAATAAAATGAGCCATACCCTTGACCATGTTCCGGGTTAGTGTATTTATCCAACACACGCCGAGAAATCCAAAGTAACAAATAAATAATAATAATAATAATAAAGGCCGAAAACAAAGAGGAAAATAGATGAGATAATAGTACAAAACTTGGGGACTGAAAAATGAGTTAATATATAGGCTGACTCTGTATCTAGATAACCTAAAACAAAAGCTAGCACTTTATGCAAGTCGATTACGCAGATATAGCGAGGGAGCTTTGCGGAGGGAACAAAACCAGCTTCTCAGGCAAAATGAACGCCAGTTTTATAGAAAGCTAGTGCAAAAGGAAAAAAAATATCGAGCACTTATCCCGATGGAATCGAAGCCTATTGGAAAAGTGTCTGGGAAAAACCGGGGTAGCACGTCGATGGCACATGGATAAAAGAAGAAATGAAAAGTTTCCAGAATGTCTCTCTAATGAATGAAGTTACAATAGAAGTGGAAGATGTTTCGGAAGCAGTCAGGAAAATGAAAAATTGGAGGGCACCTAGGCCTGACGGAATTCAAAATTATTGGATTAAAAGTTTCCTTGCTAGCATGAATTGCTGGCCAAAAGCTACCAGGAAATACCCGATAAAAAGCAAACGCTCCCTGATGGTTTCACTGATGGCATCACTTACATGCTACCTAAAAAGAACGAATTAAAGTTACATCCCGAAGACTTCCGGCCAACAACATGCTTAAATGGTCTATAAAAAATTCTGACTTCAATCTCGACAACGAAGATTTATGAACATCTCGACAATGAAAAGATGATACTCACCGAACAGCTAGGGTGCAAAAAAAGAGCCAGGGGTTGTAAAGAACTCTTAGTAATAGATACATTTATTGCTGCGCAAGTTGCGAAAAAACAGCGAAACCTCTCTATGGCCTGTATCGACTATAGAAAGGCTTTTGGCTCTGTTCCACATAGCTTCTAAAGGTACTCGATATCTACAAGATTCAACCTAAAGTAAGCAATCTCCTATCAAACCTAATGTCCGGATGGAAAACTAAGTTGAAAATCGGAGCTATCAGTACGGCTAACCAAATAAAAATAATGAGAGGTATATACCAAGGGGATTGTCTTAGCCCATTGTGGTTCTGTAGGGCGTTGTTTCTACTAGTTTGTTCATTTAACGTCACTTTATGCTGCTATGGCTAATCGGACGATGCTACAGTGGGAGCTCTAAGTTTTGCCTATCCAGGTTTAATTAGGATAGGGATTTTTAACGAGTACCTGACATCGTACAGGCTCGGGACCCCCGTTTAACGTCCCTTCCGAAGGACGGCGTAACTAAGCATTTTTTAGTTGTTTCTACTAAGCAGGATCCTTCAAAAAAATAAGGAGGGATATAAAGCGACCAGGTCATCAAGGGGTCATGAAGGGAAGGTCATCAACGACGAAGCGACCACAATCAGCCACAGCTCGTACATGGACGATCTCAAACTGTATGCTAAAAACAAAGACCAGCTACTGAGGATGGTTGGGACCGCTACATCTTATACTAGAAACATAGGAATGTCATTCGGCCTCGAAAAGCGTGCAGTGCTCCATGTAACCAAAGGGAAAGTCGTTAGCAAGCCAAATATCCTGGTCAATGAGGAAGAGTACATCAAGGAACTCGAGGCCAATAAATTATATAAGTCATGCATCAGCATCTTAAAATTTCCCGAAAAGACATGCAACAAGAGCTTCTATTCTAACAATCCTCAAAATTAGACTACAAAAAGTCCTTAAAACCCAGCTGACTGGAAAGAGAAAAATCAAGGCCATAAACACCTGCTCTCAGTTATAGCTTGGGGATATTGCAATGTCAAACACCAGCCTATAGGAGATGGATCGTATTGTGAGAACAACTCTCACACAAGAACGGACCCTCACCCGATATCATCGAAAGCTCGCCTGCACTTACCGAGGAAAGAAGGAGGACATGGCTAGATAAGTATCGAAAAATTGTCGCAAGCAGGAAGGGGTCCTCCTACGCCGATATTTCCTCACAAAAAAAGATGAAGTTTATGACACTATTTCAAGGACGGATTCGGGTCTAACTGCACTAAATCTAAGAAGAGAAGCTGAACCTGTAGTTCTTACAGAAAATGAACGGTTGACGGAATGGAAAATAAAATCTTTACATGGTAGGTTCTATCACAAATTAAACAATAGCTCCATTGACAAGGAGATGTCGGTTGATTGGTTAAAGTCTGGCAAGATGTTCTCCGAGACAGAGGGGTTTGTGATCGCCATTCAAGACCAAGTTATCGCCACCAGATCATATAGAAGGCATGTTCTAAAAGAGGCATCAACGCCGAATAAATGTTGGCTATGCTCAGCTACATTGGAGTCAATCCAACATATCACTGATGGATGTGGAGTGTTGGCTGGCACTGAATATCTAAAGAGGCATAACAATGTGGCCAAAATTTTGCATCAAACCCTAGCGGTGAAATACAATCTTCTAGTTGTAAAGGCACCTTGATGCCTATTCGATATTATAAGTATCATCCCAATAGAATTCTACAAAAAGGTTCCCCTAAGCTGGGATGCAACGTTATAACAGACCATACTGTGCTTCATAATAGACCAGATATCCTCCTTATAAAGTCGAGTAAGAGGAAAGCAAGATTAATAGATATTGCGATCCCTAACGACAATAATGCAAATTCAACAGTTGGAGAGAAAATTCGAAAGTATCAAGAACTAGCGGCTGAGCTAAAGGAGCTATACCATTTGGAAAGCGTGGTGATAATCTCCGCGAATGGATTGATGCCTAAATCCACGGTGGAGGGCATTAAGAATCTGGGAATTTCGATCGAGGTTTGAAGGAGGCTCAACAGGCAGTTATCCTGGACACAGCCAGGATCTTCAGAAAATTTCTGGAAGTTTGAAGAAGGAAAATCTATTAGCAAAAAACTAATAACTGCAGATGGCTGGACTTGTCCCCCATCTCTGTTTTGAACCCGCAAATGCGTGAAAAAAATAGATGAGCATAATAATAATAATCAACTTAATGATTGCGCCCTAAGTACTTATGAAATGTCATAATTATAAGATCGAGAACGCATGCATGGATTCTAATATAAGTGGATGAAATTTTTCACGTTATATTGAACAAAACATATCATCTTAAGGATTCGGTGATAGTCGGGATATATACCTAATCGATTTTATCGGCTTATCGATGGTATTTTAAATCTATTAAGAGATAATAGATTATCATAATTATTAATTCAAGAAAGTGCTCAACACATTAATATTAGAACAATTAGGGGGGAATATATCACATTAGAGTGAACAATATATACCGCTTAAGGATTCTGAAGTAATCGGTATAGAAGATAATCGACATTATCGGCGTATCGATAGACATTATGTTCAATAGCTATTATCAGATGATTAATGGGCCTAATTACTTATTTCCGGAACGGAAATCATGGATTGTAATAGGTGATGGATTGCAAATTGAGGTTATCAATTTAATTATTTAACTGGAAGCAGGGATAGCTCAGTGTCCAGCTGAGTTGCAAATCCGACTACGACAAATGAATTATTTTACCTGTTATCAGCCATAGTTAGATCTTGTGGCATTAGCAGATACTCTCGGGGCTTACCCAGCCTCTATAAAATGGGTACTCTTAATTGAGGGAAGAACGTGACGGTTGAATGTGACCTCGACCAAATCAGCCCTCCTCTCTTAAAATCAATTCATTCCAATTTTATTATAAACCAATATTAAAGTCCGACGATGGCTTAGAAAAATTATAGTCTCTAGTATGAACGAACCCAATAGACCTTTGGACTACGGTAGATAAATTAATTAAATAAATTGGTCTATTAAGAACATAGATGGAACCTGTGGGCAGCCTCCCTTGGAGTTCTCCATCCTCTCCTGGGGTTTACCCAGCCTCGATAAAGTGGATAGCCTTAATGGGGGAAAAGGATGACGGTTGAGTGAGATCTCGGCCAAATCACCCACAAGTTGGTTTAGAAACTTTACGGTCTCTACCAAGGACGGAACCCAAGGCCCTTCATTTTTTTTTAATGAAAATAAAAATGAAATAAACACATTTCTATTGAAGCAAATAGTTTTACCTGAAACATAAATTATTTAACCTATTAACAGCTATGGATGGAACTGTTGGGATTTCCAGCCCCTCCTGAGGCTCAACCAGCCACTTTGAAATGAATACCCTTAATTGGGAGATCAAACATACGTTGAGACGCGGCCATATCACCTCTTTGAACATTCATTGGCTCGGACCAAGACCCATAAGGTACAATAAGGTTGCGCAGTGGGATGTATTTCCTACTTTTGGAAGATGCGTAAAATAAAATAGAATAGAAAAATAATTTTACCATTTTATATATATATATATATATATATATATATATATATATATACAAATAAAAAAATAAAATAAAATAATAGAATAAAAAGTTACAATAAACAGAGATTGGCTAATGGAAAAATAATAAAGGAGGTAAGAACATCTAATAATATGAATATTAGTATCATAATGAGAATGGCATATTTTCACACATACATAAAATGTGATGATTATGAAATCCAGAAAGTACAAATTAATTGAACGATGGAATAACACAATGCTATCATATGAATTCTAGTACAACAAGTGGGAGTGTACTTTAGCTACTACATACCATCTTAATAGGCTTTTTAAATGATAGTCTTGATAATTGTTAATGAAGAATTTCGTAACGATTCCAAATATTCGGTTATTACTTGGATACGGATTCAAAAATATAACCTACGGCTTGGAAAACTTCCAGAATTGTTGTTGTTTTACCTTCTCGCTTCAACAAGATCTAACATGAAAATTATGGCCTCCCTGTATCACTTACTTCGGACTTCTGAAACTCCGTTGTAGGCCTGGCTCACGCATTGCCGCTGTGGGATGATCGACAAATTTCAATACAATTAAACAATCTGCCAAGAGGAAAAAAAATATTTAAAACTGAAAATTAGCATTATATGATAATACTTTCGGCTCTTACATGCTAATGGCTGGATAAAAAAAACACATTTGCGACTACTGAAAATATCTCAGTTTAAAAACTATAACATCATATTATGGATTAACAAATAAATAAAAACCTGTATCACTACAACCTATGAAGGGCTTGGGGTTCCGTACACGGTAGGGACTGTACTGTTTTTGGATAACGTTTGTGCAAGGAGGGGATATGGCCTAGATCACACTCAACCACCAGATTTTTCTCCTTCTTTTTGGGTGCCCATTGTATAGAGGATAAGTGAGCCCCAGGAGGGTTCTAAATAACATAGGACCCATCTCCTACTGCTAAAATATTAAATATAAGTCTGCCAGCGGACGGAATTTGAACGCAGTACCTTCGGCACGCCGCCTCAGTGCTCTACCAGCGAGCCACTCCGCTCCCATGCAAATAAATAAACAATAACGACTATGTAATTATTTAACATATAGTAATAACTAATTTGCCCGTGGGGGCAACAAAAATATTAGCCCATTGCAGTGAAAGTGTAACGGCATATCAGATTCATTTGGAAATTTATTTCGGAATAGATCACAACATTAACAGCATGACGAAATAATGGTCTCTTCTCGCCTTAAGTCTTATAATGTCGATAAACCAAACAAACAACCACAAAACATCGATTTAAATTTGAATGTATACTTCAACATAGAATTATTTTTCCTTGAAAAGATAGAATGGTTATTAAAATTTCACCTCCATTAAGTATCTTATCAATTTAAAATTAAAAAAAAAATCAACTCATTATTTGATAGATTTGATTTCCATTGTGTTGTGTTTGACCTGTCGAATTATTAGTAACTAAAAGAAGTAAAAAAAAAATTTCCACTCACATAGTTATATTATTCATTAATTAAAGAAAAAGTAACATTTAATAATTAGAAGTGTAGATAAAATCAATTATTCTAAAAACTATGATCGAAATTATCTCATTGAGCGGGGTAATATCTAATAGCCTATTCTATATCAATCCCTTGCAAGAAAACAAGAGGAATTATATTTGAAATAATTTATTTATTATAATACCGCATTTAATCGTAATTAGTTTTTTCTCCTTGATTTGCAGGCATATGAAATTTTTGATAACTGATTAATTGTCTCTGAGCAGGTCTCTATGACATTGTCTTTTTAATCTTCTCATAGGAAGTCCATCCAATAAAGGTTAGGAAAATGAAAGAACATGAGGATTTTGATAATAATTTGATTAATATATTGGTATTTTATGTAAAGGTATTAGCAATGTCACAACTTATTTACATTTAATACAACAATTACGTTTAAATACTGGCTTTAAGTTATTAGAAGCGAATGAATAATACATAATAAAAATCATTCATAAGAACACTAATCTACATTAGCAATTCTAACCCATTTAATCCAAATTAACAAAAAGATTGCTAAGTAAATATATTATTTTAATTATTTAGGATGATAAATATTAAACTTTATCATATAATATTTTCATCCTAGGTCATCCATAGAAATGTCCACATCCTTTTCTGAAAGGGTATCAATTATTATATACATCGATTAAGAAGGACGAGTGTCGAATCCCGTATATTGAGCGCTGGTTGTCACGAAGTAATTACGAAGTACCAAGTACTGTCTATCAAGTACTAGTAACGGATTACTAATATCGAATATGGAAAATAGATACCTGGAGTATAGTTTGCCAAATATCGAACATCTCTCAAACTATTCCGAACATGTATCGATATCCAAGTAATGTATACAGTAACCAAAGTAATCAATATCAAATATCGTCAGTATACGCATCGTAAACCAATTGATAAGAACCGTGTACAAACTACTGTAAGAATTGATTGTGGAGTATTGATTACAAAGAACTTAGTATATATAGTATAGTAGTACGTTCGAAAACCTGAGTAGCCATTTTGTACATAAATGTTTTATTTTTTACTTTCTATTGTTCACTGAAAATTCTCTGTTCAAACCTCTCCTTCAGTTGAATTTCCATCTGTTTTTTTTTTGTTTTCGAAGTGAAATCTTCTTTAACGAAGGCGTCACCGACATGCTCCTGACGTATTGGGCGAGACTAGCGATACCTAGCGGCCTTTGTATGAGCTATACAATTTCTTTTAATGTATTTTAGTTTAAGTGTCAGAATTCCATTGTTTTAAGAATAATTATATTTGACTAAGAGATCGTTAAATAGTTGTGCAATTGATAATAATAATATTTTATTTTTCAAAAGAAAAGATATGGCCAGGACCGGGACTCGAACCTGGAACCTTCACCTCTCCGTGGTGACGCTTTATCCATCCCGGCTATCACGGCCAGCCAAATCCCCTCTTTTCAATTGATCCTACACTCCGTGTTTTCGCAATTTGCGATGTATACACGGAGAGAATGTTACTTTAACATTATTTTATTTTGGATCTAGTTGTCTATAAGTCGTTAATATTATTATAATTTATTTTGTATTTATATTATATAATTTTTTAAATATTTTATTTGAAAAGAAAAGATATGGTCAGGACCGGGACTCGAACAAAAAAATCGCCGAGATGGATAAGGCGTCACCACGGAGAGGTGAAGGTCCCGGGTTCGAGTCCCGGTCCTGGCCATATCTTTTCTTTTGAAAAATAAAATATTATTATTATCAATGGCACAACTATTTAACGATCTCTTAATGATCTCTTTTCTTTTCTCCGGTTATCTTTTCTTTTCAAATAAAATATTTAAAAATTATATAATATAAAGGTAAAATAAATTATAATGATAATAATAATAATAATAACTTAAAACTAGTAGAACTTTTCGTTTCGCCAAAAAGATTTTATTTTTCATAGTGAAATGTCTTATTTTATGATGATCAATAAGTGATGAAATGATCATAAGTAGAAATGATTTAAGTATAGTTGAACTTAACGATGATGATAATGCTACACAAGAAAATTAAGTCCGTTAACTTCTATGTAAATACAAATGTAAGGTATAAATAATATAACTGTATACTAATTATTACTTCCAATTAAATTATTGATATTTTGTTTTTAGCTTGTGCTGCCCATAATATGTTATGATTAATAAATAAATTACTTGATAATGTAAATAATTATTGTTCAGAGTGCCAGTATATGTGGCTAATGTTGATAATTTAAATTTACAAATTTGAAATTGAAGTAACTAGGACTATAATTCATTTAGAAGTTTAAAAAAAGAACAAAGTTATTCCAAAGTATTGAGTTTTCACTTCTGTTGGCAGTCAGTCGATCACAATTATCTTCTGTTTCTTAGTTGGAAATATATTGTTGTTTATCTTATTTAACATATCGCTCGCTTTCAGAGAAATAATTCTTCTTTTTTTTCCTGTTTCTAGTTTCTTCTTTCTTTTCTTCTTGGAGTAATCCTTTATTACAAAAATACTTCCAGCCTAAACATTCATCAATTTATCAGACGGAATTCATCTATAGATGAGTGCGAGTAATAAAATTCCAACAATTCATTAATTAAGACAATTGTTTTTTCTTTTTGAAGAAAATCAAAGCAAATAATGAAACTAAAATACAAACAATATCAACTAAGATAACTTGTTTTAAAAAATATCTAACTGGATATTTATATATAATATATATTATATATTTATTTATAATCTGTATATATAGAATACCGATCGATATAAAAAATCGGCTACCGATTTTTCCAGTATCGACTGCTGAAATCTTGCTCCATTTTGTTTATCAAATACTAAGTAATGATATAGTATCTAGTAATGATATAGTAGTAACGTAAATAAGTTTTATGTTTGAAATAGAAATATATATATAGTAATTTCAATGGGAAACAATCGATTAAGTCGAATTGACGGAATTCTCGAAACGTACCTGTCTGTAATACTTATAAATGTTTGACATTCAAGATGGACCTTCCATATTAATTTACACGTGAGGTGAATATTTTGAATATTGTTAGTCAGCAATCTCCATGATTCTATCTATACATTTGCTTACTTATGTAATGTTTTTTTTGTTGTTGTAATGTCTATAAGACCAGAGTGTCATTTGAATAAAAGTTCTTGACAATGACCAATTATTTGTAACAATTTCATCAGTACTGAAATTTAGCAAATAACAATCGATATCAATAAAAATAATTTATTTTTTATGATATAAAAATGTCAAATTTTCTATAAATTTGAACATCATAAATAAACATTTTTTTATATTTAATTAAAACTACAGATTTTCTCGGTTTTAATATAAAAAAACAAATATGTTATTTACATTGGTTAAAACCGAACGGCCATCTGATTTAGACTACAATATATAATAATTTACTAAGTAATACTTGTGCTAAATTTTCAAGTTGTTATACAACATCCGAAATTTAAATAAAGTAATAATTATAAATTAGATCTTGAAAAATGAACTGGGAATCTTCTCCATTAACAACCTCTTTTAAGGTTGTTATGTTTAGGAAGTAACCGAATATCAATGCGGGTTACATAACAATAGTTATATAATCCTTATAAGTAAAGGTGATACATATGTTTACAGGAGAATTTGTTGATTTAAATAGATTAAAAGAGTATTTTTTGGGTTAAAGATCGCAAATCCCATGAATCATTAGTCAATATTTCGAATAATAGGTACTATTTGACCTTATATATATATATATATATATATATATATATACATTATATATATGGGGAAGAAAATGGTATAGTGGAGGTCATAGAAAGAATTTCTTAAATAGAGATGAACTGTTTCTTTGAAACCGACTTTTCGACCCACGTTGCAGGTCTTCTTCAGGAGCTGCAAAGACAAAAAAAATTAAATTATACAGAAAAAATGCAAAGAATAAAATAAAATACGGAAATAATGTAATTGGAGTAAAATATATTTAAAAGTAGGGATAATTTAAAGTATAAAATAAAACAGACCTGAGAGCTAGTATATCTATCATACGTTCTAACACTTATTTGAAGAAGACAATTTTTTTTATTGTTTCTCTTCCTTTTGGTGTTACATTAGAAATTACCGAGTTACGAACAGTTGGCCTTATTATTAATAATGCTATAAAGTTATTATAAAATATAATATAAACATGTTATTTAAAATATATGAACTAGAATAATGGGATATGAGTAATAAAAATAATGATGAGAAACCAATTAAATAAATTTAAAATAAAGAGAATAATAAGTAAGTAATATATAACAAGTAATAAATATTTCCCCAGAGCCATTATTTTATATTTTATTCTTAATATTTTATTATTCATATTTTTTCTATTTAATTAATATTTCGAAATGTTCCACCTTCCCTTCATTTCAAATATTACTTATTAGATTATTCTTTATAATTATTATATCTTTCTTTATTAGCTATTAGATACTATTTCTCCCCATAAGCTTCATACGATGTTTATTTTATTTTAACTTATATAATATAATATATGTAAGTACATTCTTACTGAAATCTATTAAACTAACAACTGCTATTCTTAATGTTCTAAGAATATAAGTTGGTTATTACAGCTTATATTACCACATATATTATTATTTTTATTATTGTTATTTGAAATGTTCAATATCTAATAGGCCAGCACCCCAAGACAATTTATAAACAGATGCAATGTAATTATTATGAGAAAGATCACTCCATATGACGCATTGAAAACAAATTCTGTGAGGAGTAAGAAATGGAGATCTCAACCAGTTTATTCAACTATGTTATATAATACGTCTTTCCTAGCTCAGTACTTAGTAGGCTTCGCAGGATGAAGGTTTTGATAGTAGGGGGTGGTCTGGTAAGTTACATTAATTTATTTATTTATATTACATAATATATCTATTATGAATTCTAGTAGACTTTTCTAAAAAAGGTTCTTGTTAGTTACACGCCTTACAAAAAAAAAAAATATATATATATAAAAATCCCGGCCAAGACATAATCTTTTCTCTTCAAAATTAATATATATATATATATATATATATATATATATATATATATATATATATATATATATATATTAGACTGGTTTTCAATAATTATATGTTTTGTCATACTAGGGATGGGCAAATTGAGAAAAGACGAGGAAAAAAATAATAAAAATTATAAAGTTGTTGAGTATGGTTCAAGTGGCAATAATTCTTAGAAAGCTTATTGAGAATAATTCTTCTAACAAATATTGTAGGCATTGTAAATATCCAAGCGTTACGTATAAGTAATAATATTTCAAATTTATTTATTCTAATATTTATATTTGATTTTGAAATATACGAATAAAAAGACTTAGGTGTAGACTTACGTCAGTGAATTTTCATATATCTTATTATATTTATTTATTTTATATTTCAAATATTAAATAAAATATCAAATTGGTTACTTTTTAAGGGCAGGAGATAACTTAATCTAAAAGGATTTTTTTTTTCACTAAGTTCTAACCTGAACACGATAGAAGCGCTCATAAATCATAATGTATTAAAAAAAGAACTAATTTTACCCGCCCTCTCTTATAGTCACTATCTTGTACTGAATCGAAGACATTCTTAAGCTATAGTGGTGTAGGTATTTTCTCGGTAGATATAAAGATAAAATACATCTGTGAAATGTGGTTATGACTCACCTTTATATATCTTCTTGCTTCAATTAAGAGCAAATTATTCTAGAAGTTATATTAAGATAATTCCCAACCTCGGATATTGTTTTAATCATTAATAATAATTTTTTCCATTTCGTTAGTGATTAGCCCATGGCCAGATAGAGCTTATTCAATGCCGGGAATTTATATTTTGTTTACTGGGTTTGGGTGGAAAGAATTTTAAGCGAAATGAAGAAAAAAGAAGTTTAGGGACTTCGATGGCACTCTATGGAGGAGTCAATATGATGTTTGTTTTAGAACCCAATCACTTTGTCTCAGAATTTCAAATTATTTTATTCTCATTATAAATAAACTACATTATTCAGATTTGTTTATTTGATTATTGTTATGATTATTTGTTTTTTGTTTTATAAAGGTCGGTTCACTGTGCGGCTGTTATTTCGGTTTGCGAGGACATGAAGTTCACATCTACGATTACAGAAATGGTAAGAAAACAAAAGATTTTGGTAATATTATTGTAATGAGATAATTATGGAATAAATAATATATATAATTTTGTAATATATATTTAGCAATAATAACTTTAGACATAATGGTGGAAGTGTTGTTTTTTTTCTTCGTTGTTCTAACATAGTTCTAGTATATCATAACAGTTCATTCTGTTCTGGTATGATTCTGAACGATGTATAATTTTAGTCCCAATTTCATGAAGTGCTGTCAATTCAAAATTGAAGGTAATTTAGAATTAATGTTCAGATTCCGAATTTTGTAATTCCCAACAATGCTTAGCTCTGCTAAGTTATACGTTCTCCAAAATACCAAGGCCTTCACGATAACACATTTCTTATATTTCGAAAATCCCTAGCCTACTAAGCTAATGTTATCCTGTCAACACTTATTCATGGAAATTTTTAACATAAGGGACGTGCATTTTGAATCTACTTGTAGATTATAATGATAATTACAGAGTGGCGTAACAAGTGACAAGATTCCTAATAGAAATGATGAACTAAAGGCACTTATGTCTATTTGCAAGTTATGGATTGTTTATCAATAGTGGAGAAAATTTGTTAGTAATTTTATAATGGAGAGTTAATTATCGTAACTTTATAGTAGACACCAAATAGAAATCGGTTTATTTATTTATTTAATGGATGATTCTGTTGCAACTGTTGCTTAATTAATTTTTTTAATTCCATAATTGATATTTTTAATGCATATTAATTCTTATTTTATCGTAAAAACCGAGAGGTTTTCGGTACAACTTCAAAATATCGAGAATAATATTCAAAATTCAAATTTTCCATGCCACATTAGTGACATAAAATGAATTTGATAGACATTCATTAGAAAAATTATTAAATTTATTTGTATTGAACATTATGTTTTATGGATAAATTAGTTTAGATCATTTATTGCGACCAAAAAGATATCTAGAAATGGACGTGATAAGGTAATGACATTTAAGCGGTAACTTTTCTCTGCGACTTTAAGTTTTCTAATTATACGAAAGGTGTAATGAAATATTTTCATAAGGATCACGTTGATGCAATAATTTTATAAATAGATGTTTAGCAGATGACCAGTGAGAGGTATAATAAAGGACATTCGTAAACACTGTTAGAGTGAAATTTCCCCAAATATATTTTTTTAAATATATTACTACCAGGATTTATTGGCAAATTAACTATTTCTTGTCCCTTCCAATCTTATCTAATATTAGAATCACGTTGTTCGTTTTGTGAGGGTAATTACTCAAGCTACTTTAATAAACTAGATACGCAGTAACATAGCGCTAGGCTGGCCATTGCACCATTCTTACTATTGTATAATAGATTCCTAGTAATCAGCTCCGCCTCTAGCCATGTCGCGCGCGTATGCTATCGTGACCTAGGCGCCCTCTAGTAGGCATCCGATTAAAATTGAACACTTACAGTTAAACAAGGTGTTACAAAAAACGGCAAATCTCCTAAGAGATGAATGTGCCCATGAAACTGAACAAATTTTGCTATGGGATCAACATGAAACGAAATTTTTTGAGACCCTGAGACCCTTGGCGACGACCCTGAGACCCGGGGCCCGTGTGCACCGCACACCCTGCACATAAGGTAAAGCCGGCCGTGCTGGTAATATACAAATAGATTCCAGTATAAATAGGCTCCAGATTTCCATTTGAAGTTTGTATAACATATATTATAACAATTAGAATAATTGGTATTATTTGCAGACCCAAGGAAGGAAAACCTGAGCAAGGGACGGTCTATCAACTTGGCACTTTCTACAAGAGGTATTGAGGCCCTCTCACGTGTAGGCGTGGAGGATCTGATCATGGAACACGGCATTCCCATGAAGGGCAGGTTGATCCATGACAAAGTCGGGGGGAAGAAGAGCATTCCATATGATCCAGTCTACAACAAGGTAGTAAAGCAAATGATTAACTATTATGGATTTATTAAATAATAAAGGTCTAAACCTTTCCATTTAACTCAATCCGACAAAAATTGTTATTCATAGTGATAATTAAAAAAGTGAAAAGCAGAGGGTATAAAAAATAGCAAACAGAGGCCAAGAATAAACCCCTCCGACAGAGTAATTTCTAAAGCTAAACCTACAGACTTTCCAGTTTTACCCAAATCCAATTAGAAATGGTTTGAGAAAACGTTTGTAAGTCAAGAATAACCAATAAAGTCAAACAATGAACCATATATAATGGATTGCTTTAAAAAAATTAAGAATATGTTTAGCACATTCAATTCTAATAAAATTTTAACTAAATTTAAAAGTATTATGTCAGAAGTGAAAAACGCTGACGATAGCATGTCAAAAATATTCATGATAATAGAAGGTTTATTATCATTATTTGATTAATGGACAACTTTAAAATATCAATATTTCATAACGTATCTTAACTCGTTTATTTTACTACCAAAAATTATGCTTATTTTAATTTATTTATTACTTTTATTTTATTTTTCAATTTTGTGTAGGTTTTTTCTTTCCTTTTTCCTGCTAATATAAATGTATACAGCTTTTTATTTATTATGTTAATCCAACTTTCAGAGTAAATTGTTTTATTCAAAACATGTATTAAGTAATATGTTACAAAATTGTAAATTGTTAAATTAATTGTAATAAAACTCTTTATTATATTATTAGAGGGTATAAATAAAGTAATATTAAAATTGACTTATATAATATTACTTTAAATTTCTATAATTAATTTCAAATAATCTAATATATAAAATTATCATGTCACAGTATTTACAACAAAACACCTCCGAAACGACTTGACCGATACTTATGAAATTTAGTGTCCATATTCAGTAGATCTGAGAATAGGACGTTAACTATTTTTCATACCCCTAAGTGATATGGGTCAGCCATTATTATTGATTGTGCGTCGATTGTTGCAGTGACGCTTGTACTTATCATTTTACTTTCTCAGTGCAACTCCCATGTTAAGTATTTTCTCATAGTAAATCATCAATTTGCAGTGCTATAATTATTTATTCCCATTTTGCTCTGATCTCATATAAATCAATAATAGTTTTCAACACGTGTCACGAACTCCCGCCAACAACAACCATTTTCGCACTGAAAGTAACTTTGTCCAACTTAAAATATAGGCTATATTTTATATCGATTAATTACCGCGATATTTTTATTACAAAATTATATTTTTTCCAAACCATGATGTAATCCGTAATGATAAAACAAAGTAATACTCAATGGTAGTACTCGAATAACAAATTCAACTTAGAAGCTCACGAGGCCATCTTCTTTTCAGATGCCTCGGAGTATTATCAGGAATCGTAGAGGTTGCTAGGCTTGAAATTAGTGGGTTTGAGTGGGAATAAAGTTTGTTATAAATAGATTGATATCGGTTCCGGGCCAAATCAGCAACAAATGGGACTTATGGATGACTTTGTTCGTAACAAAGTAAGTAGCATTGAGGATTTTACGAAGGATTTTGGATTATAAGGATTGAATACGAGATGAATTTGGCTTAGTGGAGCCTCAAAGCTCTATTCTGTAAGTCCACATGGGTCTTCTGATTATCATGTATATAAGTATTTTGTAGTTTAATGGGAGCTTAGAGCGTTTGTCCAGTAAATGCTGAAGTACCCTAAAACGACGAGCTGGTTTTTGCCGTTTCAGTCTAGTAAGACGATTCCAAGTTCAGCCCAAGAATCAGTGGGGTGTTAATAAACGATACAAGAGGACAGGATGTCATTAGTTTACGACGTAGGGTAAAGGTGATTTGATTGATAATAGACAGGTGTCATATAATATAAAGCAATTATTTTTTTTTTTTAATTTATGCAAAGAAATGTTTCTCTTTATGCAAAAAAGATAATAAACAACAATTAAACGGTTTATTTCTGTAACCTCTATAGTGAATATTAATAGATTCCCATCAAAGAAAAAACATTTTTTTTTCTTTTTCCCATACTTTAGCCTACATCAGAAATTCATTTTTTATCATAGAATAAATTATTATTTTTTATTATTTCCTGTCTTCATTAATTAAGCTGAGAATGTCTGCTACTGGTTACTTTTTTTAAAGATTAATTTATTGATATTTACAACTGTAATAATATTACAACAAGTAAATTTGCTAATATGAACAAATGACGTGTAAGCAAAAAACACTTGTGAAGAAACCATTTATCGGTAGCACTCCAATAAAGTTCTATAGTAGAAGTTCTCGAGGCCATTTTCTTTTCAGCCTCGGAGGGTTATCAGTAGGGCCCGGATTTATATGCAATAAAAATCCTTAAATATGTACATATAATATGCATTTATTTTGGGGAAATATGCAGACAAAACCAAATAAAAATGCAAAATAAAAAATGTATTACGTACTTTTTAATTTCTAATATTACATCCTTATAATATAAAAATAGTTACAAAACGCTTATTCCTCTTACAAATTAATATTTGAAATTGGGTACATCCTTAGATTATCGAATGTGAAGCTCTGACGATCAGGTCGCAATGTTTTTTGTACCTACTAAATGATCTTTCCACGTCGACTGATGTAGCGGTAGCTCTTTTAAACCATGATGCTTCACTACCATAGGTCTGAATGGCATATCTTTTTCTCCAAAGTTTCCTTCTAGAATATCGCAAATCGATCGTAACTGTTTTAGCACAGAGCTGTTTTCGAAAACGTGTTGTTTTTTCCATTAATTTCTTTGCTCTTGATATTGCCGACGCTGTGTAATCTAATTTGGAAAGAACGTGTTTGATCTTATCAAGATGTTGATAGTAGTCGTGGGATACATCTAGCCAGGTTCCCCATCTTGTAATTATTGGTTCCGGTGGTAAATTTAATTCTGGGTAATTTTCTTTCAAAAATTTTACCCGACTTGGCACTTTGAGAAATTTTTTTTTGACATTCGAAATCAGCAAGTCTACATCTTCAAATTCATTTCTGACAGTTTCCGCGACCCTGGGAAATGCTGGGGGAAGGCAAGTCAAGTGAATCATTTTAGGGTAGAATATTTTCAATGACTTTTGCAGCCTTAACCATGTATGGAGCAGCGTCAGTTGTGAATAAAAAAACTTTTTCGTGTAGAGTTCCATTTGGCTAGAGAAAAGTCATGGAATCATTAAAAAATCTAGCTATGGTTTCGTGGTGACATTTGTCCAACAACCTCATGTTTAGAAGAAAGGGTTTTGATAAGTCTTCTGACAGCTTTCCGACAATAACATTGGCCACGTACCTTCCCAGAGAATCAGTCGTCTCATCTATGGAAATCCAAATTGGTACGTGTTTTATTGGTTGCGTATTTTATTCATGGTCTCCTGGTAAATATCAGGGAGATAATTTTTTCGAATAGTGCTTTTGTCTAATATTTTGAGTCCGGTATACCTTTCAAAAAACTCTTTTAATTCAAAATTATTGATCTTATAAATTGGAATATCTGCGCTTATAAAAGCACGAGTCAAATAATTGAAAAATTTTGACTTACTAGAAATCGAAGTTGATGTAAATGATGTAGAAATAAATGTCTGAATGAATTGTTTTATTCTTTGTAGGTTTTCTTCATGTTTCGTTGTTTCGATATGTTGTGTTACTAACGATCTTCGGGATGTCGACATATCACAACTGTTACAAGGTAAAACGCCCGAATCACTATGAAAAGTTTCGTCAAGGAATTCGCGTAAATATTTGGTTACAAGTTCACTAGCTTTAGCCTTAACTTTCGTGATGTTAACGGTGCGATATTTCGAGTCTAACTAACACAATTTTTAGTTATAGAAGAGCAGCAGAACCAAAAGTGGAAATGGATTCTAAGAATTTCAACATAGAAAGGGGAAGGGCCAATCTTCCTAGAAAAAGAAATGTTATAATTAATTGTTTCCTAAGTTGAATTAAATGTTTTTATTGATTCATAGTTTTTAAAATTACCTTAACACTTCTGACAACACATAAAACCTAAAATAGAACAAAATGCATTAAAAATATGCAAAAACGATCAAATATGCAAAAATATGCATTTTCCTTCAAATATGCAAATTAAAAGTTGCCCTAATCGAATGCTTTTGGCTCAAAACACGTTTTAAAAACTTCAAACGTGATTTACAAAGCATAAAAAAAATATGCAAAAACATAAAAATCCGGGCCTTAGTTATCAGGAATAGTTTGGGAAGCAAGTTGATAGACTAGCGGACTCAAGTGTGTATGGAGCTTGTCATGGAAGGATAGGTGTCTAGTTTGGGCCAAATTAGCAACATATGGGATATTAAGATCATGATGGATGAGTTTGTTTGTGACATAATAAGAAGTATTGAGGATTTTGGATTGTAAGGATTGGATACGAGATGAATTGGATGGTTTAGTAGCGCCCCAAAGCTCAACTTCGTATGTCCAAATAGGTCTGATACCTGTCATGTAAATGAGTCTTTTGTAATTAATTGGGAGCTTAGAACGTTTGTCCAGTAAATTTTGAAGTAGGCGAAAACTTCGAGCAGTTTCTTATCTTTTCAGTCTTGTATGAGGACTGGTTATTTTAAAATTGGAACCCCGTATGCCAGAAATGGCAGGAAGGGGTAAAAAAAAAGTTATTTTAAAATTTTCAGTTTTATTATGTAGGATTTTTACTCGGGTCAAGAAACAATTCTAATCGAAACTAAATAGTTAAGTCATTAATATGGTCTTGTAATTTAATATCTGTCTATCTATCATAAATATATGGTTTATAATATGGAACAATTATATATCACTTTTTTTTTTGCAGTGCATATATTCAGTAGGAAGAAAACATTTAAATGAATTGCTCATTACAGGTAAGAGACAAGAATCATGTTTACAAGTTAAATGGTACATCTTCTTAAAAAACAAAATTAAAACAACTAAATAAAACAATGAATTATTATATACATTACATTCTAAGAAAAGGCTAACCTATTTAGAGAGCATCTGTTTGGAAAGCTAGGAGGTGTTGGAAAAGCAAGGATTTAAATGATGATAGTGAGGGAGCATGACGGATTTAGTTCCACACTGTTGTGGAGCGGGCGAGAAAGGAACGTTCGATTGGTTTGGTTATGTGGGACCGAATATAGAGATCGGAAAGGCGAGATCATGTTTTATGGTGTTGAACTAAGGATTTGAATCGGAGGAAACTGTAAATATATGAAGGGTGTTGAGAGTTAATGAATTGGTGTAAGAATGAACTGAGGAAATATTGTCTTCGGAAGGGAGGGAAGAGCCACTTTAAATTATCATAAAGGTGGGACACGCGCGATCCACGGAGTACCAAGCACAAATCTTAAAGAGTCACAAATCTTTAATAATTATTCTCTTTAATCAGTCTTCGAGCATTTTAGAAAGGCCTCTATATACCACACTACAATAGTCAAAGTGGGGGAGGATGAGAGAAGATACGAGAAGCTTACGGAAGATTGTGTAAGGAGATGTCGAGAACGACGGAATAACTTCAGTGAACTAATTGACCGACGGGATATCTGGGCGATGTGGGATTTTCAAGAAAGCTTTTGGTCGATAGTAATGCCTAGGTTTTTCACAGAGGAGCTGAATGTGGTGAGGTTATCGGTTAGGATAAAATTCTTCTTGACATTTCAGGTTCTGGTAGTCACAGATATGTATGTACCGTTCTTGGTAAAGACGAACAAAATGGTGAAATTTCATTACAAGGGTTACGAATGTTTGACCAAAAGGAATACGAATTTGTTATTAAAGAAGGGGATGAATCTACAGTTGAATTTCTATCTATACTAGGTAGCTTAAAACTTTATTATACATAGCTAATTAGATAATGTTTGACCAAGTTTTCATATTTGGGTTGTTACATTTAGGAATTTTTGGATAACAGTTCTTCCTAAAATCATACGTTTCCAGTATAGTATAATCATATTATTTTGACATTTTTGAAATACTTTTCTTGTTTCTGAAATTAATAGTTTGTTGTTTTTTCTATACTTTTGCAATAATTTGTGACTTTTTTACTTGGATTTTTTGCAATACAGAAAATATATGTCCCAGAACATGTTCCAATAAAATTATGTTCTCATTTTCTGGTAGGAATTAATGTGAATTATCTCCCTTGTCACCATATTTTCTCTCCCCCTGTGCCAACGGTCTCTCCCCTGTCTACTCAAAAACCAAAAAATCCATTTTTTATGCTAGTAAATCTTTGACAGAGGGTATCTTTAATTCTTAGAGAACTAAATGACTTGTCAAAAAATTAACAATTTCACAATCATATTTTTTTTTGGTAATGTCTGTTTCTTCAAAATACTACTTTTTCTGATATTCACCCATATAGTTATATATTTATATTTATATAAATAGTAAATGTAATGTAATGTAAATGAGAAAATAGAACTCATGGAAGTAGATGTACAGTAGTAGAATGAAGAAGCCTTTTGTACGAAGATACAAGAGATGGTTATTAGAGAGCGAAAAGCCACCTCCTCGGAAGATTGGTCTCCTCCAGTATTTTGGTACAAAGGAACGTAGGAAAGTACAAAGGATTACTCGAGAGAATTATAATAAATTATTTAATCTCATTTCTTGGGGAAAACTAGTCCGACATTCATTTTAAAATATTCCTTATTTTCTTTTGGTTATTTTGGAAGCAATATCTAGCGGAGTGGCTCAGTGGTAGAGCACTGAATTGCCATGCCGGTTATCCTGGTTCAAATCCCGCTTGTGTCAAGACTTTTATTTAGCCTGTTAACAGCCGGAGATGGGTCATATGGGATATAGGACTCTTCTGGGGCTCATTCAGCCTCCATAAAATGGATACCGAAAATAAAGGGGGGACTTTGGCGGTTGAGCGTGATCTAGGACAAACACCTCCCTGGATAACAGCTGTTCTTGAAACATTATAGTATCTACCATATACTGAACCCCAGACCCGTTCACGGATTGTAGTGGTACACGTTTGTTTTTATAATCAACGCTTTATATTACTATCCCGCATGAATGGATTCAGTTCATAACACAGAACATAGAACCAACTAGAAGGGGCATGCCAGGTACGGCAAGTGAAGCCAACCTCCAACTGGTCCCCCCACTCTTTCCGCCCCCTTGCAGCAATTGGTTCACCGCTAAGTTTACTTCTCTTACTTAGCTCGTGTACTTCTGTTTACTTACATATTATTCAACATTGTGTTATCTCGTGGTGTCTTTGTGTTTTGTATAGTTTTGATCTGATCACTAAACGTTTATTTAGCAAAATGACTTGTGTGTGTTGTATTTGGATACAGCAAAAAGAATGCCGACAAGTCTTTCAATCCTCCTAGCACCTTCCACTTGTAAGTTCGAAATCTAACTGGTAACTATACATAATAAATATATGTACCACAAAATGTAATATTTTCATAGTTCACTTAACCTTCCAAGTAATATGGGGTCAATTTAGACCCCACATGTTTGTAATTTTCTATCACAGTCAATGAATTTTAACGCAAAACTTTCTGGAACTGGAAAGAAAGTATTAGAGAGCCTTTTCGATTTTTTTTTGTTGAAATGTTTTTTGAATTATGTTACTTGATTTATTGGTTTTATCAGGCCGTGGTACTCAGAGGGTTAAAATATTTCTATATTATGTAGCTTGACTTGTTCGATTGTCATCAGATTCCCCACTGATGAAGAAACCCGAAAAAAATGGGATCAAGTTGTAGCGATAGAAAAGTGGGAGCCATATAAACACAGCCAAAACATTTCAAAGAAGAGGATTTTGATAGGTCTCCATTCTATAATAAACTGAAAAAAGGTGTAGTCCCTTCAATTTTCCGATGCTCTCCCTGAATATTTAAAACCTAAACTTTCTCAGGTACCTATATTTTCAACTATAAGCATAGCTACTCTTCTTACATGAAAGTTTCTTATTCCACTCAACTTTTTCTGTTATAGAAAAGGAAACTGGTTCAACGAAATGAGACGACTTCTGTGAATAGTCGTTCACCGAGTAAGAAGAGACTAAAAAAAATGTTGGAGAGCTCTAGGTTAAATGTGCAAGACCTCACAACTCGACTAGATGAAAAGAAATTCGAACTGGATATTGCAACATGTTCTTCGAATGACATAACAGGTTCTGCAAATTTAATCAAGAAAAATTTAGTTGAATCAAAAAACCAAGTCAGAATTTTGCAACAAAAAACAAGAAAATACAATAAGAATAAGAATAAGAAACTTTTCACTTTGAAAACTATTATTTCTCAGATGAAAGAAAACAGTTTACTGACCGATGAATATGCAGATATGCTTTCAAGTTTGTCAAAAAAATCAAAAGCTCTTTATAATAGACAGCAGCACAAGAATAAAATTGGTGAAGATGTACGATGACAGACTGTGAGCATTTGCAATCACGCTTAATTTTCTATCCCCCAAAGCGTATGATTTTGTCCGAAACAGGTTCAACACCTGTTTGCCCCACCGTCGTACAGTTGGTAGGTTGTGTTCCACGGTTGATACATCTGCTGGGTTCAGTGTTGAAGTTCTGCGAGTCTTGGAGGAAAAATGTAAAAAAAAGTCCGTTGCTCTTCAGTTTTATTTTCGATGGAATGGCAATTAGGAAACGCGTAGTTTGGGACGGGTCTAAGTATCATGGTTACGTGGATTTTGGGTAGTAGATTGGATAGTTGAACGTAGATGACGATGAAGCTCCTTTAGCCCAAGAAGCCCTCGTGTTTTATCTTGAGGGGATAAATCCACCTTGTAAAGTTCCAATTGGTTATTTCTTTATTAATAGTATTACTGGGGAACAGCTGCATAACTTATTACGTACCTCATTTGAGGAGAATCAGTGTCACTGTCACATCCATTACTTGTGACGGAGCATCTCACCACGTAACAATGTTAAAGAGAATGAAGGTTTCCATTTTAACGAGCTTGGCATACGTAATATCAAGTGTACGGCCAATGTTAAAGGAGATCGTGTAATCGCTTTTCTAGACCTATGCCATCTTCTAAAGCTCGTGCGAAATGACTAGTATAATTTAGTAGATGGTTGTGGCCGTAAAATTAGTTGGAATTACTTTGAGCTATTACACGACTTTCAAAACCAAGGATTAAAATTAGGGAACAAATTGGGTAACTCCTACATTTTTTATGGCAACAATAAAATGAAAGTTAAATTAGCCACCCAGCTGTTCAGTATCTCAGTTGCCGATGCACTGCAATACTGTTTGATAAATTAAGTGGATGGTTGTGAAGAGTGTGAAGGAACATTTATTTCGCGAGGATGTTCAATACCCTATTCGATACACTCAACTCCAGGAATAGGCGAACGCGCGGTTTCAAGCATGCTTTGAATCCACTCAATATTGAAAGCGTTTAGTCTTTTTTTTCAGAAGCCAAAAATTATTTGACAAGCCTCCAGAATATAGTCGGCACACCTATTATAAACACCGGGCGTAAGTTAGGATTTCTTGGGTTTTTTCTGAAAATGGAAAGTACGCTTGTTTTTTATAATATATACGTTGAAGAAAAACATACACTCAAGTACTTCCCAACGTACAAAGTTTCTCAAGATCATCTTGAACGTTTTTTTTCATATGTACGAGCTAGAGGAGGAAGAAATAATAACCCGAGCTGCAAGGAGCTCAAGTACAACTTTAGAACGATCCTAATAAGTAAAATAAGTGAAAAATTGCATAGGTACATGCCCAGCATAAAATAAAAGACTCTCACCCAAGTCGGAGGCTTTCGCATTACTCCTAATAAAGCAATGCATTGGCAGGAACTTTTTTCCTAATGTAACACATTTTCTAGAGGACGAGTCTCACTACTCATCAATCATCTCTGCAGTGTGAATATTATATTTCAAAACTAGAATGTACAACGAATTGAAACGTTTCAATGACAATCTGCATTTGGTAAAGATACATGCGAAGAATAATAAACTTGTTTTATTTAAAGGACAATAATATCAAAAGTAATGTAGTTTACAATTAAAATACTCTATAAATCGAATGAGCATATATATATATATATATATATATATATATATATATATATATATATATAAAATATTCCCTATTTTGTCACCCATTATTTATTACTATATATAAAAAATTACCACATAAAGACGAACAGTAGCAGGTAGTGTAGGTGCTGGAAGTATTAAAATAACTAGAGCGCTGTGGAGATGAAATGGACTAAATTGGCTGCCGGCAAGATAAGATTTGTTATTGTATGGGGTATCAGGTCTAATATATCTGTCGGTCCCACAGAACATAGAACACCAACAGCTGCTCCCCAGTAATAGTATTACCAATTGGAACTTTCCACGGTGAATTTACTCAAGACAAGATAAAACACGAGGAATTCTTGAGTTAAATAAACTGAGCGCTGCAACACTTTCCCAGCTGTAAGGGGGTTGAAGGAATGGGGGAACGGCTTCAGAGCTGGCTTCACTTGCCTCCCTCCAAACGGGCCCTAATGCCGCTTCTAGTTACACTCCCCGTCAAAAGTATCGCAACACAATAATAAAGAACGGTTCTGAAGTCTGTATTAAGCATTTTTAAACTGGACATAAACAAATTTTATTAAAATAAATTACAATATCTCTTCCAATAAACAAAAAAGTTGGAAAACTTACTTTCTAAACTTTTAATTTCTGATAATGTTATCTTTTAAATCACAATTTAAATTTTTAATTTACATTTAATAAGACGTATTGCCACCTCTGGCTTGAATGACTGCTTCCATTCGTGTTGGCATACTTGTAAAAAGGTTTTGAAGAAAATCTTGGGGTATATTGTCCCACTCCTCCAATACAGCTGCCTTTAGCGTTTCAAGGGTAGTAGGAGGTAAATCTAGTGACCGAACCGATCTTTTGAGATAATACCAAACGTGCTCGATTGGTTTAAGGTCAGGACTTCTTGCTGGCCAATCAATGGTGTGGATATTTGTGGTGTTCAGGTACTCAGAAACACATCTTGCCTTGTGTGGGCGGACATTATCATGCATGAGCAACGATTTAGAGCCTATGAACGGCATAAAAGCCACTACATGATCTTGAAGAATCATACTTCAAAGCAATCAAGGCCCCTCCTTGGATTGGCACTAACTCGGTACGTGCCTCCTAAAATATGCCGCCCCAGAACATGATAGACCCTCCCCCGAATCGCTCAGTTTCTAACGTGCAGCATTGACTAAACCGTTCTCCAGGCCTTCTCCAAACGTCTTCACGTCCATCTTGTCTGTTAAGGGCCACTCTCGTCTCATCAGTGAATACAACATTTTCCACTCCTGCACAGTCCAAGATTGGTGTTGTCTTGCAAATCTCTATCTCTTTACGCGGCGTTCTGTGGTGAGAAGAGGACATTTCACTGGCCTTCTTGAGCTGAGGTTTGACTCCCTCAGTCTTCTAATGACTATTGAATCCGATATTGATACCTCTCAAACACCAGCGATCAAGTTTTTAATGGAAGAAGCTGTAGAATTAGGCTTCCGAAGAACTTGCATTTTAATGAAGCGGCCATCTATGGGATTAGCAATCCTAGGACGCCCTGACATTGGTCGCCTCGATTGACTATCAGTCTCCCTGTACCTTCTTATGGTCCCTGAAACGGAAGAATAGTGAATCCCAAGGCGATTAGCGATGTAACGCAATGATTTGCCTTCTTCAGAGAGAGTGATGATTCTGACAGAATCATCGCGGCTTAAACGTTTCATTGTGGATACTGTTTGTTGGTAAACAGTGAATAAAAAATAAGTGTCTAGTCACTAATGTATCTCATTTAGTAAATAATATTACTGTAAATATAAACAAAGTACGGATTCAGGTCGAAACCAAGAAAATCTCGAGAATTATGGGTGTTGCAATACTTTTGACGGGGAGTTTAGTTCTATGTTCTGTAGTTCATACCTACCTGCTATCTATCGATACCTACCTGGTAATAGAACCTCCCTCTTCCTGTTGTTTGTTTGTTTATTTAACGTCACTGTATGGTACGTTTCTATGGCGGACGATGCTACAGTGGGAGCCCTAAATATTGCCTACCCAGGTTTAATTAGGATAGGGATTTTTAACGAAATCGTAAAAGCTCGGGACCCCGTTTAACACCCCTTCCGACGGCATGACCAAGGATTTTTTACTACCTTTAAAAAATCCTGCTAGGGCTACCTGTCGGGCTACGAACTCACAATCTTGGGCTCAGTAGGTTGTTAAGCTAATCACTAGACCACAGCTCGCCCCTACCCTCTTCCTGAGTCACGTGCTTAAATAATTTTCTGATTTTTAGTTGGAGGTAAAAAGCTGTGAGCCTGTTAAACTGAAGGTGCAACAGTCTTCAGGCATTTGGATTTAGATTAATTTACTTATACATATGTGCTTTAAACTTTATTTTTACAATTTTTCAAACAGAGACTCTTTTGGTCAAACTATCATTGGAATCTTTCTATCTACTTCTTTATCACTGCTCTCCCGCTGCCCACATTTAGATTGCCCAAAACCAATATTTTTCAGTGCTGTGTCACTCTAATCTCTTTCTCATAAATCCCCTGATAGCGGTAAGATAACGTCTTGGCTCTCAGAAGTATATAATTATTGGGTGAAATTTCTCTTGGGTGCTTTTATTCAACAGAAATCAGTTGTCGGTGTTCTAAATATAACAAATACTTGTACTCGGATGCAGTCTACATATCCCATTTTTTAGGAATATGGCAGGTTAACTTTTGACTTGTTCACCACGTTAGTATGGTCCAAAAGATTTCAAACTCGCATTTCGTGTTTATTACGTTAACCATTCCAAATACAGCAACGTTTTCACAAACATATTGACATTTTACATGTGAAGAAAGTAGTTAGCTGGTAGATTTAAGGCTATTTGCTCCACATTTGTAACTATAATGAAAAGGATCACCTTTTGATAAAGTATCAACTGGGCTTCGTTCATGTTTGGCTAATGAAACGATTTGCCAATCAGCTAAGTACGTTTCTTAAAGCTTTCACCAGAGCTTAGGTAAATAAGTATTCAGAAGTTTGTGATAGATCTTTCGATGGAGAACCCGATAATGTGGTCAAAACTGGAAAAAAAAAACAGTTCGAAAAGCTGAGGTATGTCCTTGCTGAAGAAAAACGATGTCATCTGAACAGTGATGGGGAACGAGGTAACGTAGCTTCTCCGTGGATATTAATAACGTGGATCCTTAGAAGAATATATGGTTTCCTTATGAAAAAGAATCAAGAACTTAAGGACCCATACGGAGAACTTATTATAGTGCCTTATATCATAAAAGCAAGATTATGGCTGGGGCACGTACATAGAATGGATAAAAAAGGCTGCTAAAGCTGATCATGAAAGAACGTCCAAATGGAGAAAGAGGCAGGCCTAGACTGTGATGGCTGGACGATGTGGAAGCAGATCTTAGACAACTAGCGGGGTCAACATGGAAATGAGCCACGAAGGATCGGTCAAAGTGGAGGAAGATTGTCGAGGAGGCCAAGGTCCTCCATGGACCAAAGAAGAATGACACTGATAGATTTCGAGGCCAATTCCTGAACATTTAGGAAGGAGTGAGTTACCTCGTTTTCCCCTACAGTCTTTGGTTTATTTAGTAAAATATTTTTTCATTAAATGATTTTTTCAGAAGATGTGACAACAATTTTGACAGCTTAAACAGCTTTCATGTATCTAATGGAATTTACTTTAATTGAAAAAAATTCTTAAAATTTCAGAAGCCGAGAAGTATGAAAATGTCCACCTTCATTTCAACCATAAAATAATTAGTGTGAATTTTGAAGAAAGGAAAATTTTCTTTAACAGGTTGGTAAAACATTTCCTCTAAAGTCATTATGTCAAACATAAACATTTAACAATATTTAATCTCAATATAAATGCTATTATTTTCATTTATTATATTGCTTGCTTTTAGTGCAGACAATAATAATTCTGAATTAAAAGAAGACAAAGGCGATCTGATCGTTGGTGCAGATGGTGCATTCTCGATCGTGAGGAGAGAAATGATGAAGCTCCAAATGTTCAACTTCAGCCAGACTTACATCGAACACGGCTACATAGAGCTTACCATACCACCGGCTAACAACCATAAGGTAACAATATTTATTAATTTATGCCTTCATTTAAAGCTTTAAGAAATTCGCTAAAACATTAACTAAAGGTATGCAGAATTATGTATTCCCACATATTGGAACTAACTTATTATATTGGATTATATATTGGAACTATAGTGCGTCTTCATGAAACCAAGAACTACTCGAATATTTTCTATAACCTTATGGGGCAGAACACTGGACAGTCCTAGAGAAAAACTTCTCAAGAGTAACATCCGCAGATCTTCCTCATTAGAATAGTCGGAAGGATGAACAGAGACTTGGAGAGAGACAACGAAAATATAAGAGTAACTATACTTAGGTATAGTCTTAGTAAAAGAAAAAATAGAAAAACTCAGGCCCCTAAAAGACCTGTTGGATGACCCAAGCTTACAGGAAGAGAATCCCTAGAGGCACTGGGAGGAGGGGAGAGATGATATAAGACCAGATTAGACAAATGGTAAAGGATAGAAGCGAATGGCGGAGGTGGACCGAGCCTCGAGCTCGACGCTGAACGGCAAAAGAGCATGGAAAGAAGAAGAATTGCAATATCTTCAAGAGGCAAATGATACCCATGGAAAAAATTTGTTACGTAATGGATTCAAACACATATTCTTATAAAATAAATCAATAAAAATATATTTTTTCCTTGACCGTCACAAAAATGGTACGAACATAATGGCATAACTTTTGATTTTCAGTTATAAATCATAATAAATATAAAGATTTGAGTATTTGCAAATAATAAAAATCAAATAATTTTTGTACGATTGAAATTTTAAATTTTTTAAATAATAATTGACTAATATCCTTTTATCAGTTACTGGTCAAGTACTTCCTTCTGCAAATATTAGATAAGAAATTAAAATAATGCTTTATATAGATTTTATGATTCCATTGACCACCTAAAGCTGAAAAATATTTCGCCAGAGGAGGAAATACTAAGAAAATTGATATATCAAGTAGAGACGTGAATGTCAGGACAGGTGGAAATTCTTTGGACTCTTATTCCTCACTATAAAAATAAATTTTCATTAGAAAGACAGAACTTTCTAAAATCGTTTCCTACAAATGCGGATGATCAATAATAAATTCATTAAAATGTTATTAAGCATTTTTGTAAAAAAATGTGAAGAGAATAAGCGTACTGCGCTTGTGGAACCAATTGGCTATAAAAAGTGATTATTGTGAAATTATAGCGCGGAAACATATTTTTTAATAGATGGGGAAGGCATAAAAAACCTATATAACTTATGTGGCCTTATAACACCCCATGGGATAAAATGTTCAATTTTTTTTTAATACTTTATTGAATTATTACAATCTGCCTCTTGTGGGCAATAAGTAATAGTGCTAAGTATACAATCATTCCATAAAAAGAAAATAAATAAATGTAATAAAAATAGGCGGTATAAAAAAACAAAATAAATGCGAAAATGTAATAAAAATAAAGTCTAAACATAAAATAATAGCTTACATTCAAACCATAATCATCTATGTGACATCCCTTGGGATAAAATATTCGAAAATTGTGGATTTTTTTGTTATTGTTGAGGAGTTTATGGAGGGCTCTTAAATTAAAATATGATGTATGATTTCGATAACCAAATCTATAAAAATAGAGTCTCATCATAACACTATGCTACATCATAAACTCCTAGTTACGTCATTTTATCATGACATTAGTTACAATTGGACATTCCAAACAAATATTTTTACCCCAAAGCCAGAACCCAGCGCTATTGGGTAGATTTCAGATTATACCCCGTCATCCAGTTTCCAACCTTTTATTTTGAAGTGATGGTATATTTTCGCATGATTCAGAGTGAACATTGTTTGATTGACTTATACTACTTTACAAAAAAAAAAAAGTAAATAACACTTATGAAGAGTCCTGGGTTCAGAACGTGGTAGAGACTGTACTGTTTATTTTACTTTATCCAAACACGACATAATATATTACGGATATTTAACGCAAATTTATTTTTCAGATGGAACCTAACCATTTGCACATCTGGCCAAGGGGAGAGTTCATGCTGATTGCACTTCCAAACCAAGACAGCAGCTGGACTGTCACACTATTTATGCCTTTGGTTAAATTCGACGAACTGTTAGACAATGCAAAGGCTATCAAATCGTTCTTTCAAGAAAACTTCCCCGATGCCCTTCAATTAATAGGAGAATCCGATCTCGTTGAGGATTTCTCGAAACCGTCTCATTTGGTTTCTATTAAGGTGAATTTACATTTATCAGTTCTAAATATATATATATTTTTTTTTTCTCATCTTACGATATAAATACAAATTTACAATAAATACCTGCAAATGCTTCTATATAAACAAAAGCCTTCTGTTACCTTTCGGTATTTTAAGGCGTTACAAAGGGTTGAGTCCGTTGAAGGCGGTTTTTACTCGAACCGGCTCAAGGCCGCTGACGTTATACAATGTCAAAACAGGGAGGGACCGTTTAGCGGGATCAAGAAATAGTTGTAGAAAGAAGAAAGGGGAGGAAGGAAGAAGGAAAAGGAAGGAAGGATAAGGACAAGGGAGTAATTACCCCATCCCTAGATCAAATGTAAGCACATCGACCAATGGAACACTGCCGTGCCATCTCCCAGGTCTGGGGGTGGTTTTAACCCTAAATAATAGTTCTCACATGTCTTCAGCCCATCAAAAAATTTGATGTGCCTCCGACCTATATACTCAGGCACCGAAGGAAGCCGTAGCTCCTCCCGGATGGTGGTGTTAAGTGTCCCCTCGAGCGTGTGGCACTTACGATCTTCCTAAGGATGGAATTCTGGTAATGCTGCGGGCGCTTCAGCGTTGTTTTGTAGAGGTGTCTCAGTAGTGGTGCACCATAGAGCAACATAGGTTTTATGATGGACTTATAGATTTGTAATTTCAACCTCAGTGAGAGCTGCGGTGACAAGAGCAGATGGTATAGCCTGTGGGATTTCTATCGTGGCAACTTCAATCTTGCCTGAATATGCTTTGAGAAGGTGAGATGTCTATCAAAGGTGACATCAAGGTAGAAGATTGGAGTGGATTATCTTCTATCCTCGCAGTCTTAAAAGTCTTCGGTAGAGGTTTCCTACTCACACTCTGAAATGACATCATGATGGCATCCGTTTTAGACAGATTCACCCTGGTGCCAATCAGTTTCAGCTCGTTCACTATGGTTTCAGTCGCCTTTTGTGCATGTAGCGTGCTGATGCTGGTGGCGCAAATCCCAATATCATCCACATATGCTGCTTGCTCCTCGGTGCTTCATTGCGACCATGGGTGTTGTGAAAATCACAAACATCAGTGGCCCCAATACAGAGCCTTGAGGTACTCCACAGGTGGTGGTGCTAGAAGTCGAGTAACTGTTACCGACTCGTATGACGAATGATCTTCCGCTGAGACAGCTTTGGATCAGACGACATAGAGTGGTGGGAAAGCTAACCTCTTCCAAGCGTCGGAGTAACAACTCATGAGACACACAGTCAAAGACCTGGGTGCAGTCCAGTGAAATGAACGCCGTAGCTCTGTTCATCTGCATGTGCTGTGTGGTGTGAGCCTGCAGCTTAGCCAGATGGTGGTCAAAGGCGACTCCTCTCAGGAAACCAGTCTGCTCAGGGGGGGAGGGGTGATGTTCTCTCTGCAGTGCTTCGACATGTGATGGTAAACCAGTCTATCAAAGATTTTTCTCATTAAGAGAGCAAGCTAATTGGACGATAGTGCTCAGGTAGTCCCCCACTCTTCCCAGGCTTGAGGAGTGGCACTACGATGGCTTGTTTCCACACATCAGGGAAGTAGGAGATCCTCATGCAGGTGTTGATTATGTTCAATAGAAAGGCTTTACCCTTCCTAGGAAGCATCTTCAACATTGCATAGGTGATATCATCCTGTCCTGATGCTCTGTTACCTTTCGTGCGTCGTAGTACTGACTCGAGCTGACCGAAGGTGGAGAATATGGGCTTCTCGTTGGGGCACGTTAGTGGTCCTTCCGGGATTGGAGGAGAATCTAAGAGCCGACCAGCTTCTCTCTCCTCATAAGCCTTCACCAAAAGTTCCTGTTCCCCAGGCGTCAGCAGGCTGCCTCCAGATGAAAGAAACACTCCGCTCCTTTTGGTTGGTTTTGAGGAGCCGCCAGAACTGACGGAGGTCATCGTGAGTCCGATGCAACTGCTCATGCCAGAGGGATGTTTTCCAGTCTCACATGAGTCTCGCCGGCTATCTACCGTGTCATCGCATTGATGGCCGGTTTTAGCCCGTAGTCACGAGAGCGCTGAAAAATATTCCTCGGGTTATTCCGCTGACTTATGATAGGTAAGATGTGTTTCGGAGGTTTCTGGTGGCGTTGAGTAAAGGACTGAACTTTGGGATGTGCTGGTTTGCCGCGGCCTGGAAGGTATTGGTGATGACACCCACCGCCCTGTCCACTGTACTGATATGGGTGATCGTGGGGAGATCTTCCACAATGCTGAAGATAAAGGTACTTATTCGCAGGCGGAGCTGTGGGGGTAGAAAGTATAGAGTACGGAACGGTGATCCGATGGTCCGTACGGGAGTGCAGTGCAATCCGTAACGGTGTGCGAATCCCTGGTAAGAAGGTCCAGCGTTGAGGTCGATCCATGTCAGGCTGCATGCCTGAAGGTATGTACCCCGGAGAGATAGACGCACAACCTATAAATTTTAAAAATTGAAATTTCGCTGGTTTTATCAAGCAATTTTATGCTCCCGAAACTTCAGATTAAGAGCCGAGTGAATCATGTTAGAGCAAATTGCTCGACTAAACTAGCTATTAAAACTATAGTTATTTATTTATTTACTAACGTAAATTTTTAGGATTCCAGAGTAATCCGCTTTAAAATCTAAGAGTAAATATTTTAAAAACTAAAATGAGAAGTTTAGAATTAAATTTAAAATAATTTTTATTCTGGAATTGATGTGCAATTTAAATCAACAAGCAACTCTTTGAAGGCCCAACATACCTAGTTTTTCATTGCATCGTTTTCAACTAAAGACAACAGTTTACATGCCTGAACTAAATTTTCGGAATAAATATTGCCTTAAAACAATAACACAGCTAATTAGCAAAAATTAATTTAAAAACAAACAAATAAAACATTTATCATTCATATCATAACATTCATAATATGTATAGCATTTATATTCATAATACATATAGCCACGGTTAAGAAGTGGTCAAGTCTAATATTTTCCAAAATGAGTTTTTTGTACTTAAGTAAGCGGAATTTGAGTACTACCAGTGGGTAGTTTCTCTACTTGTCATTCTCATGTCATTATGTAACACGCATTCTATTTACTTGTTGTATAATTGTAATACAGTTGTAAATATCAATAAATAAATTAAAAAAAAAAAAAAGTAAGCGGAATCGAGTTTTTTGTAGTGAATAAGAGGTTAAGTAAGGCACTGGCTTGAAAAGGAGTTAGTGCTTATATAACAACTCCATTTCAAACCAAAAACTACGAGAATGATACAATTCCGGTTATCTGAAACCAGTTAATTCTCTCTGGACAAAATCCGACTTAACCACTTATTCACCGGGGCTATATATATAAAACTCACTTTGTTTATGATCGAATTTGAATTGGATGTCCATTATACCAGCAGCAGCTATATTACTGCAACCAATTACGTATATAATTGTAATATTATAAAATTATACAATTACTAAGGCCCGAATTCAATGAAATATGCTACCAAAAATATGATAGGCAGTTTAATGTGTCATGTCCTTACTTCTGTATAATTTCACTTCCTTAGTTTTTAATCTTTCATTAAACATTTATTTTTTTTATTGTGACTGCTAGCTTAATCTAATATTTACTTTTTACTACTATCTAATATTTGAAAAATTAATCTAGAAGGGGAGCAAAGGAGCACTTGCTCCGGGTAGAATTTAAAGGGCGGCAAATATCGAACGGAATTTAAATTTCAGTTAAAAGAAAAAGTACTTCCTTTTGTATTTGTTTTTTAAAGTTTATTTCTAGACCTTAATGAAGCCAATAACTTGCGATCCCCCAGTTTTGCAATGTTAATAATGCATATTACGAGTAAGCCTACATGTTTTGTCTGTCTAATAAATTTTATTATGTAGATATTATAAACATACAAACAAAACAAAATATTTATTTATATACGAATTAATTTAATTCATTAATTTTTTTAGATAACCCGTAAGATAACCATTTAAATTATATGGTATAAAATATTCTAACAATGCGCATGAAATTCTTATGGTGATTAAAGTATATAATTAGATAAGGATTATACTGTATCCATCTAAATTGCTTTAAATACCGCATTGTACGTTATCAATTTTTAGATGATAAAATAGGTAAAGTAAGCTATTCTTAAAAAATAGATATATGCTATCTCTGACGTTTTTGTAGATCTATAAAAGAGGTATATACCGCCATGCAGTGTTTCATTATACGTCAAATGGATTAGGCAGCGTCTTCGATGAAACCTTCCAGGCGGCTATATTTTTTCTAATATTTCCGACAATCATTATCGGTTCCAGGGGGGGGGGGGGGCAAGGGAGCACGTGTTTTGTGTACTGTAAAGAATCCATTACAGTACATACTTATAGGCAAATCATGTGACGATAGTTGTTAAAATAACAGAAATAACATGAGTGAAACTACTGTTTAGATATTTTAATAAACCTTTCTATAAATACTATTAGTGTATTTCTATGTTATTGTTGATTTTTTTGCGCGTCAACCCGTTGTGCGCGCCCCAGAACAAATTCCTGGATCTGCCCTTGCCGACAATCGTTACATTCCAACCCATTTACACAAAACCTCGACAAAGTATATACCTAAACCTTCTGGAACTTTGTTATATAATATGTATAGATATGAGCTATTAATGTCATTTCTATATTACTATTTACTAGTTACACTATTTACTTTTATTGAAGTAAATTGGAAAAAAAAATCGAGGACTAAACTAAGTTAGTTCAAAAATTCTGGTTCCTTGCTAGCCTGTACGAAATGTGATTTTCAAAAAGACAAAGACATTTTCACCCAAGTGACCTGTAGTTCTAAGATTATCAGCAAGTCCCTCTTATTTTTCACACGAGTATTACATAATGAAAAGAACATGAGACTGCCAGCAACATATCTGAACTACTCAATACATCTCATCCTCATCAGGTTTCTAGAACATATAGTTTTCGTTGTTTTAATCTTAACGTTTTCTAATATAAATTTTATTAACTAACCTCATCCATAGCTCACCTTCAATATATTTATTAATTATATAATCAAATCGATGGCCACCAAAAAAACCTTCAACTACTTTTTTAATTAAATTCTTCACCGCAGTTAATTATTTTTACTTCTGAGTACGCAGTAAAGGGAGTATTGTAATAATGAAAATTGTTTGATTTTTAGATTTAACGAATACGTCCATTTTGACCATTCCTGA